>JAOSBM010000003.1:9001403-9016268 GCA_027568955.1 Erythroxylum tenue
ATACCTTTCTAACCAGTCAATCCCCAAAATCACCTCGAAATCCTGGAGATCGAGGGGAATAAGATCTGCCTCTAACACACCATCACCGATCTTTACCTCATAAGCAGTATATACTTCATAGCAAGCCACTTGCTCTCCAAGAGGAGTGAAAACAATGAGAGGAGGATCTAACGGCTCCAGGGGATGACGAATATTCTCAACAAAGGTCATACTAACAAAAGATCTTTGCGCGCCAGTATTGATCAACACTTTAGCATCTTTACCCAGAATACACATAACACCTTATAACACTATAGGTTAGTATTCGCACTATTTAAGCATTTACTAATACTATACAGGTAAGCCTTAAAATACAACAATACATAACAAAGAAATGTTCATCCAGAACATACTTGTAATCGTGTCTGGATTTGCTCGAACGTCCTCCTCCGTCATTGCATAAACTCGTGTTTGTGCTCGCGTAGCTGGGCGTTGCTGGCCGACTGGCGGTGCACTACTACCCACACCAGTCCTCTATATAGATCCAGAAGACTGAGCACCCGCTCTGACAGCCTCCCCTCGATGCCTCACCGACTGCACTGAGCTATCTCCTCCCTGAGCCGAAGTCCAAATCTACTGAGGACAATCTGTCCTCAGATGCCCTGTCTCTCCACACTGAAAACACTTCCTCGGCTCTGTACACCTGCCTGCATGTACCTTTCTACAGTTTCTACACTACTCAGATCGACATGATCGAGCTCGGGAAGCAGAGCTAGTAGTAGGAGTAGTGCTCTGACCACCTGATCGTGGTAACCACAAGTGGACAGCTGATGATACAGTGCCTCCAATACTACCAAGAGCTGAACTATCACGGCTCCTCTTAGGCTACTGGCTAAAAGAAGCTCCTCCCTTTCTTTTCCAGTTCCTTTCCTCCCATTGTCTCTCACGCTCTTTCACCAACTTCTCGACTCTCTTAGTCGACTATACCATCTCCTTGAAGGTAGTGGTTGAGGTAACCGTCATCCTCTCCCGGATAGCCAAATGCAGTCCCGTCTCAAACCGAACACACAGATTTTCTTCATCAGCCACATATTTAAGGACATACGTGGCAAGCTCCTTCAACTCTGTCTCAAACTTGTGCACCGACTTATTCCCTTATGCCAGTGTAAAGAAGGCAGTCTTCTTCTGATCTCGATCAAATCTAGTGTAGTATTGTTCGTTGAACTCACTAATAAAATCTCTTCAGGTCATCTGATTACGGCAACTTCCTTGGATATTTTCCCACCAAACTCTAGCGTCACCTTCCAGCAATCGGATGACAACCTTCAACTTCATCTCATCAAGCATTCCCATATCATGAAATGTCTCTATAGTTTGCCTCATCCAAGATTTGGCCTCTGTAACACCACCAAGCCCAGTAAAAGTGCTACACCCGAGGTTCCTTGCCTCTTTGATATAACCCGAAATTTCAAGCGTCGGGTGTTGCCCTGGTGTATGACTAGGTACCGCTACTAGTTGTTGTGGTGGCGGTCGGTTGATTTCGACCTCGATCGGAGTACTTATCGACATTCATTGAGATACTTGGGAGGATAAGCTAAGCTTAGCCCGATTTATTTTATTAAACAATGTCTTCTCTATGATTTTATAGTGATAGCATGGTTGGACGAGGAAGGGGAAGGCGTCATAACGTGAGACCTTTGTGACCTGAGCTGGAGGAACATAGCACAGAAGCAGTCGCAGAACCAGCGGTAGCTAGCTCTTTGGCTCATAGGCAGTCTTACACCGTAACACCACCGGTAGTAGAGCAGCCAAATTTACCACCGATGCTGAGAGAAGCTCTGCAGCAGGTGATGACATGGTGGTCACAGTACACTACGCAGCAGCAGCCTGGGGCTGGAGTGCCACAAATGCCACCACAAGTACCGCCACCACAACAGCCAGTAGCGGTATCTAGTCATACACCAGGGCAACACCCGATGCTTGAAATTTCAGGTTATATCAAAGAGGCAAGGAACCTCGAGTGTAGCACTTTTAATGGACGCGGTGGTGTTACAAAGGCCAAATCCTAGATGAAACGAACTGCAGAGACATTTCATGATATGAGAATGCCTGATGAGATGAAGTTGAAGGTTGTCAGCAGATTGCTAGAAGGTGACGCTAGAGTTTGATGGGAAATGTCCAAGGAAGCTGCCGTAATTAGAGACTCAACTTCTCGACTAAAGACTTTTGACACCCAGACTCGTCTCCTAAGGCTCATGAACATTTTGAAAATCGAAATAACACTTTTGAAAATGCCAAACCATGGCTCTGATACCAATTTAATTCTTGTAACATCTCAGATCACCCGCTTATAGATATTGTCCGCTTTGGGCCTTGGCCCAGTCAAGCCTTCACGATTTTGCTTTTTCCGAGGCCTTCTCAGGAGATCACCCATCCTAGAACTACTCTCGCCCAAGCACGTTTAACCACGAAGTTTTGATGAGATCTAGTGCATTAAGCCATGGAAAACGCGTCTGTAAGGGAGAGGTATCCGTATCCTTATAAGGCATACTTCGTTGCCCTCTCTAACTGATGTGGGATCTCACATAATTAATGTTGATAAGAAAAATATATGACTCAATTCACAAGTTATTGTATGAATAATTATATTGTTATTTTCTTTGAATTAATTTAAATAAACAAAATTCATTGCAAATATTAAAGCAATCGATATAACTTCTAGTAATATCAAATTAAATTTAATTATGGTATGATTAAAAATTATAGTTCAAATAAGGTTAAAGTAAATTATAGAAAAAATTTAAAAACATAAAGTGAAATAATTAGATGGACATAAACACTCAAAAGTATTATTGATTAAATTGAAAGCATGTCAAAAATTAAAGAAAAGTACATAAACTATTCCGTCACCCTTCTTTTCTTTAGTCTTACCATACAAACAAGTAACTTTAAAAGACTACATTACAATAATATTTGTTAATGAAGAAAGAGGCTAATTATGTTTCTTATAAAATTTTGTTACTACAACCTATAAGTCTATATCTCATTATCTCTTTGAAACTAAGAAAAGTGTAGCAAAAAGTAAAAAATAAGGATGAATTAGCAAGATCTCATTACAAGCTATTAATATTTCACAGTCAATTTATCAAATGTAACTGTTGTTTCCAGATAAACTCAAAATGACTATACATATACAAGATAACTCATCAATAGAATGTTGAATGAAATCACACTCACTTATTAATCTATGCTTAACTTCAAATCAATTACCAAACTCTGATCGGGCTGCTCCACTTTAAATGGTTGAGTGTTTATGTAAAATCTTGCCCGAATATTGTTTGTGTTATTCAATTTTTGGCTTTATATCCACAAATTGGATACTTCCACATGAATATATATAATATAAACACCAAAATTGGAGATTAAATTGGATAACTGATGAAGTTATTAACTGCCTTACGTTTATCTCTTAACATATTTGAACCTAGAGTAATCGATTAGTGATTTCATGAGCAAACTGGAACTCTAGAGAATCATAGATTGATGATTAAAATTTGCATTTCACTCCAAAACCCATTCATCAACTCTTGGATTGCTTGATCCTCTATCCATCAAATTCTTATACCTCATATGAACCTATAATACATCTAACTCCTTTACAATAACCAAGCCTCTCCAAATTATAAACTACATTCTACAACTTTTGGCCATCGTGAAGAAACTAATCTCAATAAGCCCACTCAATGTAGTACTCGAAGCTTCTTAGGTTTCTAGGAAAAGACTTGTGGTCGTGGACTCTGAGAGAGAATCACTGCATCGCAATGGCCATTGTAGCTCTGAGAGAGAGCTCTAATCCCGATGACCATCACATCATGAAAAAGTATATCTCGATGGACACTATAGCTCTAAAAGAGAGAGCCCTAATCTTAATGGCCTCTACATCGTGAAGAAGTCCATACTAATGGCCACTACAACTATGAGAGAGAGCCCCAATCCTGACTACCACTACATCATGAAGAAACCCATCTTAATGGCCACTGTAACCTTGAGAGAGAGCCCAATTAATAAGAGAAGCATTAATTTTAAGTAAGATTGCATCTTTAACTTTAAAAAATAAAAAAGATATGAAACTTAAAAATGATCAGAGCTTTACCTAGGAAAGGAAGCAATAAGAAGGGAAGATGATAAAGACCAAAGATTAAAGGCAAGAATGATTTTGATTTCTAAAACATCATCTATGGTTTATAAAGTTAACTAATTGGCTAATAAATAGATCAATTCATCGATAAATGGCCAATTTTTATATAAGCAGGTTATTAAATAAAACTGAATTAGAAAGCTAATCGGTTCATATTAATTACAGTCAAATAGATCGATCCAGTTTGGTTTTTTAAAAATTGTTAATTATACATAAATAAGATCTGAGGCTTCTGTGTATATATTCCTTCTTGTTTTTTTTTTGGATTAATGCAATACACAACTCACCTTCTTTATGCATAACACCTCTTCGACTTCATTCCCTCTTGAGAGCTCACAAGTAACTTAACAGAATAATATTTACCTTTTTTACTTCACTTATGCAATCAAAATAGTTAATTAATTAATGTAAATTAAGATAATATTATGACAATTAGCATTTTAACTATGTGCATGTGACATTTAGGTTATTTTCTTGATGAATATTATATTACTAACCTTACTATGGGCAATTGAGTTTATTCACTAATCTTGTCCAAACCTACCTATTGAACGTGTGGTCCTCACAAAATATATTTTATCCTAATTGGTGCATCATTAAGGTATTCTTTTTAATTGTGAATTTAAGCATTGTGTAGTGGTGTGTGGTAGAGTTTAGTGAATTAGATTTAATGAATCATAAATCTATTATGGAACCATGATTTTTGATCAATTTCTCTTGTCTTTAGGAGATAAGTCTCCAATATTATTATTTATATATACTTCAAAACTATGGAATTTTGGTTTGGTTGATTAAGACATTGATTTTTTCAGTTTAAACTTATTGTTTGTTGCCTAAAAATTTGATAATTGTTATTAGAGTCAAATCTATAAGTTTATGAAGTTATGTTATGCCTCTTATTTTTTAAATTTCATTTTTTCACACTCAATTTTTGGAAATTTTCATAAACATGGACATGTTATTTCCAAGAGTCATGCCATTCATACAAGTATTTGCATGTGTTTTCAACAAGGTTCTTCAAACAAAAGTGATTGAAATTAGAGTTCTTTTTCAAATTCCTCAACGTTGAGATGTTTTTACTATTCGATCTCTTTTTTGGAGTGTTTTATTGTTCAAATTAATTTTATGGGTCACTTAATTTTTACTCCTATAATATCACCGAATACAACCTCGTTAACTATGAGATATTGCTGGGTCGGGTCATAGGTTGTTCATAGATCATATGACCCATCTTGAGATTGAAGATACAATATTTATAATTGCGTAGCATTGCATTTTTACAATTATGTCATCTCCATTTATCTATAAACGTGCCATCTCCAATTATTTACAATTTTATCATCTTTAATTATTTACAATTATATAATTTCAACTTATTTGCAATTATATTATTTCAGTAAATTAACAACTTTTTTGCTAATAATTTAAAATGATAACTTATTTTGAAAGTTCTGTCTTAATATATTTTATTTATTATAAATTTTCCTCTTTTGAATATTTCGTCGATATATATGATAAGTTTACTATAGTTTACATATTATTTTTGACTATTTATCTTTTGTTTAATATAGCATTTAGCTATATTGATCTCAAATCATGCTTTGGATAAAATTGAATATAGTATAGTTATGAATTTACCTCTCATAAGTCTAAGCATTCAAATATTTTGGTTGATTTTATTTTCTCCCAATGTTGATCAATTTTTTTTGCTAAGATTCATGTTGGTAATGAAATTATCCTATAAAAATGTGTATTGTTAGGTAGGATGCTTTGATTAGTGAAGAAAATATATTGAATATTATTTAATCAAAGAATATATTGAATATTATGGATTGACACAATGTTACTATCTTATTGATAGTTAATTGATGTATTTGGTTATGATATTTAATATATTTCTATTACTTATGTATGAATATATGTTTTGATGCTTAATAGATTCTAGCATTTCGCATTCGATGGTCACTTTAACGGATCATTTTAAGGGAGTTAAAGAAAGAGAAAATATCATGATCCTTTTTTGCAATCATATTAATGTTGCTTTTATAGTTTTTCTTTAGCTTTAAGTATCCTCAATTCTTTTTCATTTTGAAGGTTAATGGGACTAATCACAAATAATACGTTAAATCCCTTATTATGAACTTAACGATCATGAAATTGGACAAGGCCTTAAGAGATAACTCCTTTGTTAAACTCACTGTTGAGACTTCTGCTAGTGATAAGAAGATTTATGACAATTGGGATTACTTGAACCAATGTTGTTTGATGATTATAAGGTATCCCATAGAAGAACCTATACATGATAGGATTCCAAAGACTGAGAATGCTAAAGTTTTACTTAAATGGATTCCAAAGACTGAGAATGCTAAAGTTTTACTTAAATCCATCAATAAGAAATACAATAATTTCTTTAAAAATCAGAAGAATGAGCTCTTGAGCACTTTGCATTCTACTATTTATGATAGTGTTAGTGGGATTAGATAGCATATCAACAAGATTGTGGCTTGTTACCATAAGATAAAGGTGATCAGTATGGAGTTTGATGAGGACTACATTGTGTGGTTTATTATAGGGTCTCTTCCGTCTCAATTTGACTCCATTAGGCTTAGTTACAATGCTAAAAAAAGCAATGGATTATAAAGGAGATCGCCACCATTCTTGTTAAGGAGGAAGATGACATTCAGAAATAAAGGGAAAGAAGCATGAAAATAGTTACAACCTCAAATTACAGTAGTTAGAAAAGGAAACCTACACCAAATAGTACCATTAACAAAATCCTTAGCATCCACTGCTTTTAAGAATGAGGGTTTGGAAGGAAAATTCAATTACTATTAGAAGCTGGGGCACAAGAAGGTAAATTAAAAAAAAAAAGCTTAAGGCTAATCTTTTCATGATGATTTGCTTAGAATCCAATTTTGTTAATGTACCTTATAATTCTTGGTGATTAGAAACCAATACTACAATCCATCTTACTAATTCCTTGGATAGGAAGACAATTAGAAAGATGCCAAATAATATGGATAACATGTATATATGGGAGACGATACAAGAACCAAAGTCGATTTTTTAGGGACAATAAAGTTACAACTTATTACAAGACATTTTTTAGAGTTAGATGAAGTTACATATATACCTTAAATTAGGAGAAATATTCCATTCTATAGAACAAGAAAATGGGCCATATTTCTAAACAAAGAATATAAGGTTGATGAAGGATGAGATTCTACAGGACCTTGATTTTTCAAATTTTGACACTTATTTCGACTACATAAAAAGAAAGTTGATTGTCAATGTTAAAAATACTAAATTTTATACAGAACTACTTAGCTTAATCTCTAATGATATTTATGGGACTTTTACTACTCCAATGATAGGTCGCTATAAGTACTTTATCACTTTCAAAATTTTCTTGTTATAGTGTTATTGAGCTCATTCATAAGAAGTCTAATTCTTTGAAAACTTTTAAAGCCTTCAAAGTAAAAGTGGAATTTCAACAAGGAAAACGATTTTGATGATTGTTCAAGATACCAAGATCTTATATTGACATATTGTTGTACCAACACTTTTGAAAGATTAATTTTAATGACTCTAATTATACAGGCTATGTGGATGATAAGAAATTCACTTATAAGTACATCTTTATAATGACATAAGGAGATGTTTCATAGGAAAGTTTAAACAATCACTTATAACTTCTTTGATTATGAAGGTAGAGTATATGACATATTTTGAGGCCATTTGTCTTGAAATATAATTGTAGAACTTTATTTTAGCATTGGAAGTTATAGGCCCTATTTTAAGGCCACTAAAATTACATTGTGATAATTCCTTATCTGTATCTTTCTCTCAGAACACTAGGAGCACTTCTCTCTCAAAGCTTATTGATATTAAGTTCTACTTTGACAAAGAAAAAGTTATAGAGTCTCTAACTACTATCAAGCACATGCCTATAAGTAGCATGTCATCGAATCCAATAACTAAAGGCTTACCTATATGCGTGTTTAAAGAATATATCTCTCCTATGGGACTGCTAGGAACATAATTTTCTTTGTTTTAGTGGGAGTTTTGTTTTATATTTTATCATTTTTAGGATTTTTTGTAACCCTTCATTTATAATGAGTGACAAATTGATGATATTCATTCTACTGAATCCATATTGATGTTAATATTATAATTTAAAATTAGTAGTGCTTAATTATATATAACATATGCATCTATTAATGTATTAGTTATCCATAATTATTTTAGCTATAAATATTATTGTGAAAGAATTATGGTAATATTATACTATGCAAATGAGAGAAGTTGACCTAATTAATTTATTCTTATGGTATTATTTTAATTGTCAATTTAGGAACTATGTGGTTGTGTATGATAGAAGTTGGTGAATTGAATTCAATGAACTTTACACTTTTCTATTAAGGTTTGATCTTGTGCTGCAGCAACTATTATGGAATCATGAATTTCAATCAATTTTCACCATCTTTTAAAAGGTAATCCTTTAATCTTATAATTTGTACATGCTTGAAGTTATGGAATTTTGGTTAATTGATTGAGGCATATCAATTATGTCAATTTAAAGTTATTTTTGTTGCATAAAAATCAAGCCTAATTTCTATAACATTTGTGAAATTTGTCATTGTGGTTTTGGTAAGTTTGGCCTAATCGTCGACTATGTTGGCCACTTCTCATTGCCATTTCCCAATAATCTTTAACTTTGTAGACTTAAAATTTGACGCAATAACTTGTTTATTGCATTTGATGATAACATTGGAGAGTCTTTCTTTTATGGACCTAAGGGAAGCTATTTAATGGCCACCTCATAATTTTATTTTAGGTATTTGATATGAACCTTGGTGAAGGAACACTTAAGATTTGAAATCTGTAAAGAAAAGAAAACTCCAGAATTCTTTTTGAGTCAAGAAAAGAACTCAACCCCAACCAAACTTATTGATTAGAACCAAAGTTATAAGTTGATCACTACAAGTTAACTTCAAGAGACTAGATTTATTTATTGACTAAAGAACCAAGAGAAAGCTCTCATAATAGAAAAATATTCAAATTTTATTAATGATGAGATGATTTTCATAATACACCATATTACCTATTTAAATAGGCACCAAATGATGAAAATCTTAAAAGGAAATGTCTTATGGAATATTCTTAAACATAACTACATAGGAAAGATTTGACAAAGAATGATTCCCTTAACTAATGAATATAAATCAGCCTTAAATTTGAAATCATTCCAAAATAACTTATCAAATAAAAATAAATGATGAAAGGAAGTCAAAACATGAAATTGTTGTATAATCCCACATCTTTAACCTGTTCGAAAGGTAAATATGTAGATTGAGCTTAATTAAAAACAAACATATGGGTCATCCTTGCATATTGGGCCCCAAGCATTATTTTTCATGCATTAGGCTTTTTCTATCATCTTGGGCCTGAAGATAAGTAATTAATCTTGGTAATGCCTTAGAATCTTTGACAACAACCTCATTATCTTGAATGTCGATAATCAACCATTACAAAGCCTCCTTCATGCACTTAGTTCTTACTCTTGTTATAAGATCTCTAATGCCTTGTAATGGATTGGTGAGTGTTGATGCAAGTTGATCTCCATCATTCCCTCTCTCCTTAAAAAGATTTGTCTTCTAATCACCTACATCAAATAAATACAAGTCAACAAAATTAAAAGTAGCACTAATATTGCCGTAATGACTTTGTAAATCGAGTTTGTAGGCATTGTCATTTATTCACTCCAACACTAGGAAATGTCCATCTCCTCTAGGTTACAATTTTCATTTCCTTTAGGCAACAAATTTTTTGTTACGTATATGAACCCAAACCCAATCTTCAGGCTTAAAGGTAACTTTCATGCGCCCTTTGTTGTCTTGCTTTGTATGTTGATCATTTTTATCTCTATATTAGCGCAAATCCTGGTATACAAATTCCTAACAAAATTTTCCTTTATCTTTTCATCAAAATTAGCACATTCATTAGTCAGGAAAAGTAAAACGTCTAAAGTATTCAAATATTAAATCCATACACAATTTTAAAAGATGAATAAGATGTAGTAGAATTCACAGCCCTATTATACGCAAACTCAACATGTGGTAAACACTTGTCTGGTGATTTCAAGTTTTTTTTAATGATGGTATGCAATTATGTAGTAAGAGTCTTATTAACTATCTCAGTTTGTCCATCTGTTTGAGGATGTACAATGATAGAAAATAATAGTTTATTTCCTAATTACACCACAAAGTGCACAAAAAATGACTTAAGAACTTAACGTCTCTATCACTCATAATTGTTCTCAGAAGACCATGCAAACGTTATATCTCTTTAAAGAACAAAAAATATGCAATAATATGTGTCATGTTACTAAACTTATCATCAACAACAAATGTGTTGTCCTTACTACTGTGAGATATAAGTAAACTAATATAAAATCCATAGATCTGTCAATCCATGATTGATTAGGGACGGGTAAAGGAGTATATCCCATGAGGCTTTAATTTTGACTTAGATTTATAGGTTATGCATTTTTCACATACATATTGTACATCATGTTTTCTGTTGGGCCAATAAAAATGCTTATGTAATAAATTTAAGGTCTTTTTAATACCAAAATGCCCTATTAGCACGCCTTTATGAATCTCCCTAACAAGCAATTCACGTATAGAATAGTTAGTCACATAATGTTTATCCTTCTTGAAAAAAATCTATCATGCTTATAAAAATCACCATATGTACACTTAGAAGACGCAAGCCACACTTGTCTAAAATCAACATCAGTATCATACAAATTCTTAATAAACTAAAACCCAACCTTGTTAGAGAAAGCAACTTACACCTAGATAGTGCCTTCTATTTCTTAACACATATCCTGAATTACCATTAGAGAGTGTTCAAAGAATAAAGGTTTTTTTAATATAGCTTTTCTCGCTAAAAAGCTTGATAACCATGCCTTACTCACCAATGGTATATCTAGTTTCTTTCTAATGTTCCACTTTGAAGATTTCTTGTTGTTTTATGTGAAGAATGTTCCCTCCATTTTCAAGTCAGTAACTTCAATCCTCTTAATATACCCTTATATATTAAGTGTCTCTAATCTAAGCATGAAGAGTCTCTAAGGTACTTCATAGTCATTTTCTTTGAAAGAAGAAGTTTGACCCTTACATTATAGGGACAATGGCCTTTACATTTTCATTAATGATGTAATGTCCCAACATATATATTGGAAGTATTATAGCATGTTTAGGGTGTATTAAGAAGTAAACATAATGATTTAAGTACATCTAAGTATATTAAGAGATATAATGGTAATTAATGCAAAATACAAGGGTAAATGGATAATTTGTTCGCTTCGACATGGACATACATACTTAGACATGAAATATGTATGAAACTTTTTGATATGATTGCTTGGATTTATGAATGTGATGTGAGGGGAATTTCTAAAAGAAGTACTTCATAAGTAAACGAGATGTTTTTGGTTAAATTGGATGTATTTTCATGTTGCTCTTGTATGATAAGATCAAAGTTAGTTGATTTAGATGTGCACCTCGTTGAGTTGATAGGTTTCACTGAATAGATTTCTGTAATTTGGCTATATCTTGACCTGTAGACCTTCAAATTAGATAATTTTAATTGGAGATTAAAATAGAGACATAGATCTAAAACTTTAATGAAGGAACTGAAATATGATTCTTCCTCTAAGAATTTTGAATTTTATTTTGAAGTTGAGTTCTGGTCACTGTCCTTGTTTTCAAACAACCTGTAGTTTTTGGGGTATAACTTGTGATATAATTAACCAAATTGTATGAAATTTATGCCATTAGAAAATTAAGATATAGGGGAATGGAATTAATTGATAAGATTATTGGCCAATGTGGGAATTAAAAGAAGAAGAAGGACCAATATGCAATTTTCCTAAAGTCAACTCATGGACCAATAAGATTAAAGCATGTGTGTCCAATATAATTGTAACACATGGTCCAATAGAATTGTAAGACATGGTCTAATATAATTTTAACACATGGTCCAATAGAATTGTAACATGTGGTCCAATGAGATTGTAACACATGGTCCAATAAGATTGTGACATATGGTCCAATGGGACTGAAACATGTGTCTAAGACTAGAAAAATCATGAAAGGACATATGAAGAGGGAAGATGGACAACACTTTGATGGCTTAACTTCAGAATTTTCTCCTCTCCATTTTTCCTTCTTCCTCTCATCATTTTTCACTTGGTGATTCAAGCAAAGCCAAAGAGTAAGGGAGGGAAAAGCATTAGAAGAACTACTTTGCCAATTTTAAGGTTTGGGACTCCACTTAGTTAATTTCTGTATTAATTTATATACATTTGAATGTGTAAAAAGATTCATTTGGATGTGGAATGATTGTTGGGATGATACTTCTGTGCTTTTTTTGGTGTTATCTTGTATATAATTGGTTAAATATGATAAGAGATTATCGTGTAGTGGAATTCTGTCTAGGGATAGTTTGAGTTAGTCACATTTTTTGAGCCATAACTTAGCCTACAGACCTCCAAATTGCGTGATTTTAGTTGCATATGAAACCTAAGACATAGAAATAAAAATATCTAAAAGAGAATCTGACTTAATTCTGGCTTTATGACGTTGGAAATTAGGATAGAAAATGGTAATCTGATGTTGGCTATGTTTTGGAGCAGCGTGTGATATTTGTTTTATAGCTCATGTGTTAGAAGTTGAAATGGCCTGATCTTTGGTGTTTTGAAAACTAGAGACACATATGGACAAATGTCTAGAAGAACACGAAAGTCAATTCTGACGTTTTCTATACAAATATTAAGGAACAATTAGACTTTGCCATCTGATTTGTTCCTGGACTGATAGTTTGCCTATTTTTAGATCACTTTAAGGTTTAGCTCAAATTGCACGGTTTTAAGTTTGTTTTCATTTCTGATTTTTACCGAATCTTATCTGAACCTTTTTAAATGTGTATGAAACTTTTCAAACACCTAGAAATAAATAAAATAGGACTTACCACTTGTGACTTGGGAGACTAAATATCGAAATATAAAATTGAGCATAATGCATTCCAAAGAAAATTTACATGTATATAAATGATTTGTATGCATATTCATTACTCATATGTGTATAGTATGATTATAAAAGTGTGATTTTGATATCCTTCTAATGGCATGAAGCCATGAATTGCATGTATGAAAGAAAATATATATTTTATGACTTGAAATGTATATCATATGACTTATCAATATATGAATTGTGAAATTGGCAAATGGTTAAAGGAAATATTACAGTGTCTGCTCTATTGTCTTGGTGGTGGATAGATAGACATGCCTATAGAGTCACAATGCAGCTGCTACAGTTTGACACCACTGGTGTCCATAATTCGATACCTTTTTTATTCCTTTGGGTATCCACAATTTGATATCTTTGAATATCCACAACACCCGTTATCCACACCCACAGAAAATGTGCAGGTTTAACATAGAAATGAAACTTAACAATCATAAATAAGACATACAACATGACAATTTAATAATTGGTATTGAAGAGCATTTGTATTGGTTGTAATGATGAATTATAATGATGTGCAATTATATTGATAATTTGTATCAATGAGCGTTGAATATTAATATTTGGCTTATAAATGTGCGTTTTCAGTATATAGATAATATGTTAAAACATATTTGCATTATGTACTTTGCTTAAGTATACCATAATTGTTTACATGAGCATTAAATATCAATGTTTAGTTAATGAATGTGAATTTATGGTATATGAGTTGTGATATTTCTGAATGTGTGTGCTTGGTGGATGACTACTATGAGTGGTCATCCAAACTAAGTGTTTTTTCCACTAAGCTTTCAAGTTTAGCACGTGTGTTAATAGGTGTAGGTCCAAGTCATAGAAGTGAGGTACAGGGAATATCTGCAAGGACCAAGGCTAACAGATAGAAGAAAAAGTACTTTTGGAATGTATTTTTAGTTACAGATGATTGCACAGGTAATAGAAAAGGAAATTATATGTTTTCTTTTAGATTACCATGTAAGTGTAAAGATGTATTACTACTATTAAATGATAATATTAAGCATTGGGGAGTTTTGTAATGTGTATATGTATAGCATTGAATAGAATTGTATACCTTGAATGCGTGTACAGGAATTTGGTTGCTATGTGTGTGGATGGTTGTAGGTTCCGTATAGGGGGTGTTACAAATGAAGTGAACCTCCATATGGATTAATTGGTTAGTACTATGTAGTGTTTAGATTATAAAAAAGGTTATTATCAAAACCAATCACAACTCTTTTATGCCAAAATTTGACAGTGTGAGTCAAGTGCATTGCAAAATTTACTTGACTCTGCACATTAAAATTTATAGTTATGGTGAATCGGGATCAAATCTATAGGGAATGTTTGGTTAATTTCCGTAATAAAATTAATTGATGCAAGGAAAATATAAAAAGGGGGGTTACATTTTTAACAGCTTAGAAAATAAAATAAAAGTAAACTATCAAAAAAAAATTAAAGCAAGCAATCAAGAATGATTAAAGTGTTGAATATGAGTAAGGTCTGGTTCTAGGGTCAATTTTCGGACCCCGATTCCGGAGCCCGGCGGTCCCGGGGCATGAGCCCTGCTGTGGCCCATTCCCGTGACACTGGCCCTGA
>JAOSBM010000003.1:9044745-9057430 GCA_027568955.1 Erythroxylum tenue
GACCAATATGCAATTTTCCTAAAGTCAACTCATGGACCAATAAGATTAAAGCATGTGTGTCCAATAGAATTGTAACATGTTTGTCCAATAGATTTTTAACATATTGTCCCATAGAATTGTAACACATGGTCCAATATAATTTTAACAAATGGTCCAATAGATTTGTAATATATGGTCCAATGGGATTGTAACACATGGTCCAATAGGATTGTCATATGGTCCATTGAGACTGAAACATATGTCTAAGATTATAAAATTTATGAAAAGGCATATGGAAAGGGGACATGGGCAACACTTTGACTTAAATTCATATTTTTCTCCTCTCCATTTTACCTTCTTCATCCCATTATTTTTCCCTTGGTGATTCAAGCAAAGCCAAAGAGGAAGGAAAAAAAAGGCATTAGAAGAAATACTTGGCCAATTTTAAGGTTTGGGACTTCACTTAGTTGATTCATGTATTTGTGTATGATTGAATGGATATAAAGATTCATTTGGATGTGGAATTGTTGCTAGGATGTTGCTTTGGTGTTATTTTGGTGTTACTTTGCATGAACTTGGTTGTAAATGACAAGAGAGTATCATATAGTGGAATTTTGTCTAGGGTTTTTTTAAGTCAGTCACATTGTTTGAGTCATAACTCAGCCTATATACCTCCAAATTGTGTGATTTTAGTTGCATATAAAAACTAAAGTCAGTCACATTGTTTGAGTCATAACTCAGCCTATATACCTCCAAATTGTGTGATTTTAGTTGCATATAAAAACTAAGACACATAAATAGAAATATCTAGAAGAGAATCTGATTTAATTATGGTTTTATAATGTTGACAATTGGGATAGAAAAGGGTGACTTGATGTTGCCCCTGTTTTGGAGTAGCGAGTGATAACTCATGTGTTAGAAGTCCAAATGGCCTGATATTTAGTTTTTTGGAAACTAGAGACACAGATGGACAAATGTCTAGAAGACCACAAAATCTAGTTCTGACCTTTTCTATACGAATATTAAGGAACAACTAGAGTCCGTCATGTGATTTGTTCTCAGACTGATAGTTTGCCTATTTTTTAGACCACTTTTGGGGTTTAGCTCAAATTGCACCGTTTTGAGTTTGTTTTCGTTTTCGATTTTTACCAAATCTTATCTAAACCTTTTTGAATGTGTATGAAACTTTTCAAACAACTAGGACCATATGTGAATTGAGTAATTGAACATTGGAATTCAAGATTGAGCATAATATATTCCAAAGAAAACTTACACGTACATAAATGATTTGTTTGCGTATTTATTGCTCATATGTGTATAGTATGACTATAAAAGTGTGATTTTGACACCCTTTTAATGGTGATAAGTTATTAATTGCATGTATGAACACATATACAGATTTTATGACTTGAAATGTATATCATATGATTCGTTAATAAATGAATCGTGAACTTTGCAAATGGTTAAAGGAAATGTTATAGTGTCTGCTCTATTGTCTTGGTTGTGGATAGATAGGTATGCCTATAGGGTTATAGTGTAGCTGCTACAATTTGACACCACCAATGTCCACAGTTTGATGCCTTCGGGTATCTACATTTTGAAACCTTCGAGTATCCACAGTTTGATATCTTTAAATATCTACAGCACCCGTTATTCACACCGATAGAAAATGTGCAGGCTTAACACAGAAAGGAAACTTAACAATCATAAATAAGAAATACAACATGACAAAATGAATAATTGGTCTTGATGAGCATTTTTATTGGTTGTAATGATGTGCAATTATATTGATAATTTGTATCAATGAGCGTTGAATATCAATATTTAGCTTATAAATGTGCATTTTCAGTATATGGATAATATGTTGAAGCATATTTGCATTATATACTTTGCTTAAGTATGTCATCATTGTTTACATGAGCATTGAATATCAATGTTTGGTTCATGAATGTGAATTTAAGGTATATGAGTTGTGATATTTCTGAATGTGTGTGCTTGGTGGATGACTACTGTGAGTGGTCATCCAAACTAAATGCTTTCACCACTAAGCTTTCAAGCTTAGCACGGGTGTTAATCCATGTAGGTCCAAGTCATAGAAGTGAGGTATAGGGAACATCTGCAAGGACCAAGGTCAACAGATAGAAGAAAAAGTACATTTGGAATGTTTTTAGTTACAAACGATTGCACATGTAATGAAGAAAGGAAGTGGTATGTTTTCTTTTGGATTACCATATAAATGTAAAGATGTATTACTACTATTAAATGATAATGTTAAGCATTAGAGAGTTTTGTAATGTGTATATGTATAGCATTGAATAGGATTATATACCTTGAATGCATGTACAGGAATTTAGTTGCTATCTATGTGGATGGTTGTAGGCTTCGTATAGGAAGTGTTATAATTGCATTGTAATTAACTTTAATAATATTATATTCTTAACCTTTAACAATCAATCTTAACTAAGAATCATAAATAAACTTATGCCATCAACCTAAAGTAACTAATGAGAATAACAAGAAATTTAAAAATCTAAACCTAAAACACATTAAACAAATAACTTTAAAAAAGAGTTAGCTAGAACATTAAACCTAAAGAAAATAAAATAAAATTAGATTTTCAAAAATTCACCCTCTTGTACTTAAACATAACTTCATCCTCAATGTTAAACAATTAAGATAATAAAAGCAATCGTGAAAGATAATTACATTAAAAAAACTCTCCCTTTATCCATACCTAGTTACCATAGTCAAATCCACAAAAGTACATCACAAAAATACCTATAAAAAATTAAATTAAACATTACTAAGAATAAAAAAATTAATAAAACTAGGATTATGTTACCTCTTAACAAGCTCCTTTTTAGTTCTTTAGCTAGATTTCTTACTCAAGCCTTTTATCTTGAATATGTAATTAGAAGCTTGCTTTAACTCTTCTTCAAAATTCAGGCTACCTAGCTCCCTCATTCCATTAGGATTGGGTTGCCTTATTCCCCTTCTTCTCCTTGCGGATACAGGAGCCCTCTTCACTTAGCTATCAATTACTCCCAGAATTTCTTCTTGTTGAAAGAATATCCTTTAGGAATTTGACATTCTTTAGAATGTACACAAGAACAAACCTATCTTCCTTTTCATCCATTTCAAATATGCTCAATTATAGAATCAGTGTCATAACCGGTTAAGGTGTCTTTCACTCTAGAATAATGCCTATTATAAAAGAGACAGATGATGATTTGTTTATGTCTAAATCATCCTCTAACTCAAAACTAAGAGATCGATGTTGATTTTTCATGTCTAAATCATATTCTAACTTAGAACTATAACTGATGTCGGATAAAGATGAGACAAGCATCAATTTGCTTCTACTCATCACTGCTCGTCCATTTCCTTATCCTTGGCTAATCTTGGCATTTCTTTCTTTTTAACATTTTTAGCATCAAATATTTTGCCACTCCTAAGTGGAATGGCTATACTTAATCTATTAGTTTTACCTTTGTATTACTAAGATTTTTTCTCTAATCTCATTTTCCTACCATCTCGGCTATTTAGTTCACTTAGATCTTTAAATTGTTAATAGATGCACAATTAGATTAAGTCATCTCTTTGACTTGGTCCACTTGAGATTTAAATTTTTCCAATCTATCCAATTTTGCATTGACAGAAGATATAAATTACTTAAACATCTCTTCTATCTTATTCAAGTCTTCCATCTCATTGCTCTGCGAAGGTGGTTTTAGTCAAAATTGAAGTCATTTTTAGTACCCAATTGATCCCATTTATCTTCTTACTAAAATTTCTTGCTCCTCTCAAAATAAATTTGGATGGCTTCTCCATCTCAAATTATAAATATTGTAGAAAGGGTCATTCATGCTAATTATCCCATAGGTAACCATATAAATTATCATATTCGTACTAACATGGGTTAGGCCCCACGTTCATATGGAAAAGATGCTCGTACATGCCATAATGATAACACACCTGCTTGTAGGATATATGTCATGATTTAACATCTTTATATCATTTAAAAGATCAACTACTTTTGATGTTACTCTATAAATGCTTTATCATGATGTCAATTCTAAAATTGCCATATAGGAAACCCAAATAAAATTTCATTAAAATAATAATAAAATTAAAAGAAATCTAAGTTTAATAAACTAGTAAATATATAGTACCTGATAACAAAGTCAAAATTTTGGTTAAATCTATCTACAAATGTACATAATTAATTGTAATAAGTTATTAAAATTATAGTAATCCAAATTGTCGATCTTGCGAGGACTATACTACTGTATTAATTAATCTTAGTTGAACAATAAAACTAAAGAAACAATATCTAGTGGAGGAGAATAAGTTGCTAAACTAATGAAAGTAAGATAATGAATGAAAAAACAAGGTAATCAAACGTTAGGGTTTTAGGATTCACTTAAACAAAATTCTAATCATTATGTAAGATTAATTATCTAGGTTAAAATAAAAATGAATTAAAAGTATTTATTTTCTCTTGAGGTATGCAGGTATATCTAATTAGGTAACTACCACCTCTCGATATATAATTTAACTTAATCAAAATTACAAATCCTAGTTAATCTTTTCATTATCATAACAGTCTATGATACTTTTATTCTCTAGATCTAATGTGTTTATTCTCTCAGTACACAGATCATACTTCGCCTTTCAGTCCTTCTTACAATCCCTAAGATTGAATTTATGCTAATCAAACATAGATCTAATATTAAAATCAAAAAGAATAAATTAACCAACAAATAATCAAATCATCTTTTGATGATTTAAAGATTCATCATAAGCTACATCCCTAATCTTAACTAGAATTTCAACTACAGGACATAGCGAAAATAAAATTAAAGCAAGACAATCTTAGAATAAAATAAAGAAGAGAAAGAAAGAACTAGAAGAGTTGTCACGAGCTCCTCCAATCTTGTTCCAAATCCTTGATGTTTAAAAATCTAAAACCAAGAACTTAGTGATAGAGGTTTTCATTGGCCTCTAGAGTCCTTTATAAAGAACCCTAATAATGGTATTTATGAGCTAAGGTTATGTAAAAGAGTTCTACGGTGGTTAAACTTATAATTATGTGCATCTTCGACTTTAAATCATGAGTTCAATGTATGTTACTCTTTGTTACCGGTGCAACTTTTTTTCTAAAACTTTACAACTGCAAATATAAAGAGTTTGGTGTCAGTTCCAATTCATATTTGTAACCAATTTTGTTCTGGACAAATAATACAACCAATACAGGTCCAAGATAAACATGCATCAATTTTTTGTTGCCCTAATTTCACACTTTTCAATATTTTTTTTGTCATCTTCGAACTAGAATCAATATTTAATGCCCTAGCGCAAGATAGTTGTCCTTCAAGATATAGTTTTCAAATGAATTCAATATCACCTCAATTGAATAACTATAAAGAAAATTACATTCAAATATGTGATTTTTCTTCAAAATGATCGTCTACAAGATAACAACAACAACAACAATAACAACCTAATGAAAGTCTCACTGATCGCAGGGTCTGGAGAGGTCTAGAAGTATGCAACCTTACCCCTAACACCTATAAGATAATAAACCAAATATAGGAAAAAATGTCATATATTTCATATAAAGCATGTTATAAAGTTGCTAACTCATAACTAAATTTAGCCCCTACAAACATGCAAAATATGGATTGTCATTAGAGTACGAGGGTTTTGCATACAGAAGGTCAATTTCAAGAAACTGACATAACGATAGATGTAAAATTTTGATGTTTGTGGGTTAAAATAGTGGTAACTATTATGAATGGGAAAGTAGCCTGTAAGAAAACAATGTATTAATTTAGGGGTAAACGATGTATAAACCAAGGAATGAGAAACAAGTACAAAAAACACTCTGAGATGGAGAGGTTAGGTTTAGTAAAACAATAAAAATAAAAGTCCATAAGATGATGGCGATTAAGGACATTAACGGGAAGGAGATTGATAAGGTAAACAATGATAGAGAAGACTTCAAATTAAAAAGACTTGGCAGGCGAAGCATAAAAAGGCAAAGTGAGACTGATTTTAATCATATGACGTATTTTATTGAGTTTAGTAATTTTATTTTATTGAGTTAGGAAGTAAGGTTGTAACTAAAATATGCCTTTAATGAGTTCTTGAGTTCCAACACTAAAAGGTTTTGATAGTTGTTAAAAATAAAATTTAGGTCATTGCTTTAAATTGACAAGAATGATCAATTACTTGATATTTAATGTGAATGGAATAATTTAAGAATATAGACTGTAATAGTCAATAAAATAATAAAATATCATCAACCAGAGTGAGAATGAGATATAAAGACTCCTCCAATATCATAGTGAACTAGTTGTAACAACTTTGTTAACACACGAGTTGATTAAAAAAAATTAAAGAAAAGTAAAATCCATGAATTGTAATAATGTAGTATATGATACTTAATAGGTAAAAGACAAGACAAATTATAAAATATTTTGTTGCAAAGATGACTGAAACGTTTATGTCAAAGATTAGAAAGAGCGTGATGAGTTATGAAAATAACAAGATTAGTGGAAATATGATAAAATCTTCAAAGGATATAGATTATCAAAGATGCTTTATGTGAGAAGTGATATCTTAGTTTTAATGTCCTTCATACAAACGAGTTAAATTAGGTGGAAAAGGGCTTTAGATTTCCAGTTGTGTCTTGCAACCTGGTCCATGATTGGTACCTGACCTAATTTTAAGAAGAAAAATTCTCAAACTTTTTGAAGTAGGGTTGAGGCATTGGGTCTGTCTAGAGCCTCCATATCCTATTCTACTGCCACAGTGATGACATCCAAGGTTTTAGCCATGAATGTTGGTGATAGCGAGGATCATTTCTAACTTAGTAATAGCGGGTGCGTGGAAGACTTGAACCTCTACTTATGGTTTAGAAGTTCAACTTGGGAGATCAGAAAACGTCAGTGCAACGCGAGATGATGAACAGTCCTGAGGAAGGATTCGTAGCCTGAAGCCAAGACATTGAGTGCAAAGAGGATGGGATCTTCTTCTCTAATGCAATGTCCAGTTGCGACTAACTTTTAAACAATTTGAGAGATTCCATCAAGATAACTAGTTATTAACATATCTCCTTAAACGACATTATGTTGGGCGAAAGTGGAGTAGTGATCAGCATATTGTAGACTTTTGAAGGGAGTACTTTTCTAAAGTAGTCCAAAGGTTATCAACAATGGTCTAATTGAGAAACAAGAAGGTAATTAAGAGTGAAAATGATATTAAGAGACAACACTTCTGTAGGGTTTTGAGAGGGTTTGGGGAGAAATTAGATCAGATTCAATTTAGCTCATGTACAACTAAGATATCATTTTATCTCAACATAAGACTTTAAGGCATTAACATCTACCTCTTACAAGAGGATCCATCCATGAATGATCAATTGAAAAAAAGTAGCCAAAATAAAAAGAAAAGTAACATTCCAATCCATAGAAAGCAGTACTTCCATTGCTTTTCAATGGAACGGAATTGAAGTTTAAACGCTTCTTATAAGTTGAAGAGGATGTTTCTGGGAAGGTAGACCGAGTACATCAAAGCCTATTTCCATAAATTAAGCATGATTAATTACTTGACAACATAAGAAACTTGTATTTGGACCAGGCCAACAAAAATAAACCTATTCTGCCTAGGGTAAAGAGATCAGTAAATTTAATTGAACACTCAACATTTTAAGCAATGGAACTTCGTTTCCAATCTAAGTCTATCCACTCACCTCATTGTGTCCTCTCGCGTGCCATGTAATTAGTATGATCAAATTACAAGTTGTCTTTGCATGCATCGAGATTTTGTGGACAGGTATGGCTAGATTTCCTTTAAGCGACGTTTTTCAATTTCAATACGCAAATTGCCCGTGTATTTATTTAGCGAATTACCATTAAACATAATTAAGATGTATGAATCCCAGAGCGATAGCAAATGTAAGTTGATTAAATCAAACGGCCAACAAGTATTTCCTGACACTTCCTAGGGAGGATGTATATATTGGTCTGAATGGTGGAATTAACTGGGCAATTACTTAATCACTCACGAAATCTAAAAGTAAAGCTGGACTTAGATTAACCTACAGCAAATTCGAAACACCACTTGTTTCAACTTCTAACTGAATGAAAAGTTTGCTTCAGGTATTCCGAAATCCAGATGCATAGGCATTCACAAAATCTGGGTATTGGAAGATATCATCCAAAATGGTGTCTGGACCGACTTGAACATTTTCTGGCAGCTCATTATTGTACACAACGGAATGCGAACTTCCTCCGTTGAAGCTCTCAAACGTTCCTGTTCCTCGATAGTAGTCAAGACTTTGATCAAAGTACTCATTTTTTAAGAACTTCTCGTTCTTGTTATTGCTCCTAAACCCATGTAGTGACTGGTTCACAGACATTTCTGATGCTTGTGTAACCATTGGATCTCTGGGAGAAGGAATCGAGCTTTTAGAAGAGTTGATGCTTTCAGAGGAGGATTTTGGAAAATACCCTTGAATGATCTCTTGCAACAAACCAGAACCAGCCGGTTCTTGCGGGAAAAACTCCATGTAATCCGCTTGGCCACTTGTCTTATCATAGCACCTAAATGCATGATCCTGAAGATCCTCCGT
Organism: Erythroxylum tenue; assembly: GCA_027568955.1. NCBI lineage: Eukaryota > Viridiplantae > Streptophyta > Magnoliopsida > Malpighiales > Erythroxylaceae > Erythroxylum > Erythroxylum tenue. The sequence continues at coordinate 9,053,363 of JAOSBM010000003.1, forward strand.
GAAATGTGGAGATGTAGCAGAAGAGCTTGTAAACGTGTCAGATATATTTGGACCACTAGAGTTACAACCTGAAACGTTGACATAAGAGAACTGATCACACAAAGGTTGATGATGATGATGCTGATTGTGCAACAAAGGGCCTGGTGATGAAGCGTTGAGAAAATCCTGAAGTAGAAGCATGTTAAGAGCAGTACTCCTTTGTGGAAGAGAGAAGTCTCTGACATTATTGGTATTAGCAAAAGATGGCAGAGATGGCCAATTCGAAGAGATAGTACTATAATGACGGTCTCTGATAGAAGGCTGCGATTGTTTTGGGAAGTTAAACGCAGGGTTATAAGAATCATGAGTTGTGGAGTGAGGATCATGAGAAGTTGGGTACACGAAATTGGTTCGAGCTTTGAGACCACGCATGGCTCGGGCAGCACAATCGTAGGCACAAGCAGCTTCCTCAGCAGTGTCGAAGGTGCCAAGCCAACGCCTTTCTTTGGACTGTGGGTCTCTTATCTCAGCTGCGTACCGACCCCATGGCCTCCTTCGCACTCCACGGTACCTCATGGTCGATGTCACTCCATTACTGCCTCCACTTTCCTTCAGTGAGCGCTTGTTCGTAGCACTGGTAGCAGTGGAGGTGGTGGGAGTCGTAGTGCCCTTCTTATGGTTTTCAATAATGGGATTCTGAAGCTGGTTATTAGCCTCCAGGGTGTGTGATGACATCCCATTAAGCCTCCTAAGTGCTTCTTCCATTTGAGAACGATAAGTCAAATAAAAAGTGAACAGATGAATACAAAATCAGTTTAAAAGACTTTCAGGTTTTGACACTAGGCTCTGGAGGTGTGGGGTATTTATAGTCGATGCTCAACCCTCACTTGTAGTCTGTACAGGCTTAGACGAGCACTAGAGGGCGACTGATATGCAAGATGGCCCGCATATGCACAGTTTCCGTCATCACAGTGTTCAAAACGTGGAGAAGAGTGTCACTATATGCTAACGACTAGGATCTTCCCCTGGGCCACTAGTTCTCCAACGACACAGGATTGAGACTATTTCTTAACAGGGACAAGTAGGTGTCTTCTTGTTACTGTTTTGTTTCTAATTCCCTTTTCAACATTCTCGATTTCTTTGTGCAAGCATTGTGAAGTGTGCAAGCATGGCAGCATATGAAATTTTGTCCTCTTAGAAAAGTCAAGTGAAGTTATAAACTTTCTACAATTTAACATATTAAATTTTTGTACTGTCACAAGGGTCCAGTAAAATTTTAAATCCCATACAATTTAATTTTGAGTTTAATAGTTTTCCAATTTCAAATAAACTTTGAAGTTTATTTTAATTGCACAGTTTTTAACTTTCTGAAAAAAAATTAACAAAGATATAGAAATTAGATGATACAAACAGTTAATTAATAGATGAAAATTGTTCACATTATCTTAATCAAAATCTTGAATCATAGTTACAAAACTATCTCCCACCCTTAATTACAATTAATCTATATTTAATTAAATTACATATAATTTCGATCTCCTTCGGTGCTTTTATATTTATTATTTTGATATAAATTTATATATTTTTTGTTATATCCAATTAATAGTCAATTTAAGGAGGAACTATATTATTTCATCTAATTAATTTTACGAAATTAAATCTTTTAAAATTTTTAAGACTGGAATGAATTATATGCTAAATTTGAAGGATCAAATGGAAATATCTTTTAAGAATTATTTTATGGATGTTGCCAAATGTGACATGCCCTTCCTTAGCTAATCAACTTTGTCCATTTTCTTTGTAAACATTTTGAACCGAAAATCAATAATAAAATTGACTTCGAGCAATTGGATTAGTAAACTTGCTGTCTATTGTTGTAAATATCCACCGAATTATCCTCCCATATTCAAAAGGTGAATGTAAAGGAAAAAGAAGATGGAAAAATCTAGTATGGCTCCCATGACAAACCTTTGTCTAAACAAAATAACATGAAGAATTGTATTCGGACCCCCCATCTCTTCGGATATGTTATGCTAATAACTTGACAGATAACAAGAGATCTTTTAGCTTTTCTATGAAATTGATGATTTTAGTAGCCAAATGCTCTTGCCAGCTGTGACCTCTATAGCAGAGTAATTGCATTCGGCTATTTCCAAGAGCAAGGATTGTGGTTTGGCTTTGTGCAGTTATGATTGATGTGAGCATCGTGGATCGAAGATTTTAATGATAAAGGAGTAATTATAGCCTTCTTTTCATACGTCCTTTCCTTGGAAATTATAGAAAAAATCAAGGCAAGTTCTCACTTTTTAAGTCTCTTTCCACATATCCCAACATTAAGAAAGAGTCAGACTTTCCAGGCAGAGAAGATAAAAGTTGCTTTGCTTTTCAAAAATTTTCCCTGCAGTTTTGTCTAGGGAAAGTTGAAGGACATACCATACATACTTTCTTCTTATTATGGTAGTTTGTAAATCATATCATTCTGAATGATTACACTGGCGGCGCTCAGAAGTTGTTCCTCCCAATTGGGTTTCTGTTACTGTCCCTTTTCATTTTACCACTTCTTGAACTTTATTCATGTGGAACATTTTCTGTAAGGCCTCTCAATGGCTGTTTCTGTAACTGGTTAATTAGTCATGGTTTTAGGGTTTCAGAAACCAAGGTTTTTTTTAATGGTCACATGGACTTGTCTGTGTTATATAGGTGGGTCTTTAATCAAGGGGAGGTTTTAGATAGGTTCTGTTGGTAGCTAGATGGTGACTAAAGTTGTTGCTGGCTAATGTACTCTTTTGGGTCAGAGAAAAATGAGGAACTTGTCTACTAACCTCCATACTTCTTTTCGTTCTAAGTATTCTCATTCCTCTAACTTGATCATTAGATTACAACTGTTAACTAGTCTTCTTTAGGTACTTCCGTTACTTTCCGAATGAAAGCAATCCAGAGCGTTGAAGATTAAGAAATACACTGAATTGACAACCATTTTTTTTATTCATAATAAGTTTATACAATGATAAGCGAATCGCACCTAAAATAGAAAAACATATACTTAAGATACAACGTTTAAAGTCACCCTTCCCAGAGATTTTACCCTATCTGTGGGATACCTTCAGATCAAGCAAAAGAACTCAAACCTCCTTTGGTAACCTTATTGCTACTTCAAGAACAGAAGATACTCTAACGAAAGTTTAGAATTTTCAGGAGGAGTAGCTAGTGTAAAAGTATATTTTTAGTCGATCATTACTACACTTAGGCTTTCGTAGCAAACCAAATATCCAGAGGATTTCATGATCAAGAACATGCACGTATCATATAAGCCCATGCGCGCATGGATATCTGATAGAATCCCAGCAGCCAGTTTCCTTCAACATCCGGTTATATATCAATCACTTGATAGAACTAGTAGTTGTCGTCATGTTTAAAGAAAGTTGACCCTAAAAATAATACATGACTACATGAGAGAGAGACAGAGAAATGGCGGTGAAGAGTTTGCAGAAAGGATGAAACAGCAAAGATTTTTAACGACAAGAAGAGATATTGTCAGAAGAAAATAGATTGAATGGCGATTAGTTTTTTTCTTTTTTTTCCTTTTTTTCCAGTGGAAATGCTGGCACGCACCAGAATGTAAAGTATGTATATGTCAAAGGAGGATAGGGGATAATAGGGAATGTCTTTTAACACTCTTTATACATGTCATATCAACACACAGCTCGTCTCTGTATCTTTTCCTCATGGACGTGAGAAGAGAAATGAAATAACCCTTTTCTCCAACGCAGAATTTGTCGAGAAAATCGATGCGTCAATAGATTTTGTCTTTACTTGTAATATAATGCCGACACAACACAATCTCGGGTAATGTATATCTTCTGATAAGAAAAAAGGTCATGGGGCCGAAGAGGTTGAAGAAAAAGGCAAATTTTTCTTTACAGTAGATAGTTCTTTCATCGATTAGGATAAGAGATTTTGTAAAACAAAAGAAAGGATATGCATTTGACTTGGTTGATGTTATTACTTTTGTAGTAGATAGTTCTTTCATCGATTAGGATAAGAGATTTTGTAAAACAAAAGAAAGGATATGCATTTGACTTGGTTGAT
>JAOSBM010000003.1:9059049-9081039 GCA_027568955.1 Erythroxylum tenue
GTTTATATTAATTGTGGTTATTATTTATATGTAAAATATTTAAAAATTATTGTTATTTTAAATTAATTATCATTATTATTTATTTTTAAAATTTTTGAAAGCATGGTTGAAGTAAACAATAAACTAATAAAGTATACAGTACAACTGTATAATATATCAATATGGATTATTTTATAAATTTTAAAAATTTTAGGAATTATTTGTAACATTAATTTTTGGAGACTTTCTTTTCCAATTTCTTAACGTTTTGGAGGAAAACATGTATAATGTCTAACGGTTCCTACAGTGACTCCGCCCACCAGCCTTACACACAACCAAATAGTAGAGTTCTGACATACGAGCATGATGTAACCAAGGAGCCCTCAAGCTTTCATTAAAATCCACACAGCAACAAGCCTCTTAGGGTTCGTAGTTCGTACACCACTGCCATATCCATTTTAATCCTCTCTTTTCAAATGCTCAGAAGATGCGCTTTTAGGTTCTTTCTTTATGCCACTTGAGGCTCGAACTTAATTGCTTGAGCCACCTCTCCGGGATGGGGGACTATTGCCAAGTCTCTGCAGATATGATCGCTTCAAATTAAATCTTAGCCATTGGATTAATTATCAAATACACATTACATCTGATTTATCATTATATTTCATGTTTCTTGACGTGGAAACTGAAGGGTCAGCTCATCAACCTGAACCTACGAGCAGTGGATTGGACTCCATGGCAGATTAAGTCAAATAGATACAGTCTTGGGAAATCCTAGCAGTTGCAACCCTTAACCAATAGTAAACTTTACTCCCTCCGCAGCTCGAGTCGACACAGGAGGTTATTCCAAGAACCATCCGTCTTACTTTCGATAGTCCGACCTTTTCAAGATCCAAAAATATCGAGGCAAACCCTACAGGTCTAAGAAAACTATGTCTAAACTCTAAACTCATACATGCAATTAAACTTAGAAGAATTCAATGTAATGATATCGCCAAATCTCCCTCTTTGGAAGAGCGATTATGGGGTATTAATTGTCACACTATCTAACTCTGACAATCAGCAGGTAGTGAATAATAAGTTGATGAGTTATTGCCCACTTGGAACTTGATACACAACGACAATTATGTAAATGTCCGTACTCTGTAGCCAATGTGTAGTACACACGTGGCTGTTCCACTGTTTAACATGCCAGATAAATCTTTGGACGAGACTAGTATCAAGTATGGCTGTCGGGGTGGCTTCACGCTGCTTCTCGGGGCCAGAGTCAACCACAACAGACGTACGTTTCATTTGTAATACAAGTTTTAAACACAAAACCCACGAGCACATGCTAGTAAGGATTTTCTAGCTTTATATTTCCAGCTTCTTAATCAGACTAAAAGTGTCCGATATGGTAATGATGAAGCTTTTTTCCAGGATATGTCTGCGAGAGACAAACTCTGCTTTTGTGTGCGTGCGTGTAAAGAAGTGAGCACGCATGGAAGCTAATTGCAGCTAAGATTAGTGTGCACCAACATTTGCACCTATCCTACCAGTCTTCTTTGGCTCTTTCTTGTTCTTTTTCAGTGCGTATAGATTTTTAATTTTCATCATACTAAATAAAATCGTCAGGTTGGTTCTTCATTAATATGAAAGACGCACCAAGTTAGGATCCAGGGCTGTGATTACAATTTCATATAAATTACAAAACCAGCAATCGTAATAGTCTCTATCGATCGCACTAGCTGCAAGCTGTAATAGAGTACTATAGCAATGTATGTTCTTCACAATCAACCATTTTAAACATTTTTGTGAACTAACTAGTTCAGTAAAAAAGTGACTAAGATTTTCCATGAAATATACTGTTAAGCTCTTGTTCCTCGGAACTAGTAATATATATCTATATTATCTGTTTTCGCGGATATTACTGTAACGTGATCTTAAGATAGTACAAAACAACTATTTTTAACTTTACATGACGATATATAAAAAGTTTGAACTTAGCCAGACGTAGCCTCAATGAGTTAACCTACTTATGTTATTGAGGAATTAATAAGATTCAATTATGAAGCAATGAACTGAACAGCATTAAGTTCTTCTTTGCTAATGAACAATAAAAAGGTGGGAATGGAAATATTTTTGAAGTTTTGTTTGTTTGGTAAGAAGTAATAAAAATTAAATGATTCTAAATTTTTATTTTTAACAAAGTGTGAGTATACGAGAAAAAGATAGAATAGAATTTTTCATATTATTAAAAAATTATCAGGATATTAATTCTTATTTAAATATTATTATCAAAATTATATATTATATATTTAATTTTTAATAAAATTTTTTATTTTATTTCATTAATGAAGCAAGTGTTTTAAGACTTTTTTGATTTTATTCTTATCATAAAAATTATTAAAAATTAATAATTTTGTTTAGGTATTTATAACTATAAAACATTTTGTTTAATTATTTATAAAATTTATATGATAACTAAATATGAGTAAAAAAAATTCTTTAATATAACATAACTTTTAATTTGTTTAATAACATTTTTAGTGATTACGTACCAAACACACATAATAGTAATTTTATTTCTATTATAATTTTTATTTTATATTATAATTATTATTTATTATTTTGATTTCTTTATTACATATTAACAAAGGAGATGTAAAAGTAAAATTATATAACTTCTCATCGAAGAAAGTTTATAGATCGTTATATGTAGAGAGAGATGTCTATTTATCAAATAAGATCAATATATAAAAATTAAAGATAATTAACTATTAATAATGATTATTTTAAATTGATGTACATTAAATATCATTCTATAATACTGAAGTTATACATTATGTTTGCATATATAATGTAAAGTTAGTACATATATGTCTATGTATAAATATATAAAAATAAATTCAAATATGTTAAACTATTATATATAATGTGTAGCCACACTCACCAAAATTTATATGACAATTTATAGTGAAAGTAACCAGAACTTTTAAAAGTTTTAATGAAAAAATATGTAAATAATATATATAATAAAATTATGTTCACCATAATTTGGCGTGCAGTAAATTTTAATAAAATAACTGTAATTTTTGGAATAAATATATTATACTAAATAACAAATCCTCTATAAAAATTGTTACTTTTTTATAAAACGATATAAATTTATAGGTATAAACATATTTAAGAACTCTCATTTATATTATGACAAAGTTTTATATACTACTATGTCTATATATATATATATATAAGATCGATTAACTTTGAGATACCTATTTGCTAACTCCTAAGTATCTAACAGTTTGTTAAATTTGGTATTAATAATTAATTTATTAATTTTTAATGCAACAAAAAAAGATGTATAATTTCAACCAATACATAGTATAGGCATAGTACTAAATTATTAAAACTATTTTTATGTCTTTAAAATATGAACTGTAAAGTTCCTGCAATTCAACAGGTCAGATTTCAAAGATAAAGTTCTACCTTAGATTTTTATTAGACGCATACTTATATTAAAAAATGTATTCCTTCAAACGTGTAATTGGATACTTACATATATATGATTCTTTTTGTAGAAGTTTCATAATTATGAGTCTTTATAAAATAAGTGACATGTATATGAAATAAAGAAAAGGAAGAATGATAGTTACTTCAAGGTAAAGAGATGATAATTATTTATATAAGAAAAAGAATGATAATTACTTAAAAATAAAGAAAATAATAATTATTTATACATAAAAAATAATGACAATAATTATCAAAAAAATGACAATTGTAAAATTATCTTCAATTTATTTACTTATATTATATATATATATATAATTTTATGTAGTTGAATTGATAAAAAAAATTCCATGTCACATAATTAAATATATTAATTTAACATAATAAATACTTAATGAATATTTTCTAAAGTTTATATACCTTATACTTTAGTATTTAATTAAACTTTAAAATGTCTATACTTTGTTGTGAAAATTGACTGCATTAGAGCAAGTTCTCAGTTAAATAGGATTGAAGAACTAGTAATGAAAAAATAAACATACAGATTTTTATGTAAAAAATTTCCAAACAAATCAGGGTAAAAACGACAAGTAAGAAGAAAAAACTTTACTATGAAAAATTTAAGAGTTACAATCTCTCTCTCTTTTACAAGAAGAAACACTAACTCTCTCTAAAAAAAAGGAGAAACACTCTTTAAATTGTGGAGATTAAATTAAAAAAGACAAGATTTTGGATGAATGGGAAGGCCTATTTATAGGCCTCCTAGACGCGTTTAGCCAACTGTGGACAAAATGTTCACAACTGACTGGCCTTCATTTTTCTTGATGCATTTTTTGACTTTGTGTAGTCGGCAACAACCCTTCTTAACTTTGGTGCAATCGGCAACAACAATCTCCCACTTGAAGATTTGATTGAAAGTCAATCAGATCTTCACACCATTCTTTCTTCCTTGTCATTTCCATGTTGCTCATGTCTCCATCAACCACAAGAGGATCGGCACCAAAATTTGATCCCTCATATCACAATGCAACATTTGAGATCCTTTTAATGTATCTCAGGACCCTTTGTATGACATTCCAATGCTTTCTGTCAAGATTTGCCATGTACCGACTAACTACTCTCACTGTATATGCAATGTCTGGTCTTGTACATATCAGAGCGAACATTAAGCTTCTCACTACTGATTTTTGCGATACTCAAGACATCTTCATCCTCTCATTTTCACTGCAAGGATTCATATTAGAGGATAACTTGAAGTTAACAAGAAGTGAGGTAGAAATTGACTTACAATTTTACATGTTGAAGCGTCGCAAGATCTTCTTCAGATAATTCTTAAATCCTCCTGTTACTTCTTTCTTGGTAAATTTGCATCTTTAGAATCTTGTTTGCTGGTCTCAAATCCTTCATTTCAAGTTGCCTAACCAACTGAGCCTTTAATTTTATGATACAATCTTTGTTGGGTCTTACTGCCAACATATCGTCCACATACAGTAGCAATATCACTAGTCATTGTCACCATACCTCTTGAAATATGCACAAGGTCTGCATTTAGGCTGCTTTATCCAAGACTCATAATGAAGGAATCAAATTTCTTGTATCAATATCTCGGCACTTGCTTTAGACCATACAGAGATTTGTTTAACTTACAAACCAAGTTCTCCTTTCCTACTTCTTCAAAACCTCCTGGTTTAAGCATATAAATATTTCTTCAAGATCTCTATCAAGAAAAGCAGTCTTTACATCTAACTGTTCTAGATGTAAGTCAAACCTAACATATATTGCCAGGACTGCTCAAACTGTAGTAAGTTAAACCATAAAGGAAAATATTTCATTAAAATCAATCTCTTCCTTCTGAGCATATCCTCTCACCACCACCAATCTTACACAATACTGCTCCACTTGATCATCGCAATTTCATTTGATCTTACAAACCCGTTTGTTTCCAGTGGCCTTCCTTCCTTATAGTAGCGGCACAAGTTCCTAAGTCTTATTCTTATACAGAACTTCAATTTCTTCCTACATTGTTGTCATTTATTGAGGTGCATCTGAATTGTTCATTACCTCTTGGAGAATTGATGACTCCCTATCCTCAATTAAAAGACAATATGTAACATTACCCTCCTTAATATAGTTCGAATGCTAATATGGTCACCTTTTTGGCCGATTTGATGGATGAGTCTTTGGAGTTTCAGACTTTATTAGTTCTTGTACCTCATGCTCTTGTGTTGTTTCAGAAGAATCCATCTGGGATTCCTTTTCTACCTGAACAACAGTAGTCTCTAAATCTTCCTTTGATGTGTTATCATCTTCTCCTTTCTTTTATAGCTCATTTACAAAGATTACATTCCTTGTGATGATAACCTTATAGGCAATGGAATCCTACAAGCGATACCCCTTTACTCTATCAGTATATCCCAAAGAATAAGCATTTTCTGAATTTTAGATCCAACTTCGTTGTTTCTTGGGGATTGTACATCACACACATGGGAATTTCTAATATATGGAGGTTTGAATAATCAACTAACTTATCAGTCCACATCATACATCAATGCCATATCATTGCATTTGAATATCCTAAAACAATTGATGTTTCTGTCTCTGTAAAGTCTATCCCTTCAGCATATACAAATTTGCAACTATCTTTTCTCCCTTCATAAGTACAAGCGCAACTTGAGTTATTTTCATGATCTTGTTTTCAACTTCAACCTTGCAACCAAGATCATCCAGTTGTCTTAATGATAACAAGTTCTTCTTTAGGCTCTCCACATGTCGCACTCCTTGGATAGTACGAATAGTACCATCATACAACTTCAGCTTGATGGTTCCTACACCAATGATATTTAAGGCATGATCATTGCAATTGTACACAAATCCTCCTGAGACAGGTTCATAATGATAGAACCATTCCCTCCAAGAGGTCATGCGAAAAGTAGCTCCCTAGTCGAAAAGTCATATACCAGCAAATGTTTTTCAACTTTTATTTGTTGTCATTGCCTCACAACATAGGATATTACCTTCTTTTAAAGTGTTCACCATATTTCCTTAAGGATTGAAATTTATCTTCTTCCAACAATCCTTTCTTCATTTGACCCTTTTTGCCACAATTGTAGTATCTTAAATTCTTCTTACTTCTTGAATTTCCCCTACCATGATTATAGTTCTCACTTTGGCCACGTTTCGTTGATCTCTCTCTCATCACCATCAATGCCTCCGCTTGTTGTGCAGTTGCTTGCCTATGTTCCTTGTTCTTGCTCCGATTTTCTTCTTCAAGAATAGCAGCTGTAAAATCATTAAAGATTAGGTGGTCCACTAGGACATTATTTGTTAAATTGATGATAGTTGATCATACGAATCTGATAGACTTTCAAGTAAAAGTTCAGAACATTCTTGAGACTCTATTTTGTCATTCAATGATGTGAGTTGGGAAAATAGAGTATTCAAGATGTTGATATGCTCTGTCACTGAAGTATATTTTGATATCCAGAGAGTGTACAATTTTCTTTTAAGGAAAATCATATTATGGAGTATTTTGGCCTTGTACAGCTTAGTGAGATGATCCCAGATCTTTGTTGTCGTTTTCTTCCCTTCTATGCTTGACAACACCCTATCTGCTAATGCCAGGTGAAGATTTGTCATAGCCTTCCCGTCCATCTCATTCCACTTATTATCATTTGTGAAGTTTTCGGCCTTTCACTAATGGCCGCTAAACAATTATTTTTTCTCAAGACAACCTTTATCTTTAACTTTCATAATGAGAAATTACTCTAATGGAACTTCTCTATCTCAAATTTTGTCACCATTGCTTCTATCACGAATAGAACTTAGCTCTCACTATTTACTACGAATAATACGTATGAATAGTACTGTATATGCGAATAATACCTACATTATAGCAAAAAATGCTTTAGGCAACGTCAAATTTGTAACAGATTAAAATGTGTTGCTTAAAATTAATATAATGCAACATTCTTTAAAGCGTGGCCTTTAGTAATATTAATAGGCAACGTTAATAGTAATTTGTTGCCATATATTTTAAAAGGCAACAAAATTAAAATTTCGTTGCTATAAAATTTTATATAAGCAACAATTAAACTCGTTGCAACTTTAAACAATAATCAAGGATTACAATAAGTAGCCTTGGACTTAGAAACACTTAGGCTCAAACTAGACCTGAGCCCGAACACAATCAAATCTAGTCAAACTTGATTAAAAATATTATTTATTTTGTAAATATAAAAAACATTTTAAATATAAAAAACAACATCATTTTCTTAAAATTTTGAACCAGGTTGGATCAGACTAATTTATTAATTAGTCGGTTATTTTTTGTAAATTAATAAGTTCTTATAAAATAAAATTAATTAATTGATTTTTATTCAACAGTCTCTTTTTTCAATTAAATTTGGTAGTTAAGTACAATCTTTTTCAATCATATTTTAAAATTTAAAATTTATTTAATCTTTAATCAATTTTATGACGATTTAATGAAAATCTCAAAATAGAAATTATTAGTCAATTTCAGGCACTTTACTTCCATCAATCATAAAATTTATAATAATGATAATACTTAAATTGATACTTATGTGAACAAAGCACAAAATAAACAATGAACTAAAAAAAGGCTGGTGTCATCCTTTCCTACCCTCCAAGAGATTACATATTCAAACTTTAGCCCCTTCATGCATGGTCCAATCTCTTTAAACATTCATTATGTTTCTTATAAATCAAAAGAATCTATATGGGAATTATGTGAAAAACACCTCCTCATCTTTCTGTGATCATAGCTCATTTGGCTTCAATCTCTCATATTAATACCCAAAGTTTGTGTTATGGGTATGCTCAAAGACTAGATCTTTCTTTGGCTTGCAATAAGGGTTTTTCTTTCTGGAAGTGTGTTTTTGATGATATTGTTTTAATTAGCTTTTAGACTTTAGTTGATATACGCTTTTAGGGCATTTGAAAATTGTGTTAATTGCAACACGTAATGGTCTTCTACAATGGGGAAAGGTTTGGTTATTTTCAGTTGTGCGAATCTTTTCTAAATATAATTTAGGTCTTTTCTTTTGGGTGGATAGAGGTTTGTCGTTCTATTATTGTGAGAGAGTTCATGAGTGTAGTAGCTGAAAATGGGTTTCAATTATTTGATCAGAATATTGTTGGGTTTTGACCATTTTGGGTCAACTTTTGATAGCATTTTAAAGCATTGCTTAGTAGAACTTTGTTATAATATTCATGTTATTATTGAAAGATTTTAGTTTCTTAGCTGAAATATGAGTTTTGGTCGTTTTCGGGTTTATTTGTGTTGTATACGTTCGGTGGCTAAAGCCATAGTTTCAGGTTCGATTAGCAGGGCTAGCGACTTGGGTTTCTAGATGGCGATGTAGCTTCTTTCTGGGTAGATGGGTAAGTAGGTCGTAGTCTTTTTCTTCACAGCGTCCTCATTTTTTTGAAACAAACGATGGTGGTCTAGTGCGTGTTATAGCCATTCAAAGTTATTGCTTTATTTGAAGATGAATCAGGCACATTTCTCAGATTGTTAAGAAAGTTGAGGAGTTGCTTTGGATGTTTCTATGAGCCATGTTCATACTTATTACCTGTAATAACACTCATTTATGATCATATGATTAAGATTTGTGTTGAGCTTTCTTGCTAGTATGTTTATTTGATTTTGTTTTTGTGTTTCCACCCAACCGTTTAAGCGTGGAGATTGATGGTTCATTTGGGGGTTTTGATATCTAGAAGGAGTCTGGTTCAGAAAAGAGGTACTCATTAGTCTTCATAAGGTCATTCTTCACTTATTTCCTTAATGTTCTTTTTTTTTCCTTCTTTGCATCTTGACTCAGAATTGACTGACTTCTTCATATCTTTCCTGCGATATGATTGTGTTGATCTTATTATTTCATGTAATTATTGCCTAAGTTTCCTAAGTTTCAGAGGCTAGAACAGTCAAAGTGAAATAAAAAATTATCTCTTTTTGAGTAGTTTCTATGCTTTTTATTTACGATTGTTTACTGGATGCAATGGATATAGAGCTGGTAGTCATGAGTTGAGATTTTTCCAAGTGGGTAATTATCTGGATTCTCTTTTCTATGGATCCGATTTCTATTTCTCTAGTGCCATATTATTATTGTAGGCAGAAGCACCTTTATGTATCAATCATCATGATAACTCTATTAATAAGATAAATAGAATATAATATAACTCAACTATTCTAGTTAATGTACTTCTTCATTGAATCAACAACTTTTTTTGATTTTTAATCCATCTTTTTTATAGCAACAGTATCTTATGCATTTATTATTCATTAATTGATTAAATAATATGATAAGTGAAGCCTTGTATAAAGTTCCTAATAAGTATTTGCAGTCTATCAAGAATGCATTAGAAGAAGAGATGAACCAAAAAGTAGAAGATGAAAAGGAGAGAATGAGAAAGGAATTGAAACAAAAGAAAGTTGAACGCTTCGAGATGAAAAGGCAATTAAAATAAGATAAAGCTGATAGAGAAGAAATAATAAAACAAATGTTCTACCTTATTCAATCTCAGCTTAGGCAAGCTAGTAACATAGACATGCTTTGTAAATTGATTACACCTAGTCAATCAAGAAAGGAATCTTCTATTCCTCCAAACCATACATATCAACATGAAGAATATTAGGTAAAAAATTTCCTTAATTCACTATTTTTGTACATCATCTTATTATCTTTTTCATTGAGATTAGTTGCTTATGTTCATGCTTTTTGAAATTGTTCATAAAAGAACTTAATCATTTTGTTATATTTTTTGGACTATATTATATGTCTTGATTAAATTTACGTCACAATAAAGTAGTTAGTATTTCATTTTTTAGATATATTAACCTGTTTGTGAGCGTATATAGTAGTTTTACAATGCTAATCTATTTCTTGTTTGTTTCTTTCCTTTTTTTTGTAGGATGTTAATGATTAGGAGTAGACAAGAAGGTACTTGGTGAAGGATTTTGGAGGGCCCATATATACTGGTTTTGTTTGGTATTTAGATTAATTCACTTATATTCCATATGGAATGGAGGACGATATTGTAAATGAATATTTTAGCTAGTGATTTTTTGCTTTTTTATTTTAAATATGTTAAAAGATTGAATTTTATAAATCCTTATAGACTATGCATTATATATAAATACTTTGTTGTTTACATTTAATAGTGCGTATGCAATTAAGACGTACATGAATATTTATATATTTATGTTAATGTATACGTACATTGCCTACATAATAATAAGAGTTTGATTTTACGTTAAATAATATTGGTAACAAAAGAATAAATTATTACTTTTTTTTACAAATTTTTGCCTAAAAAAAGTAACTTTGTTGCCTTATAAAGACTTAAAAGTGTTGCAATATCTATTTAACATTGTTGTTATAGTTGGAAACTAAAGTGTTGCCTTTTGTCAAAACTTAAAGCAACATTTTTTATTTTGTTGCCTAATCAAAAAATTCTTTTTCGTTATACTTATAGCAGTGCCACTTCTTGTAATGATATAAATTATGTTGCCTTAATAAAAAGGGAATGATAATTGTACTTATAGCTACACTTTTGTTTGTTGCCTAAAGCATTTTTTTGTTGTAGTGCTAATGGCTACAGCTCAACCATAGTGACTGCTACAGTGACGAATAATTGCCACCTTTCTTAATTACTATTTTACTATTCATCAACTTTCATTGTCTTCACACGAAAACTTAACAAATGGTGGAAAAAATTCATCGTAATTTTCTCAACATGCTCTGATACTACTTGTGGTGAAAATTGACTAGATTAGAGCAGATTCGTAGTTAAATAAGATTGAAGAAATAGTAATGAAGAAATAAACACATAGATTTTTACATGGAAAATTCCCAAACAAATTAGGTTAAAAACCACAGGCAAGAAGCAGCAACTTTACTATAAAAAATGTAGGAGTTGCAATATCTCTCTATTTTACAAGGAGAAATACTAACTCTCTCAAGAAATAAGAAAAACACTCTCTAAATTATGGAGATTGAACTGACGAAGAGAATATTTGGAATGAATCAAAATTGATATGGGAAGGCCTATTTATAGGCCTCCCAGGCCTTCATTTTGCTTCTTCTTTCTTCCTGCATTTTCTGACTTTGTGTAGTCACCAGCAACCCTTTTTGACTTTGGTGCAGTCAGCAGCAACATATTTCTCATACACATGAATAGTTATAACAAATTTTTAAATAAGAGAAAATAGTATCTATAGTAAAATTCGCTTATTATAAGTATATTTATTCTTAATTTTAATTATTATAATAACAATTTAGCAATTTAAAAGTTTGAATTCTAATTAAATTTTTACACTAAATGCATATCATAGTAGTTAAAATAAACATATATTAGAGATAAATGTATCATGTACTAATTTTTATATTTAGTATTTAATTTATCATAATGAAAAGGATTAATTACCAAAAAAGCCCAAACTTTCGTCAAATTTTCAATTATAGTATGAACTTTAAAAAGTAGCAATAAAATGTTTAAAGTTTCAAATTTTTTCAATTATAGCCCAAAATTCAAAAAGTAGCAATAAAGTGCTCAAACTTTTAATTTTCTTCAATTTTAGCTTGTTGTTATCTATTATTTTCCCGATGCCCTCAGCCTTTTGTTTTTTGTTTGTTTTTCTAACACCTCAAACTATTTTCGCATTACAGCGTATTGCATCAGTAAGCTATTCGTTTTTAGTTCATTCTTTTGATGCCATTAGTGTGAGGGCATCGAGACTGCATAATCTAAAAATTGAAGGGTGAAAGCATCGAGAGAACAATTTGAAAATGAAGGGAAAAACTGAAATCAAAGTATAAGGTCGTCGAGATTGCGTAATCTGATTTAGGTCATTTTTAAATAACAACGTTGTTTTAATTATGTGATTAAACAACGTCGTTTCATTAATCTTCATTTGTTGTGTTAATTTTGGCTAACATATATTAATAGTTAAGGTTTTTGAAACACGTGGCAAACCGTATCAACAAACTTAACATAAACACTAGCTAGAATTGAAAAAATAGAAAATTTGATCATTTTTTTGCTACTTTTTGAAAATTGAGTTATAATTGAAAAAAATTGAAAGTTTAGACGTTTTATTGTTACTTTTTAAAGTTTAGGCTATAATTGAAAAAATGACGAAAGTTTGAGTTTTTTTTAATAATTAACCCTAATTAAAACTTGATTAGTTTGTAAAAATTCAAAATAACTTTATTTGTGTAATATAAATAAAATCATATATTGAATAAAAATATCATTTAGTTAAAATTTTGTCATTAATTATATTAACAGTTATAAATTTATAAAGATGGTTCTCATTTATTCCGGTAACCATTAACTTTGAACTCAACAAATTTGAGGTTCAATTATCACGTGCAAGAATGACTTAAAACGGGGAGACTGCAAGAGTAATTAACGAGCCATTAATTAATCATGTTTAATTGAAATGCATGAAGTTTTGAATATCTAAATAGTCTAAATTGAATTCTAATTAAATAGAGAGAATTGGGTTTGCAATGTATATTGTTGTTAAATAGATTTTCATAATTGGAATGTTAAAATTTGACAACCATATAAAGTGTAGTTGTTAGTTTTGTAAGGGACTTTGTCCCATATGGAAAGTAAGTGAGGGAGGGGGGTGGCTTAACAACTATAAATAAACCCCATCTCCTTTCCATTTAAATCATCCAAAAAACAAAATAAAATATTAACTCTTAGTTCTCTTCATTTGCTGAGTAAGAGAAACACTAATAGTAGTAAGTTTTTTTGTGAGTAATTTTGGGGTGTATTGGGATAAGGGTTTGAGAGAGCGTGTAAATACTAGAGTTTTGAGTGTTGAGTGTAAACACTTGTAAGTGTTGTTTTTCTCCCTAATAAAAGGGTGTGCAGTAGCCCTGAGACGTAAGTACAATTTGGCCGAACTTCATTATCAAATTTTGTGTTGTGTGTTTGTTCTACTGGCATTCTAGTTGTGTGGAATAGTCTAATTTCCTAACAATTAGTATCAGAGCCTTGGAGAAGTGAGTATACTTTGTAGTCGCCACAGTAGTGGATCTCTACATCAGAAAACTTTCCTTGGGTATGTTGAAGCTTAAAGTTAGTATGCTCTGCAGTTGTCACAATAGTGGATCCTCTGCTTCAGAAAACTTGCCTCAGATATTTTTGGCTACTGAGTGGTGTTATTAAGGAGGTTCTGTCTAAGGAGATTGGGTAGTAAGTGGGAGCAATTGTGACCCCTCCAAATTTTCCTAGGAGCTTTAGCTAAAGTTTTGACTAAGGAAATTGGAACTTAAGTGGAACCTGTTGTATCTCCCCACCCAACCTTTCCTGGGAATCGGCTTTGATAACTGCGAACCACAATAGTCAGAGGAAACTAGAAACCAGTGGGAGTGATGGCACTAGATGACATGCTCAACAAAATCGATTAGTTCAATGGCACAGATTTCAAATACTGGAAGATGCATATAGAGGATTATCTGTATCAGAAGAACCAGTTTCTACCGCTCTTTAGAAAGAAGCCAGAAAACATGTCAGATGAAGAATGAGTTATTCTTGACAGGCAGACCCTTGGAGCAATTCGAATGAATTTATCCCGGAATATAGCCTTTAAAGTCTTAAAGGAAAAAACCACAAAGGGCCTTATGGAGGAATTGACGAAGTATTATGAAAAATTGTCGGCAATAAACAAAGTACATTTGATGCGGAGTTTGTTCAACTTGAAGTGGCATCTCTGTAGATCATCACATCAATGAACTCAACAAAGTCTTGAACCAATTGAGTACAGTGAATATTGATCTTGATGATGAAATACAAGCCTTAATACTTTTGTCATCCCTCCCAAAGAGTTGGAGTGCTACAGTCACATCAGTGAGTAACTCAATGGGAACAACAAGTTGAAATTCAAGGATGTTAGTGGCCTGATTATTAATGAAGAAACTCGAAGAAAAGAAATAGGTGAAGCATCATCCTCCTCCGCCCTTGATGCAGAATCAAAAGGAAGAAGCAGAGGACGTGGGAAATCTAGATACCGTGATAGATCAAAGGACAGGAGGTCTAAGTCACGAAATCCACTACTTTCCAAAATTAAAAAAATATCGAGTGTTGGAATTGTGTAAACACTGGCACTACAAAAATCAATGCAAGATTGGTTCGAAGGAGCAGGAGGCAAATATAGCTTCCACCTTAGGTGGAGATGATGCCTTGATATATGCCTTAGAAAACAAGCAAGAGGCATGGATACTGGACTCCGGAGCATCGTTCCATGCAACTTCGGAGAAAGGTCTTCTCGAGAAGTATGTGCCTGGAAATCTCGTCAATGTGTATCCTGGTAATGATCAACCCTGTGAGATTGTTGGTAAAGGTGTAGTAATGCTCAAGCTGAATGGAACAATCTAGGAACTGAAGGATGTAAGACATATCCTTAGTCTGAGAAAGAACTTACTCTTAGTGGGGCAATTGGCAAGTGAAGGCCACATCACAACCTTCTGTAGTAATGAATGGAAGGTTTCAAAGGGGGCAATAATGGTAGCATAAGGAAAGAAGAATGGTACTCTCTACCTAGCAGCTGGAGCATGCTGTTCAATTGCAGTTACACAAGGGAGTGGAGATTCCAACTTGTGGCACCAGAGACTTGGTCATATGAGTGAAAAAGGAATGAAGTTAATGCATTCCTATGGAAAAATATTAGGTCTATAGTCAATAGAACTTGATACATGTGAAGACTGTATTCTTGAAAAGCAGAAGAGAGTTAGCTTTCCAGCAGGTGGTAGAATGCCAAAGAAGGAGAAACTTGAGCTCGTGCATTCTGATTTCCGGGGGCCAACAACTACCCCATCGATTGTAGAAAGCACTATCTCGAGACATCCATTGATGATCACTCCCGTAAGGTGTGGGTTTACTTTCTGAGACACAAGTCAGAAGTATTTGATGCTTTCAAGACATGGAAGGCTATGGTTGAAAATGAAACGGTTCTCAAGATAAAGAAGCTCAGAACTGACAATGGTGGAGAATATGAGGACACTAGATTCAAAAAGTTATGTTACGAGTATGGAATCAGAATGGAGAGAAACGTGCCAGGAACACCACAACATAATAGTGTAGCAGAGCACATGAATCAAACCTTAACTGAAAGAGCTAGAAGTATGCAGATGCAATCAGGTTTACCAAAGCAATTTTGGGCAGAAACAGTCAACAAAAAAGCTTATCTCATCAACCGAGGTCCATCAGTTCCATTGGAGTACCAGATACCAGAGGAAGTTTGGAGTGGAAAAGATGTTAAGCTTTCACACCTCAAGGTATTTGGCTGTATAACATATGTGCACATCAGTGATCAAGATAGAAATAAACTTGATCCAAAATCCAAGAAATGCACATTTATTGGCTATGGCGAGGATGAGTTCGGGTATCACATTTGGGATGATGAAAACGAGAAGATCATTTAGAGTAGAGATATGGTCTTTAATGAAAAGCTGATGTATAAAGACCAACATGCATCGGAGAAAGTCCCTCAAAGAGACTCTGTATTTGTTAATATCAACAATATCCCAAATTCTCCAGTGAGGCAAATGGAAGTAAATCCTCAATCAGAGGAATCTGTTGAAGAAGAAGCCTAGCCTGAATCACCACAGACCACCTCTCCTGTTCCTGATTTGAGAAGGTCTTCTCGACCTCATTTGCCAAACAGGAGATACTCAGCTTATCTACTGTTAACTGATGGAGGCAAGCCTGAGTCTTATTAAGAGGCATGTCAAACAGAAGATGCCAGCAAGTGGGAGCTTGCAATGAAAGATGAGATGAGTTCTTTAATCTCCAATCAAACTTGGGAACTAACAAAGTTATCCAAAGGAAAGAAGGCTCTCCACAATAAGTGGGTATATCGGGTCAAAGAGGAGTTTGATGGCTCTAAAAGACACAAAGCTCAGTTAGTAGTCAAAGAGTTCCAACAAAAGGAAGGAATAGACTATACTGACATTTTCTCCCCTGTGGTGAAGCTTAATACCATCAAAACGGTGTTAAGTATTGTCGCAAGTCAAGATCTCCATCTTGCGCAGCTTGATGTAAAGACAACGTTTCTTCATAGAGACTTGGATGAGGAGATATTTATGCACCAGCCAGAGGGTTTCCTGGAAAAAGAAAAAGAGCATCTAGTTTGTAAGTTGAAGAAAAGCTTGTACGATCTGAAACAAGCCCCAAGGCAGTGGTACAAAAAGTTTGATAACTTTATGCATAAGGAAGGATTCCAGAAGTGCAATAGTGACCATTGTTGTTATATCAAGAGATATCAATCAAGCTACATCATTTTGCTACTTTATGTCGATGACATGTTAGTAGTGGGTCCTAATATGGATGATATCAAAAACTTGAAGCAACAATTGTCAAAAGAATTTGACATGAAAGATCTGGGTCCAGTTAAGAAGATTCTTGGGATGCAGATCACCAGAAATAGGCAGAGAGGATTATTGCAATTATCTCAAGCAGAATACATTAATCATATTTTACAAAAGCTTAACAGGGCGAATGCTAAACCAGTCAACACACCCATTGCCAGTTATTTTCGCCTATCCCAAAATTAGTCACCTCAGACAGATGAAGAGCGAGACTTGATGGCGAAGATTCCTTGTGCCTCTGTTTTTGGGAGCTTGACGTATGCCATGCTATGTACAAGGCTAGACATAGGCCATGCAGTGGGAGCAGTTAGCAGATTCATGGCAAATCCAGGAAAAGTTCACTAGAAAGCAGTAAAGTGGATTCTAAGATATTTTCAAGACACTACTAAGAAATGCCTGTGTATTGGCAAAGGTGAAATAAAAATACAAGGTTATGTTGACTTAGATTATTCAGGTGAAGTTGACAGAAAAAGGAGCACCACCAGTTACATTTTCATTGTAGGTACAGCAGCTATGAGTTGGATATCGACATATCGTAGATTTAGAAGATTATCGCATGATCCACTACAAAAGTTGAGTACATGGCAATAACCAAAGATAGCAAAGAGATGATTTGGCTTCAGAATTTGCTGTCAGAGTTGGGATTCATGCAGGAGAAGAATGTGCTATATAGTGACAGCCAGAGTGCAATTTATTTAGCCAAGAATCCAGCATTCCACTCAAGAACCAAGCATATCGGTGTTCGTTATCATTTCATCAGGTCCTTGTTAGAAGATGAAGTGTTAACACTTAAGAAGATACTTGAAAGCAAGAACCTTATAGACATGCTAACCAAGGTGGTGACAATCGAGAAACTGAAGTTGTGCACAACTTCAGTTAGTCTGCAAGAGTAACAAAATCTAGATGACTACTGCATCAACCAAGTGTGAAGACAGATTGAAATCAGTCTTCAAGTGAGAGATTGTTAGTTTTGTAAGGGACTTTGTCCCATATAGAAAGTAAGTGAGGGAGGGGGTGGCTCAACAACTATTAATAAACCCCCTCCCCTTCCATTCAAATCATCCAAAAAATAAAATAAAATATTAACTTTTAGTTCTCTTCATTTGGTGAGTAAGAGAAACACTAAGAGTAGTAAGTTTTTTTGTGAGTAATTTTGGGGAGTATTGAGATAAGGATTTGAGAGAGTGTGTAAACACACGAGTTGAGTGTTGAGTGTAAATACTTGTAAGTGTTATTTTTCTCCCTAATAAAAGGGTGTACAGTAACCCCGAAGACGTAGGTACAATTTGGCCGAACTCTATTATCAAATTTTGTGTTGTGTGTTTGTTCTACTGGCATTTTAATTGTGTGAAAATAATCTAATTTCCTTATAGTAGTTCCATAGAGATCTGAATGTACGCTTTTCATGCCCTATGGTTTGGCGAATTCGACTATTTTCGTGAATGTAGGATTGTGGAGCTAAAGATCACGGTCCAACTCTTCTTGCTGCCATTTGGCTACTTAAACAAGGTAAAGACTGCAAGATTGTTGTTTTCTGGTCACGACAGAACTAAGGGGAAGAGAAGCACTTGATCACATTCTTAACAGCCTATTCGTAACTCACAGTTGTGGCAGGCTTTTTTCTGATCAATTGTTCCCTATACAATCTTGTCTACAACCTGTGCCCTCTTGTCTTGCTTTATGCTCATCCTATCTGCTACAAAATTAGCCTCTGCTCATGTGTAGGTCTAGCTTTTTCCTCTTCTGGCGCGTAAAAAAAAACCTACAAATTGACTCATGCATGCATATATATATATATATGCTTGCCTTTCCATGCATGATCCATCATTCCATACCTGATAGTCTGATACTCGTACCCTTCACGACCAGTCCTGTCATCTCCAAACATATGCTTTGGCCAACTTGCTGAGTTAACTAACACAAAAAGGTAAAAGAAAACAGCATTATTGATGGAATATCTCCAATTGTCACTATCCATATAGGTCTGTGGAGACGAGAAGAGTTCCCAGTTCCCAGTTACCATTTTACATTTTTTTTATTCAGTTCTAAAAATTGCTACTGGAATTATGTCATATGTGTATTAATCATTAAAGTTTAGATGCTTAAGTTAATCTCATGGCCAATTGTTCACCTTAAACATTTGTGATCAAATCGATAATCTTTTAACTTTCGTCCAACAATAATTGGTGCCACTAAGCTAAATTCTATATTTGTACTGATACATGCAATATAACTATCAATTAAGTAACATTTGTTTCCACTTAGTAGTTTATGATATTCAAATAACTATTGTGTATATTTCAATTTATCAATTCATCCCCCAAGTTAATTAAAAGCCAGAGATTTACAGTAAATTTATAAACTGGAGAGATTACTCGCCTTTTAAAAAAATTCAAGATTAGTCGACCATAATCCATAATATAAGGTTTTGAGATAGTGTGGGTTTATTCTCAATATGACACAATTGTCGTGAGAAATGTTGAACAGCAAGAGAAGCTTAAGATGTTAAAAGCTCTCAGAGAGCGAAATTTAAGCCATGTCGGAGCAAAGGCTTGGAAGGTTGCTTTCAAGTAGATTCAAACATTTACTGTCATCATCATTTTGTCTCCGATAATTAAACCAAAGACGATTGTACATGGAACGTGTGTACTACTACTGTATCTGCCTACTATGTTCACGGTTGTTTATCATTCCAAAAGGAAAAGTCAAAGATGCCTCTAAATCTTAATTAATTTTTAGCTCTGGTTCAACTTTTTAGCTCTGTAGCAATCGATAGGCTACTCATGCATGCGGGTTCTATTACGGCTGCCCGTCCCACTGTTGACTTTATGTGCATTAAATTCCGAGAATTTAAGATACTTTCTTCTCTTTTTTCTGTTCTTTTTCTCACTTTATTGCCTATTTTTAATCTACTTTTACAAGTTATATCAAGAAAATTGTATAAGGATTTTATCAAATATCTCAGAAAGTCAACTGTTGCACATGATAAAAGTACATCTTATAAAAATATTATACTTTATTATAACAAGTATATAATATCAAAATAAAAAAGTACTATAATTTTAAAAATTAAATTTAACCTCAAACATACTTTATATATTAATTCACATTTATTCTAAAATTATGTAATAGTAGTTTAATAATTTTCATGTCTCATTAATTATATATTTACTATATGCACAAATTATACATATAATGAATATTCATTAATTATATATTTATTATATGAGAAAATTATATATAAATATATTTAAAATTATGAAAGAAATTAATTTTTTTTATTAATTTTAATGTTTCAATGTTTAAAAGAACATAAAAGTAACTCTTATTTTGCATCTCTACGATTTTAAAAAAAGTGATTTCATGTAAAAGAGTGAAGTGTTTGGATTATTGTCATAATAAGTCTTTAATAAAATTTTTATTATTAGGTAATTATTTTTGTTTTATATATGTATTAATTACATATTATCAAAAGCTAATTATTAATTAATTAATACTATAGGAGTGTTCTGAAAACATTAATAAAAAGTCCGAATAAAATAGTCACAATTTCTAATATGCATGTAATATGTTGTTAAATATATGAAAAGGAAAACTTCTTTGAATTGGAAATTTTACATTTAAATATGAATAACTAAAAAATAATTTGGTTAATATATGATTAAAATTTTTATTTTCTTAAAAAAATATTTTCACTATATGCAAAATTATTTTAAACTTAAATATATTTAATTGCTTTAATTTTCTCTACAAATTGTAATTATAAGACATAGAAATAGTCTCCATTTTACTTATTATAAAATCATAAAAATATTAAAATTTTACTTAATAATTTAAAATTAAAATTGTCTATACAAATATTTTTACTTACTTAATTGCATAAAATTGTTTATAATAAATGATAATGAACTATTATAAATAAAGGCACATATATTAAACAAAATAGCATAGAAATATATAATTATAAATGTAATTATATTAACTTAAACAAGATATAATTTTTTAAATTAGATTTAGAATAAGGTGTAACTAAGTTTAATTCTAATATAAACACCAATTACAATAAATGATGATAATAGAATGAATTACAACTATAATATTACAGTTATAATTAAAGTTCTTGTTGGACCAATGGTGGTTGACAAATAAAATCCCTTTATGTTTTGATAATTATAAAATGTATAGAATTGGTTAAGAAATTATTTCAGGTGATTTGGATTGCAATTAAAGGATTAATACAAAATTAAGATTGACATATCTACAAATCAAGAGATAGACAATCACCAACGTTCAAGGGATAAACATGTGCAAAAGATGATTGTCGTGAAGATTATGATCAAAGATAAGTATCCCAACTTTTAAAGATCAAGATTATCTGATATATAACCGTTGTAGCTGATTCCAGTCGACCAGAACATTTTAGTCGACTGAGAATTATCATTTCTGTAAAGTGGGGCTTAATCCAGTCGACCAGAACTTTGTCAGTCGACTGAAAACAAGAGATTTGTAAGTTGGATAATTGTCCCAGTTGACTGAACATCATTCCAGTCAACTGTTCGAAGAGCGGAGAAGATTTTTTCATTAAAATCGTTGGTTCCAGTCGACTAGCATTCCTCTCCCAGTCGACTAACAGCACAGCAGATAACATTCTAACGAATTCAATGATTCTAAAACGGGAAGAAAATCGCTGTCAACGTTCATATGAGATCTTCAACAGCTACAAGAGGATTTCCAACGTTCTTGAGTATCAACAACGGCTAGAAGAAGAAGATTTATAACGTTTATAATCCTCTGGAGCATGTCTATAAAAGGAGCAACTTCAAAGAATCATATATAGCACATATTGCAAAGCATTCTGATTATTTAGCTCTCAAATTGCTATTAGCTTATTCAATTCTATCTAGCTGTGCTGAGCTTTGTCATTTACCATTTCGATCATTGTTATTGTGTGTTTGAGTGATTAGTGGAAAATCACTAGTAAGGTAGGATTTGTGCCGGAAGTCAAATCGGGTTGTTAGGTGTAGCTTAAGCCGGAAATCAAGCGGGTTGTAAAAAGTTTACACTGAACTAAAAAGTGTACAGTAAAGTGGTTTGCCAAATCCTAAGTGAGAGCTTAGGT
>JAOSBM010000003.1:9084282-9098407 GCA_027568955.1 Erythroxylum tenue
AAACGTTGGTGTTTTTCATTATTTTGCGCTTGTGTGATTTATAGTCTGCGAAATAATTAACCCCCTTCAGTTTTTCAAAAATACTATTAATATAAGATGTGTATCTCTGATTAATGTATTGCACTTATATCTATAAATCTTTATACCAAAATATTATTTAAGGTTGTACTTTTCTATAAATAAAATATTACACGCATGAAATAAAGCTAATCAATTTGTTACAAATTATATACAAATAATTAAAAATAATTTTTTAAGTTGCAATAATATATCATCATTATTATTTAAATTTAACATACGAAATTATATTTAATTCTGTAAAATACAAACTTAGTTGATTTACACAAAACACTATATAAAGTTCAATAAAAAATTTATAAACTTAAATTATTAGTTTTAGGAAAATAATTGTACCTTCAGTTAAACTAAAATTATCTATTTAAGCTTTTTTTTTCAAAATGTTATTAAAGGTAAAGAGAAAATTTTCTTATCCAAATTGACATACGATTGCTGCATTAAAAGAATGTAGAACTTGTAAATCGTGTACCAGAACAAGTCGAATTTCGAGTTTTAAAAGACAGTTTACGAAAAATTTAAAGTTTACTTGACAAAAGAAAAGCATAGCGATAAAGAGTCGCCTGAAACTAAAGTTGGAATACCAAATCAGGCTTCTTTTTCCTCGTCATATTTGTAGTCAAATTTGTACTGAAATGAATCTTACACGAATAAGTAACCACAGCCACAAAACAGTGTCATCGATAATCGCTTGAAAGGTTTACTAGGGCAGCACTTTTCATA
This sequence comes from Erythroxylum tenue, assembly GCA_027568955.1. NCBI lineage: Eukaryota > Viridiplantae > Streptophyta > Magnoliopsida > Malpighiales > Erythroxylaceae > Erythroxylum > Erythroxylum tenue. The sequence goes on from JAOSBM010000003.1 coordinate 9,085,081, forward strand.
TCTTACCAATGAACAATGAAATAGCTAGTGCTTTTCCTGTAATTAAATCTTTAAGGACGGCAACTTAGTTCAGAAATACCTAACCCAATTACAGAGGTTATTTCCACGAAAAAGTTGCATGCTTGTATGGATTTATACTTATATGATCCTCTTCCGTCAACTTATGTTCAAAGATACTGAACTCTCCGTTAACTTAAATCCTCACGTTTCTTATTCTCTGTCAAGTATGCGTGCATAAAATAAGTAGCCAATGTCATTGCGTATCCTAGTAACGCCAGCTAGTTCCTCTACATCATATATTATCATATATTAGTATCTAAACATAACTGGGTTGAGATCTGATCCTGATCACAGCGGAATAATCATGAAATTTTTTTCGTGATTTTTAATTTCCCGAAAATCAAGATCTATTTAATTCTATAAAATTAATAGCACAAATCATAATAAAGCCGAAACTTAATTTGTACCTTATTCCAAAGCTTAATCTTTGTATTGTCGTATCCCTCAAACTGTTCCTGAAACTAATCCGTCTCAACCACCGTAGTCTCCTAAGTGTCTGTTCTCTAATGGTATCCATAGAACAGGTTGAGAGAACTCTGCAACTCTTACAGAGAGGGTTAAGAAAGAAGCGCTAACTCCATAAATCTTAAGTATATTTATAATAAGCTTTGGACTTATTTATAATAAGCTTTGAACTTTGTAGTAATTTAATTAAAATTAAATTCTAATTTCAATTAAACTTTAATTAGAATTACAAATAACTCTAATTAAACATACATTATGCCCATATAAGATTTAATATCTCATATTGAATAAATATCCTTATTTATTCAATATCTCATATTTAATCATAAAATTTCTCAAACTTTACGATCAAGTCCAACTTGATTAAATTAAACTTTACGATCAAGTCCAACTTGATTAAATTAACTTTACTCTCTTTAACTCATTCTATATATGAGACCCATTAGGTTCCCAAATATGTTGGCAATGATTATAAAATCTAATTTGAATTAAAATTAGATAAATTAAAACTTCTTTTAATTTATCTTTAATTCTCTAATTAAATAATTTATAATCATAGATCAAGATTGACATCTAGCAATGCATCATAACCACCCAAATATTTAGGAATGTCAAAGTAGTTTTGACTAACCTTTTTGTGCATAATTTTTCCATATATTTCAATCCTTTCATCATTTAATATTTCGATTATACATAGAGTATGAAATTAATGTCTACTCTATTTTGAGTCTAATCATATTAGTTGTCCACCATTAGCTATCGATTCAATTAATGACATTTGTAAGCTATTTACAAAACATCATTTCACCTTGGCCAAGGATTCCTTGAATTAATATTAATCGAGAACAACGAAACATTCTCCGTAATTACTTTAGGGTGATGAATCCTATCTTGATCATTTAATTATCTCCATAAAGCTCATGCTACATCTAATGACTATCGATTAAACGACCTATGATTAAATAGATCATAAGTAGTATCAAAACATAGCAATCCTCATACAAGATAACTTTGATAACCTCAAGTCAAAGGATCACTTATACAATCATCACAATGAGAATTCCATAGACATATAAGTAATGTTCCAAATGGGTTTCTCATATTGGATATGTTCAGTGAACTTATTCTCTAGCAAGCACCCACACGTTTGTTTAAGCATCTCTATACTTTAGCCTATAAGATCGACTACTTCCTTCATAAGGAAAAACAAAATGTGTGCTAGTCTTTTTACGTTCTATTAATGTCCAATCTTAATAGAATAATGACTAAGAACATTTAGGAATAATACATAAATGTAATATGAATCTCATAATTATAATCTCATTATAATTTCATTTGCAATATACAATTATCCCATGAACTTTATCATATACATCTAAATATGTACAAGATAAATAATGCCTTTAAATAATTTGTTACTAAACTACAACCAAAGCGATTGGCCGTACATATAAAACAACAATCTCCCACTAACACTAAGCCAATCGTTTAGGTATCTTATACCATATCATCATATGACGATTATTCTACTACTGGGGCAGTGGCTTTCTAGTTTCTAGACGTTATAAGCCTTATTTCCTGCTAGAACTGTTGCAACTGTTGTAGTAGGCTCTGTGAAATTGGAGATTGTTAGCAATCACAACATTCATTAATTCTTCTAGAGATACACTTAAGTTTTGTTGGCTCTTCGAATCTTGGAAACTAGACCAAGATTGCCTTTCATCCAGTTGGAATTGTTGGATATCTTGTTAGGTCTGTTGTATACTCTCTTGAAGCTGCTACATCCCCTGTTGAAATTGAAGATGGCCAGCATTACAAGTCTTGATATAGTTGTCCAAAGGCATACCAGAGTTGTGACAAGAAGCTTCTGATCCACATGGGAATTGTTGTGTGTCCTGTAAACTATCATAGAAGTAATTCTGATAGTTATCCCATTCATAACCAAAGTTAGGTTGATCAGTCCAATCTTGGTTATAGGATTGAGAGTAAGAGTTAAAGAAAAAATTACTTTCATCTATGAAATTTTATTTATTTATCACAAACACAAAACAGAAAAAAATGAAAGGATCACGAAATAATTGAAAAGAAACCAATTACGAACAAATATATACAAAACACTAATTAAAATCACAAATAAAAACTAAAACACCACCATCCCTTACAACGACTCCAAAATTGACCACATGTCGTAGCGCTAATCAAAATAAAAACTAGAGTACTACTATAGCAGTGGTAAGTCTAGGTCAATCTCATAAAGAGTATGTGTAAAGTTGTTGAAATGAAATTAATCAGTTTTTAGGATAAGGGGGTTTTGGATTTAGAAAATAAAATGAAACTAGACTAATAAAAACAAATTAAAGAAAACATGCAAAAAATGATAAAAGTTGAAAATTCAGTAGGGACCTAGTTCTTTGGTTTAATCTCTTGTTTAATCAAAATATGATCATTAATTAAACGTAACCATCGAATAACCTAGGATATGATATGTAGATTTAATTAGGCAGTAACATTACGAATTAGGAAAACTAATTAATCAAGGCAACATCCATATACGATGCGTCATTTAACCTAGGTTTTGTTATCCCTGATGATTACGAATCATTGGTAGCTACACATGAATTTCAACATAACAATTACGAATTATATTGACATTCTAGCAATGGGTTTGCAAATAAACGATTCAATGAATATATTAAAATCATCTTTTCACAATACCCAATCCAATCAACACAAGATAACATAATCAATTCCTAATGATAGAAAGAAACAACTAAAATAAAGAAATACACTTAACCTGGGTCGTCGACACCGATGTCACCTCCAATTGACATTAGGATGTTACCCCTCTATGGGTCTCCAAATGATCATAGCTTTGCCCCTTTGAAAATGTCCCACCAAAACACCTATAGCGTCTCCCTTCTATTCTCTCTCGCCAGCTACTGTTCTATCTTGATTTAATTTTTTGCTTGGTCCATCTACAGTGTCACTTATTAAAACCTACGAATCTCCTCTAAAGTCTGCGTTTAACGCAGTTGTCTGCGTTCACACACAACGTCTACGTTTTGGTTTTCTCATCTCTCCTTTTTACGCTATCATTTTACTTGGCTGGTTGTCCACCTGCTTCATTGTCATTTCAACATTTTCCTTATTTGTCCAAATGCTGGAATTTTCTTCATGGACTGCTACCATTTTACTACTCCATCAAATTTATGATTTGGCATGGCAAAAGCATGCACATTTTGCATGCTTTCTATAATTCTTCTTCTTTTTGTTCCATTTTTCTTGTCTTCTAATTTTCTTCTTTTTGCTCCATGAAGAGAAATGAAAATTAATCTTCAAAAAATGGCCAAAATATAAAGCTTTCGGCTCACTTTAACTTTTTTGCTTCTGAATTGTACCTAAAATCACATATGAGTCAAAGTGAGTATCTTAAGCAATTTCATGTCAACAGTCGCTAAGTGTTATGAATTTTCATAATCAATTAAGCACCTATCAAAAGACTTGAACTTCAATGTGATTAACTCAAACTTAGTATTAACATACGAAATGCACATAATTAACATGATAATTCTTGTCATAATAAACCCCTAGGATAGTATATAGGCTAGAAACCTGTGATGTAGCTCCCATAAGGCTTATTGGTGAAAATTTTCATGAACTTAGGAGTTACAACGAGAACTTGGTTTCTCGATTCACAGGTGTAAACAATGCCGTGTACCATAGTGCTTATTTAAAATCAAACTTTGGAAGTGAACTTATAGGTGATTAATTCAAACATAAAGACTTTAACTTCAATGTGATTGCTCGATCTAGTGTTGGAATTAATATATGTAAGCAAAAAATGTGCTTTTGATATTTTTGAGGAAACTGATTTTATTTATTGTAAACCAAATTCCACTCTTTTTATTTTAATATAAAGTTAGAAAAATCATATATAGGTGCTTTTTTTACTTCTTAATGTAACTTCTTACAAGATATTGGTTAGCAAATTTCTTTATTTGACTGATACTCATATATGTTATCCATCAATTAAGTCAATATATAGATAAGCCAAGTACAGTTCATTTGTAGGTTGCTTACAGGATATTAAGATATATTAAGGATAATAAAGATCAAAGCCCTATCTTTCCTTACAAATTCTTTTATGAAGTAGTAAAGTTTTTATCATTTAGAATGTGGTGATTGTCCAATCATTAAAGTAGAATTAGTTATGATTGTCCAATCACTAAAGTTTTATAATTTTAAAATCATATGGTGGAATAGGTTGGTTTCAATTTGGAGGGGAAATGATCAAAGACCTGTAAAAACTTAGTGGAAATAAAGAATCTAATGATATGTAAAGTAAAGATTAAATGTCTGTAAGATTAACATGGATACTACCATAATGATTATTATATCTAGCTATGAAATAACTTTTTTAAATAACAGTTTTGCTTAAATGAGTAATTTTGACAAACCTTGGATGGATAGACGATTAACATCTGATGGCTTCATTAATCTTGAGTTTGTTGAGGGGTTGAAGCTTTTATTGACTATGCATGTTCTCAACTTGCATATATAGATGGTCCAAAGATCAGATGTCCATGTAAAAGTACAAACATATTCTTTTTCTTCCTATTGATGAAGTGAATGTCCATTTGTTAAGAAAGGTTCGTTCCAAATTATTTTGAGTGGACATAACATAGGAAGCCATTAATTTGTAGCACCTCAAGGGGCAATGAAATAAACTCGTCAATAATGTGGATGGGTTTGAAGGGGTTATTGGATTTATAACAAATAATATGGATACTACTGAAAATTCTTACATTCAAATGGTTTATGAAGCATCCGGTTATCCTTTCAGGAAAATATAGAAAATCTTGAAAAAGAACAAAACCTACAGGCAAAAAAAAATTGACTTACTAAAATCAGCTGAGCAAGGATTATGACCAAATTTTGAGACCATGACTCAATTATCTTCAACCGCTCAAATATTGAACATAAAGTCTTAAGGTATATTTATAATCAGGGTTTGGATAAAATTCTTGCTTGTTATAATGAATCATTGCAACATGATCATATAATGGTTGATAATTTCTACGATATGAAGAAACTTATTAAGGGTTTTGGTTTGCTAGTTGAAAAAATTAATTATTGCAATTTGAGATGTATGTTGTTTTGGAGAGATGATGTGGAATTACAAGAGTGCAAATTTTATGGTCAATTTAGGTTCAAACCTAGAAAGCGTTCTATAAAACAGAAATTAGTACCCTAGAAGCGAATGTATTATTTCTCGCTAACTCTGAGACTTCAAAAAACTATATACCTCTATTGTAAATCTGTCGGTAAATTTACCTAAATTTATCGATAGAAATAAAAAATTTTGTCGCTAAATTTACTAACAGATATACAAAATTTCGTTGCTAAAGTTAAGACAGATTCCTAATATCTATTGCGCGCTAAAATTTACCTACAACCATTTCTCCAACAACTTTTTTCCGTTCACAATTTTCATCGCCAAATTCGTTTTTCGACAAAAATCTTTACTCCCTGTCAATAATTTTCATCGCTAAAACCTATTTTTTTATAGTGCCATATGTTGAAAGATAATAGAAAAGGCATAACTTATCAATTTAATAAATCCTTTCAACTACATTAATGCTCTTTTTAATGACAAACTATTAATAAAATAAGAGATAATAAAACTCCCTAAATCTTTTGTTAATATAAGCATTTTGTTTTAGAAGAAGTAGGAACCCTTTGTACTTAATGTGGTAACTAATGATGCATTAGTAGTTTCCTTATTCGGTTCCTCCACTAATTCTTCCTTACCACCTTTGTCAATTCTTCTTTTTCTTCTTCCTGGACAAACGTTTCTAGCTCATCTTCTTCAATTACCTCCTACCACTTTTCTACTTCTTCTTCTTGGATCTTCACCTTCTTTTGGAAGATCATTTCCACTTTTGGGACTCCCCTACATCTCCCCAGATAATATCTTCGCTAGCTGATCGATCTGATTCACCATATTTTATATATAACCCTATGTTTCCAAATGCCTCATGTTAGATTTTTGTATAAAATTAGCCATCATATCTTTCAAAGTACTAATTATCTTGTCGCCTTCTTGAAATGTATCCTCATTCATGAAATTGATCGTCATCTCTTCTGTACTCTAAGATGTTATGGAGCTCAGATAGTATAAGGTATTACACTCATCATATCCAAGTTAAGAAAATCTCACCTCGAATTCACATCGCCTAGCTATATAGTTGGCAAGGGATTTTATTTGTTTATCTATAATACATTCGTATTGTTTCTCTTATTGTGCAAATTTATTTGGAGCATAATCATGCCATATACTTAAGGTTTGCTCCACTTTAAATTATACGTATTCTTGTATGATGCATCTTAAGTTTGGTTATACATAATTGGTTACTCCCACATATAGGTTTGTATTTAGTTTGTATACATGTTGGTAAACTTAATTGTTGTTTATGTGGCTTATTAGGCCTTTTTCAAAATCAAACAAGCACTTTTTCTTTTTTATTGCTTCTAGGATTATATAGTCATAATTAGAAAGTGAATTGACTAGAAGAATCCATGGCAACTTGAGCATGCACTTTTACTCTTGTGATTGGTCAATATGCATTATCTTTAGAAGAGTAGTGACTAATGGTAAACACAAGCCAGTAAGATTTTGAGCCTTTATAGACTAACACATCCAAATCAGTCTCATTATTTTTTATTTATGTATGACCTTCATAACATATACATCCTGGCTTTGCTTTGATTTTCATTTCACTACCACATATTTAACACTTGTATTAAATGGAAATGATATAGGCATTATTTGCTTTATAAGCTACATTGGCCAAATAGCCTACTTATTAATATGATTTTCCCTTTGTTAAGCCCTCGTAAGCGTTAATTACCTTTTCTTTTTGTGCTAACCACATTACATACTTTAAACTTAACCAAATGTCTTACCCAAGCCTTAAAGCTAGTAAAGCATTAGTTGATTATTGATGATTGTGGATATCCAAGAGCATAAGTGTGGGAGTGTGCATATGCGTGGGATGGTTATTATTATCGGGGTGATATTTTATGTCATATCAATGACATTCCCATATTGATGTAGCTTCTTTCAATTTTTATCCAAAAAAAAGAAAAGAAAAAGAGATTCAAAAGAATAAAAAGTTTAAATAAAAGTGTTGAGGTAGATATTGCTTTGAAGGATCACTCCTTATAGTTTTAATGTATTGTCATCAATTTGTATGATTGATCCCTTCTAATTAGTTATGCTTCATATGGTTTATGGTGTGAGAGCTTGAATTTAAGTTGTGAAACATAGTTGTTTCATTCATCATAGATGATAGTACCAGTTTTAAATGAATGTTAGCTTGTGCTCTTGATGTTCCATTGAGTGTTACTTTTGCTTCACTAGATTTGATGGCTTTTATGCTACATTACCCAAATACATCTCACCTTACCTTGCCCACATTATAATCTTAGAAGAGTCCTTTGATTCATGATTATGCATGTGAATCTTAGTGGTAGAGAAGTAAAATAATATGCAAAGTTATGGAATGTCATGATCATAAATAGTGTTTGAGTGTACTTGTGGATCTGTCTTATTTAAACACATTTTGTCCAAATCTACCTCTATATTTCTCAATTTCTAAAGGTAACGAATGTTGATTAATCATGAGTAAAAGCATTAAATATTGAGTTCTTGATTTTGGAAGTTATTTCTCTTTGCTTTTATCTATCTATTATTGGGAAATATGGAAAATGAGTAAATGTTTTGGTTTATGACTTTGATTTTGATGATTTGCCCGAGAAAGGTCAAAAGCTAAGTGTGGGGGAACTTGATATGTGCTCAATTATTGGTACATTTAATCCATGACACTTAGTGATTAATGCTTTCAAATGCTTAAGACATTCAGTTTAGATTATATTTGCTTTTAGGTACAATTTGGAAGCATAATGGCTAAAGTGAGTTGAAAGCACACTCTTCGAGTCATATTCTTGAGATTCACACCAAATTGTCTTCATAGAACAAGGAGGAGAAGGATTAGAGCAAGAGAAGACAAGAAAATGTCAAGGAAGATGAAGAGTGAAAGCTATGAATGATTGCTTACGGCCATAACAAATTTGTGATGTGACTTATTTCTCATGGCCATGACAAATATGTCATGGTTGTGGCGAAATTTGACAACGCGTGTCAAGTGCACTGCAAATTTACCTAACTCTGCACACTAAAATTTATAGCTTAGGTGAGTTGGGATCATATCTATAGGGAATGTTCAGTTAATTCTCACAATGAAAATAATTGATGTTAAGGAAATAAAAGGGGGGTTTTGGGTTGATGCAGTCGAGAAAACAAAATAAAATTAAACTAGAGGGAGCAAATTATAGAAACAATCAAAAGTGATAAAAGTGTTGAATGTGTAAAACCCTATTCTCAAATCAATATCGGCCTAGGCATGACTAAACATATTTCATTGTTATAATGCCTTCACACCTCTCCTAGAACTATTGATTGTATACTAATGACAAGTTCTGCTAATCCTAGTTTTCCTTTAGATTGTGTTTAATTAGAAAGAGCTCTTTAATTAAACCTAACTATCAAATAACTTAGAACAAACTATCTAGATTTAATCGGGCAACTACATTACGAAATGGAAAACGAATCAATATAGGTAGTAACCTCACAAGCTCAGGTTATCTAACCTAAGTTATGTTGTTTCTAATGATTCAAGACCATTAGTAGCTACAAATGAATTTCAAACATAACGATTATGAATTATATTAAAGATCCTAGCAATGGGTTCCTAATAAAACAATCCAATGAAAGCATTAAGATCATCTTTACAACACCCAAATCATTCAACATACAACAACGATAACAATCCTTAAAGAGAGATTCAACATCTAACAAAGAGAAAATATGTTTAATTGTGACTCTAGGCATCGATTTCACCTCCAAACCGATGTCGGCAAACTTAGCCATCCATAGCCTCCATGGGTCTCCAAAATGGTATGCTCTCTATCGGCTCTCCTATTCTCGAAACCCAAAAATGTCATCACTCCTTTATGCCATCACAACATATTATATTATAATAAAAACTACGTTTTCGGGGTGGACAGGTGGCAAAGTCACAGGTGTGACTTGGTGGCTTACGGCCGTGAATGGCCTAGTTGAGGCTCACGGTCATGAGCCTCTTTTTCATGGGCGTGACATGGAGTGTCACAACCATGCAGGAGTTGTCATGGCTGTGAGAAATGAGTCACGGACATGACAAATTTGACATGGTTGTGAAAAAATCATTCATGGCCTTCACTCTTCATCTTCGTTGGCATTTTCTTGTCTTTTCTTGCTTTAATCCTTCTTGTTCTTGTTCCATGAAGACAATTGAGTGTGAATCTCAAGAAGATGACACAAAGAGTGTGCTTTCAACTCACTTTAGCTACTATATTCCAAATAGTACCTAAAACCAAATATGAACTAAAGCAAATGTCTTAAGCATTTGAAAACATTAATCACTAAGTGTCATAGATTAAATGTATCAATAATTAAGCATATATCAGTGGTCATATATAAAGAATGGTTTTATGAGAGAAAAAGATAATTAATCAAGTTGGACTTAGTTGTGAAGTCTGAAAAACTTTATGATCAAGTATAATATATTTGATAAATAAGACTCAATATTAGATATTGAATCTTATTTGGGCCCCATTAGTATTTAACTACAATTAATTTTAATTATAATTAAATTTTGATTAAAATTTAAATTATATTTCAATTCAATTACTCAAAGGTCCAAACCTTATTATAAACAGGCATAAGTTCTATAGAAACTAGCACTCTTAGCTTACTCCTATCAAACTACTTATAGAGTTCTCTCAACTAGTTTATGGGGATACCATTAAAAGTTGAACATGTATGTAGCTATGGAGGCCTACAGTGAAATTATTTTAGAAATAATTTGAAGGAATATAAAAAGAAAAATCTTCAAGCTACATAATATTGTATTACTTACATTTATTTTTATTATGTTTAAGTGTTAAAAATGTTATAAAATTTAAAATTTTCTTAAATTTTGTTAAATTAAAAGAAAATTTTTGCTTTTATTTTACTAAATATGGAATCGAATCTGCCCCTAATTTTTTCTTAGGAAACTTTATTACAATCTAATGTTTAAAATAAGATGCAAAATTTTACTATCTAAATTTTCCTTGGGGATGAAAAAAATGAGTAAACTCTTGAAGGTAGTAATAATGACCACTTAGAGCCTTAACAGGAAGTAATGGCAAAGGAAAATCTTTCTAGGAAGACTAATATATTCGAAGCTTCAAAGGAAGACTCTAAGTAAGTTCACTCAAATGCAAAGGATGTCCAATAAGGAGAGATGATTAATAGCTCCAAAGATAGGGATATAATGAGTGTTGACAAACTGAGGCAAACACTTACATTCCTTTAGTGAATAAAACCAACCAAATGGGCTTTGGTCAATACCCTAATCCCAGTAATCACAAAACTAAAAGAAAGAGAGGTAAGTAAAAACAATATGGATGAACTTGTTGATATGGAACTTAAGGGGCCTTAATTTCCCTAATAAACAAAAAACTACCAAAGTCTTCTTGAGTCCAAAGAAGCAATGTTTTATTAATTTATTAAGACTAAAATCCAGAAGGAAAATTTTAATAAAGTTCTCTAGTTTTTGCATTACATATCCTTAAGAAATCACTCTAACCATCCTAACGGTAAGGTGATTATTTCACTTGATCCCTCCCTATTTCACCTAAAAAGTTTGTATTGCTTAGACTAATTTATCCAATGTGAGCTAGTTTGAAATGTTACTAATTCCCTTTTAATTATAATAATAGTGTAACACCCCTTATACTGAACCTACAACCACCCACACATATGGCATCCAAATTCTTGTACATGCATTCGTGGCATACAATTATATTCATTTATAGGGATTGTCATCACACATTTGTCTATTCAATATTGTACATATACATGTTACAAAATTTCATATCACTTAACATTATCATATAAAAGTAGTATTACATTATTACATTTATATGGTAATTCAAAAGAGATAGTACACACATAACTTAAATTCTTAATTACAAACTGTCAAGAAACTATAATTTCCTTCATTACATATACAATCATCTTTAACTAAAAGAAACATTCCAAAGGTACTTTTACTTCTAGCAGTTAACCTTGGTCCCTACAAATGTTCCATGTGCCTTACTCCTAATACTTGGACCTACACAGATTAACACCCCTACTATGCTTGAAAGGTTAGTGGGGAAATACTTAGTTTGAATGGCCACACAACAGTCATCTGCCAAGCACACACACATTCATGAATATCATAAACTTATATAAATAGTGATGGCATACTTAAGCAAAGTATATAACACAAATATGCTTCAACATATTATCCATATACCAAAAATACACATTTATAAGCCAAATATTGATAGTCAAAGCTCATCAGTACAAATTATTCATGTTGTCTTGTTGTATATCTTATTTATAACTGTTAAATTTCTTTTTTAGTGCTAAGCCTGCACATTCTTGTGGGTGTGGATGACAGGAGTTGTGGATATCTGAACATATCAAACTATGGATACCTGAAGGCACCAAACTATAGATACCTGAAGGTATCAAACTGTGGAGACACTATAGTCTCGAAATGAAGACACCAGTGGTATGAAACTGTAGTTGCATTGTAACCCTATAGGCCTACCTATCTATCCATCACCAAGACAATGAAATAGGAACTGTAACATTATCCTTTAATCATTTACCAATTTCATGATTAATATATTGACAAGTCATATGATATTCATTTGAAATCATAAAATCTATTTTTAAGATCAAACACGCAAGTCATAACTTATCACCATTAGGAGGGTGTCAAAATCCCACTTGTATAATCGTACTATACACATAAGCAATAAATATGCATATAAATCATCTATGTATATGTAAATTTTCTTTAGCATGCATCATGTTCAATCTTAAGTTTCAATGTTTAATCACCCAATTCACATCTGGTAAGTCGTATTTCATTTATTTCTAGATGCTTGCAAATTTTCATAAACATTCAAAAGGGTTTCGATATGATTCAGTAAAAAATAGAAGCGAAAAACTCAAAATAGTGCAAATTGGGTGAAGCACAAGGTGGGTCTAAAATGGGCAACTGATAATTTGTTGCTTTTGTTATTTTCTAGATCCATTTTGTCATTGTTTTTACAATTATTGTTGTGGAATTTCTTTAGTTTTGGGTGAAATGGTACTGCTTTGGGTATTGCTTTGATTTTTTGCAGGTTCATAAAATAACACGGTCTAACCGTGTGATTTTACTCGGTCCGTGTAAGTTGAAGTCGGATACACACAAATTCGTCCGAATGTTACATGGTCTAACCGTGTGATTTTACACGGCCCGTGTAAATTGAAGACAGATGCGTGCAAATCTGTCCGAATGTTACACGATCAGGCCGTGTGATTTCACATGGCCCGTGTAAGGTAGTTATTTTGACAGTTTCTGAGTTTTAAATAGCAGAAGAGAGATGAGAAGAGGAGGCAGTTTTCTGGGCTGGGAATGTGACGACTTGGACAAGGAGAAAGAAGAAGATCGAGAAGGAGAAAAGAGGAAACAGAGATCGACAAAGAGAATTGGAGATTGAGAGATCAAGATCCAAGACAAAATTGGAGTTCCTTTTTCCTCCTTTTTCTATTTTTAATTTCATCCTTCATGTTGAAGTTAATTGTTCAATTTGCTTTTATGATTAATTC
>JAOSBM010000003.1:9131746-9142715 GCA_027568955.1 Erythroxylum tenue
ATATCAGATATTTCATTAACTTTCTTAATAAGTGTGCATTCCTCTAAAACGATACTTATTATGAATCGGAGGGAGTATTCAACACACTCCTAAACTCTCCTACACAGGTATGTACACTATCCTACACTCTATAATTCAATCAAAAAAGCTTCAAATTATTCTAAACTTATTTACAATTTGTTCTTTTTTTTCTCGAAGTGAGTGAATTAAACTTAAAAATAAAATATAAATACTTTAAAAATACATGAAAAAAACAAAATACATTAAATACGAGACTAAAATATAACTAAATCATTGCTTATCAATTATAGAGTTGACAATTAGGATCAAAGTGCCTCCCTTGAGCTTGTCCTTAGTCTTTACATTTGTTTAACAAGAAGCCATAAGATAAATGATGTCTTTGGCAAGTTAGAACTTGAACCAAAGTAGTTCAAACCAGTCAGCCTTAATTTTTAATCACTTCCAAAAGTTTTATTTGTGAAATTTTTTAATTTATGCCTTAACCATATTATTAAGTCAAGTGAAACGGGATTTGGGTTATAGTTAGGGAGGTTTTCTCTAATAATGGAGAATCCTCTTATACAACAATTCCATTGTTAACCTTAAATCATCTCTTTCACTTTAGCTCTATTAGGCAGCATATGTCTTGCTGAGTACCTTATTACAAAGAATAAATAGATAAGGGGATAGGGAATCTCCTTGCTTTAGACCTTTAGCCTATTAAATATTCTTGTCAGTTCTCCATTCACAAGAATACAATATGACGTTGAAGAGATGTAATTATGGATCCATTCAATGAAAATACTAGGAAAAACCATAGACTTTTACGACAATATATTAGGAAGTTCCAATCATTTGAGTCAAAGGCCTTATGGAAGATAATTTTTAATGGGCAAGTCCTAATAATGGCTTATTATGATAATACTTGAAAAATTCTTGACTTAGGAGAATGTTATTAATGAAGGAACATTGAGAAGGGCCAATGAGATTCTTTAAAGTCTCTTTCCATCCTAAACTAAGAAATTTTTAGATGATCTTATATATTGCGTTGCAACATGATATAAATCTCAAGTCTTGTACGGATTAAGGCTAGCCATCTTGGGGACCAAGTAGGATTTATTCAACCCTCTTAGCATTTTTCCTATTTATAAAGAATTTCATAACAATTTCAGAGACTAAGTAACCAATGATGCTCCTTTTTTTTTTGAGATGTAAAGCATTAAATCCATTAGGACCTGAGACTTTATTAGGACTAAGGCTCATTGAGCTACTTGTCATAAGCAGGCCGGTCCTGACGTTTTATAGGCTCGAGCAAATAAAAAAAGTTCTTATTTAACATTTTTTCTTTTTTGAATCATTATTCAATATCTTGCCCTCAGCCTCATTAATATGTATTGTGCAATTGAAATCTCTAAGGAAAATCTAGAGATTTTGATAACCAACTTGAATTTTCTTCAAAGTCATTGTAATTGCATTAAACTTCTTTGGTTTTCGGGTTAAATTTTCTTCCTTATGCCTTTTCCCTTCATCATGTCATAAAAGGACTAGGACAACCATAAATCAAAAGAAGGGTTACACCTAGAAGATTGTTCAGACGACAACCATGACTCAAATCTCGAGTCAAAGAATTTCTTTACCACATTAACTTAACGAATTTAAAGAAATTCATTAAATAAAGAAAGCGTAGCACGCCACTAAGAATGTTGAACATAAAAAATAGTGACAAAAATAACCAATAAAATTTAACTGTATCTGTAGCTTCTTTGTGCAATTTGCACCACTTGAAGATCATATATGCTGTATAAAATTACAATTGGCCTGGAGGCATCAATATGTCCAAAGAAGAAGAGTTGAGAGGTGTCCTTGTCATAAATTAGTCTGTGTGTGTAGTGCTGCCTGGAATACTCACATAGGTTATGATTGTGTAGTCGAACTGCTTCAGCAATTACTTCTCCATTTCACATTCCAAAGCATTTCAAGTTCCAGGGCAAACAGCTCAGGCTTCTTGCATACAGTATCTTGAGAATCGAAATATCTGTATTTAAAAGCTGTTCCATCCTAATGCATGAAAAGTAGTGATATATGAAAGAAAGAATTCAGTATGTAATATGATCATGCTACAGCATCGGCCTGCCTTCTGGTCAATTGTGCATACAAGCCATCCTGATGGAGTAGCTCCCGGTGACCACCCATCTATGTCAACAAAAACGTAAATATGAATGTAGCTTAGTTCTGAAATTACATAAAGAGCTTGCAAAACATACCATATTAGCTTTCAGGATATGTACATTTGCTAATTATCTCATCCTTGATAATTTAAGTAAACTTGGCAATTCCGAAGTTAGATTTGCTTTAGCAAAATTGTTTGTTTGCACGGTAAATGCAGTATATGGGTAATGCAAGAAAATAGTACCATACGATCTTTGTACCCCGATATCTTACAAAGAACCTATATATAACACTTGACCTTCCTAAAATAAAACAATATGATCTTCCCGGAGTACCAACCTCAACTATTTTACCGTCACTCATCACCACTATCCGGTCAGCAGCTTGAATTGTGGAGAGCCTACAGAAAGTTCATCATTAATATTCCAACCACAATTGTAACACTTGAAGCATAGTGTAGGAGACTACCTGTGTGCAATTACTACCACAGTTCTCCTTGATGTTGTCTCACTTCTGACAGCACGAAGAACACCCTAATTCGATCACAAAAAAACAAGTCAAAACTCTAATCCTCCCATTCATCAACTTCCTGAATTCAACATCTTCCTTGAGGAGAAAAGGAAAAACCCCAAAGTGATGGCATATGATTGTCAAAAAGTGGTTACCTTAACATTGTGTTCACTTTCTGCATCCAGTGCACTGGTGGCTTCATCAAGGATCAAAATGGCAGGGTCCCTAAGAATAGCTCTAGCGATGGCAATTCGCTGCTTCTGACCTCCACTAAGCAAATCGTCATCAACAAGGGTCTTGTAACCATTGGGAAGAGATGTGATGAAGCCATGAGCATAGGCCTGCTTGGCAGCCCACTCAACTTCTTCCTCTGTTGCATCTCGTGGACAACCATACCTGATATTGGAACTAATATCCATGCGGAAAAGTTTTGGTTCCTGTTCAAGAGTTTCCCTATAAGGAAGTAGCCCTCTGGATATACTAAAATCTATATCACTAAAAGTAGATGGGCGACCTGTCCCACATATCCAATTCTTTCTCTGAACCATTTGATGTCCAAATCTCCAAGTGAAAAGCCATCGACTAAAATCTGCAATTAATTAAACTTAGATTAAGTAATAAGCAACCACAGAATGACAATTACTGAAAGGTAGCAACAACTGTGGGTCTACCCTCTTATCAAACACTGGTTTTCATTCTCCAAGACAAAAGCCATTAATCAACAGTCGAAATTAGGAAATTTTACTGATTCCATCTCAAAATAGATTAGGATTGTCAAAGTCCAAGAAAAACACAACCTAAATTTACCTGTCCATTTGATGGCTCATAAAGGCGGAGCAGTAGATTGACCAGAGTGCTCTTCCCACTGCCACTAAGACCAACCTAACCAAGATTAATAATAAACAATAAATCATTCAGATTTTGCCGTATAACAAAGATGAATAGGAAGATAGTTCGCTTACAATTGCAACCACTTCCCCAGGATTTACCAAAAGGTTCACATGTTGCAGTACAGGTACCTGCAAATCATATTAAGTCAAGATCGAGATAATTGCAGACTTTGATATGAAAATTTGGCCTATTGAGAACATCAAAAGAAAGAATGAAGTTTCTATCTTGACATTTGGAAAAACCATAACATCTCCTACTAGATTTTATTACCTCTATAAAAGAGCTGCACTCTCATGAAGAAATCTGCAAATATTTAATGGCCTGGGGACCAGGAACTAGTATAACAACCACATGCACAAGTGTATAATTCAAACAGATTTCCGATACTTTAGGGCATAAAAGTGAAAGTTAAAAGAATTGACAGGTATGTGATCAGGATGTAGGTGCTGTATAGTTAATGGTAGAGAGGAAAAAGCATACCGTTGCTCTCGAAGGATAATAAAAAGACACGTCCAAAAACTCTATTTTTCCCATCAGCTTTTGTAATTTTAACCCTGAATAGCAGTAACATCCACCATTACCAAAGATAAGAATCGTCACTACAAGAAATGTATTATTGAGAAAAAGGATTTGCACCAAAGTGCTTTCTGCAATTCAAATTTGTATTCAATATATACTTGACTCTTCCTGAAAAGAATAGCAAAAGTATCTTGATGTGCAGATCACTAGGCAGATTTTATAGCAAAGATTCAATTCATAGGTCCATCAAAGTTACCACTTAGAAATTAAACCATAACAGTACCAATGCGGTTGTCATTTAATATGTATGTGCTTTTGAAATTGTTCTCTATTAAAAATTCTAAAAGATCAAGCAGTCATTGGTTAACATGATATTGCATGTGCATTTTAAGCTGCAACAACCCCCAATCTCTAAGTACAGAGTGCAGGCACAACCCACCAACATAAAAAGAAATAACTCAAAGCAAAGGCAACAAATATGTCTGGCACTCTGTGGTTAACAAGCTTGCCTTTTGATACAAATTGGTCACTTGGCAAAAGATCCATCAATTGGAAGACCTTTTCACTTGCCCCAACAGATTGCATCAAAGATGATAAATTATCTCCTACCCACCATGTAGAGTATATCAGCCATTCACTATACAATATAAATTTCGTAAGTTGCTCAGCTGTGATATGACCAGCCAGAATAGACATTCCTCCTACTAGCACAGCAATGACCTTAAAAAAGATGCAAATTCCAAGTAAGTTGGAAGTCAATCCAGACCATAAACGTTTTGCAAACAAAAGAAAAAAATCTTAATAGAAACGTGAATAGTCATCGTAAGAGCCATATAATGTAGTATCCAAATCCAGGAAAGATTACCAGAACAAGGCTCATAATTGGTTCATATTTCATAGTATCAAATGTTGTTAAGGGCAAAGAACAAAATTTACTAACTGTTTCACATTAAATAATGAATGAAATTGCCATTACAACCATTTTTTTGTGTGAACCCAAGCTCGAATTAATACCTTTCTATAACCCTGACCTATTACTCTCCACCTTGTAGAAGTCAGTGATTGCATAACCACTTAGTTTCTACCAAAAAATAAAAATGACAAGTTGTTTCTATATTACACCATTTTATAAGTAGATATTTTTGTAAGCCTAGCAATAGCCTTCTAACTCTTGAGTAAGGATCCAGTTTCATACTTGGCTTAAGTCTAGGTCTGCATCACCTTGCCATAATTAATTTGATACAACTAATGGCAGTGAGGGAAAGACAATTATCCAAAAACAAAATACAGTATGTCAAAGAGAATAGAATTACAGGTTGCAAATGTCCCCTGATTGACTAACATTTACTTCGCAAAAGGTTGTGTTGGTGCCAAACTGGTATAATTTAAAGCTACACCCAGTTAAAATTAAACTTGTGATGAAGACAAAGTCAAGAAGCGCCATGTTTATTGAGTCTGATAAATCATAAGAAATATCAATAAAATGTTGAGTAGTTATTCAATTAAAAAATATAGAAAGATTTTTTCGCAAACAACAGTTCAAGATTCAAAACTCAATAACAGGGGCTCCACCTGAGTGGAATGATAAAGTGTGTTGAAGTTCCAATTCCAGAATCCATATGCAGCACTTTGCCGCAGGCTTATATCAGCTAATTTCTCCAGCCACAACTTGTATCTATAAGGCAAAGAGATACACCCATCCTCCTGTTAGAACATATATATTACCGCAGATAGGTATTCTGCTGGGATTTGTTTCACTTAAATTTCAAAATCTTATTACCAAAATAAGAATACCTGTAGAACTTCATAATAGCACAACATTCTAGGGATATTTTTACCTTCCAACTTCTAATTTTTCTGTTCCATATATTCTGACTGTTCTCATCAAAGAGAATGTCTCTTGTGCCACCTGCATTTAGATGATACAAAATTCAGTCAAAGCCAGAGTCAGATACCTTCATCTTTAACTTCTGTAAAGGCTTCTCATCTTACTTGATTAGCAGAAGCAGTAAACTCTTGTATAAACTTTGCCGCCTTCTTCTGGTACCTAACCAGAAACAGTAGTTGCAGTGGTGATTGGCAGTGTTTGGATACAATTCAAAACCATAGTTGAAGTAAAAACCAGCACTGTCTGGATACAGTTACAGAAAACAAGACTTAATACAAACTTTAAATTTGTGAAAATGCATTTAAAATGTGCATGTTGAATATAATTTCCTTTTAGAATCGTTCCACCTGATGGTTTTCCTTAAAATACAAACCACGTTCTACTAGAGATACAATTACTATTCAAACTTCTTCCATTTCTCAGATAGAACTTATGTAAACTATATTAGGCCCCCGTGGGAACAAATGCCTTGTGGACAATTTTGTCCCAGTGAGATCATTTCTTGTCTTCTAAAGATAACGACAAAATACTTTATTAACCATCCAAAAACCACATATTAGGTTTATAGTCCTAGTTTACGAAAGGGACATAAATATAGTAAAAGTATTCTGAAAATTTAAAACTCTTACATGCCATAGATCAGCATCACCGCAGCTAAGGCTGAACATATCACCAAAGTACATAGACCAAGTGGCCATGATAAAATGAGCAAGTAAATCAAAGCACCTGTACCCTAAAAAAAACCATCAGAGGACAAGATAAATTAGTGGTTATAAACTTATAGAAGAGAAGAAACAGTTACTAGTAACTGGAAGGTCGCCAGTACCAACCTGTAAAACATTCCGAAGAATCAAATTAAGATCATTCCCGATAACCCGTGACACTTGTTGACAATCTGAACCAAGCCTACTAGTCAAATCACCAACCGTTTCAGTGTCAAAAAATGATATATCCTGCATAAATGTGCCACCACATCAAGTTCAAACAAAAGTATTTCTTAAACGAAAAAGCATATGTTACACCAGACTTCATGCAACTAGCAGCTTAACGATCAGAACATGTTGAACCTGAAAAAGAAGAGTAGAATATAGCGTTTCTCTCATTCGTTTCACCTACAAAATTATCAGAACTCAGTCAGCATAAGAGCCATGCTCCGCCAACGAAAGAAGTTAACCATGAGAGAGCCACTCACAAGAATCATGTTAGCGATGCCAAAACAGCAACCTCGTAGTCCACTGAAGTTCAGAAAAAACACAGTATAGTGTCAACTGTTCTGTCGCAAGGTTCACAAAAGGCTCAAATTCCTTATAAAGAGTGTAAAAAGATTTCATTTTGAAGATCAATATCCAAAAAAAAAAAAAAGAAAGGAAGCAGACCATTATATGAAGTTGTTAGCTTTTAGCCAGATGACTTGTCAATCAGTAGAAACTGCTAGCAATTTTCATCTAATTTCTTAGAAAATAGTGTTCTAATTTCTTGCATCGGAGAATAGAGAATTTGAGAATCTAATTTCTTGGAAAATAGAGTTCTAATTTCTTGCACTAATGCCCACTCAGAACTACAAAAAGAGAAAAAAAGCAGTATGTTTGTAGACTTCAGGTTACAGAAAAAAAGGGACTTCCAATCATACAAGACTTTGACCTGCATATTCCCGACGTAACACATAGCAAAACCAATAGACGCACGTTTCGGTGGAACACTGCAATTTCAGAGCTTTTAGCTGAAAAGATTGATGCTGTCAAGTAATGTGGTATTGATATCTCTGAAAGCTGAGGCAATCACACCATAAACCACCAGTTAGTCAATGAAGTTATTTCCGAAAGCCAATTTAAATCGCTTCGCCTATTCAGAAATTGAAACAAAAAATTAAAACCAACATACAGCAGCGAGAATCAGAGCAGAGAATGCAGCGAAAATGACCCAACTATCTTGCGCCACCAACCGCCACATACGGCTGAGCGCGCTCCATATGGTCACCGGTTTGGCCAAGAACTTAACCTCCAAGTCATCAGATAAGCTCCACCAGCTTCCACCAGGCAAAATCGACGGCAGAAATTCAACAAACTTGCGAATCCTCCCATGCAACTCTACATTACCGTCATCTCTCTCTTCTTCGTCGAATTGCTCCACATCTACACCATCCTTCTCCACAGAGTATCCGTTCATATAAGCAGAAGAATTCAACGGGTAGTAGAAACGAGAACGATTAGCTTTCGCAAGAGGATAGAACCGCAGCCGGTTATCGGACAGGAAGCGAACGGTTGCCTTCAACTTTTCGGCCACGGATGGTCGTCGGCGCTGATGCGGCCGAGAGAGAAAGCGAGGTAGCGAGTTGCACAGCAGGAGAGCCATGGAAGAAGGGAAAGAAGCTTGTAGAAACCACCGTCAAAGGCGTCCTGGCGGCGGAGGGAAAATGAAATTGACCTGAAGGAGAGCGCCACCGCCGTATGAAATTTCGTCACTTTGTTCTCCAAAAACGGCTTCAAATTACACTGGGACCCCGAAAGGACTGACGTTCGTTTTGGGAACATCTCCTGACCGTTGGATGCTCTTCACAGAGAACGTAGTGACGTGTTTGACGAAGAGACATAAAATCGGATCGCCGATACCGTGAGCTGACTCGCAAGCTGACGCTGTTCCATACACGGCTCTAGTTCCATGTAGCGCCAGATTCATAACTTTTTTCACGAAATTGCCACCGTCACTTTTTGCCATTTCCCGGTTAACATAGGGACATATCGGTCTTTATGTAGTTAAATATCTATCAACATTATAGATCAAGTGCACCGTCCGCGAAGCAACTAAATCGCTCTTACTTCGTCTACTTCAATTTTGAGTTTGCCATGGCTGTGATGCTAGGGAACTTAGCTCTTTTTTTGGACGGAGCGTCGCCACGAGCCGTCTTGCTGGAAAGGAAGGTTAGGCCGGTGGCGCTGGACTTGGTTTTGAATTTGTACAAGAGAGAGGCTAGCGCATATGGTTCTTTGGGAGTTAAAGGAATGGAAGGGGACAGTGAATGGAGGAACCAGAGAACTGTAGCGAGAGGGAAAGCGAATTCGAAAATGAACGGAGTGGATTTTGACAGCGATGAGGAGAACGGAGACGGTGAGGAGGAGGGGGAGGAGTTGGATTGGGAGGAGGAGATGAAGAGGAGGGTGAAGGAGATTGAGGAGATGAGAGAGTTGGAGAGGAAGGCTGAGGAGTTGCAGAATAGAGTGGAGGTAGAGAGTGAAGGTGAGGAGAGGGAAGAGAGTGAAGAAGAGAAGAGAATGAGAGTGAGAAAAGAGCTTGAAAAGGTTTCTTTTTTTATCTCCAAGTTATGAACTTTTCGTGAATTGAACGTTTTCTAGGGATTAGATTGTATTCAAGAGTAAATTTTGGGAGCTTATTTGATCAATTTACCATTTCTTTTGTTGGTTTACGTCGGAGCAGGT
The DNA here is from genome assembly GCA_027568955.1 of Erythroxylum tenue. Lineage (NCBI taxonomy): Eukaryota > Viridiplantae > Streptophyta > Magnoliopsida > Malpighiales > Erythroxylaceae > Erythroxylum > Erythroxylum tenue. The sequence goes on from JAOSBM010000003.1 coordinate 9,141,158, forward strand.
AGCACAGGAGCAGGCAGAGAGGAGAGCAACAGCTGAATTGATGTTTGAATTGGGACAAAAGGCTTATGGAAAGGGCATGTATGGAAAGGCCATCGAGTTTCTTGAAGGTGCCCTCACCATCATTCCTAGGCCTACATTGTTTGGCGGTGAGGTTGGTGTTTCTGAATTATGAATGAAGATATTGGATCGGCTTGTTATGTGGATTGGACATGTTTTCATTGCCAAGTAACGGAAAAGCTATATATTTTGTTTTTATGGTTTTCTGCTTCAGATTCAAATATGGCTGGCTATGGCGTACGAGGCTAAAAACCGCCATAAAGACTGCATAGCTCTCTACCAGCAGCTGGAAAAGAAGCACCCTAGTGTCAGCATCCGACGGCAAGCTGCTGAGCTCCGCTATATCTTACAAGCACCTAAACTGAAGATAAGCCAGGAGGAGATGGTTACCATTCCATTGATTGGTTCAAGTTATGACAGGTAAAATTTGGTGAATATACTCTAGAAATCTATGCTTTGTACCTTGATGGGCCTTGATACCTGTTGAGTATTAACTTGTTTGCTCCGGCAAATCTTTTCAAGTTGGAAATACATCCCGTTTATCCCAATTTGCAGCAATTATCATGATTCCATTATTAAATAATGCTGCTGTTGTTGAGAACAATACTGATGTATGATCCAAATGATAGATTTTTATGTTAGCTAGCATAGATAGAACCACTAGCTTTTTTATATTAGCTAGCATAGATAGAACCACGAGCAACATTTACCTAATTTTCTTGTTTCACTGCCATGATCTGTACTTGTGCAACTCATTAGTAAACGCGATCCTGGCAAATGCATGTAGTTACATGATGCTCCTAAGCATGCCTGAACATTTTCTGGAGAAATGGTTATCTGCAATACAATGAATACCAAGGGCTTGTTCTGTTTGGTCTCAAATTCTCAATATCAAGTCTTGAATTTATGCATTTGTATATCAGATTTTATCCTGCCCTTTTTGAGTTAGTATCTAATCTTGCCTTTTGCAATTAGTTTTTTTTCTTTTTTTCATTACGTACTCACCATGACATGGCTTGTTTTTATCAAACATTGTCCAGGTTAATTTGGCGATGTTGTGTGATATATAATCTCCCAAGCTTGTAATTCATATGAGAGAGTTCTACCATACTAAGTGGACCAAGACTTTTATTGTTAGGTCATTGGGTGTGATGTGTTGTAGAAGTTGCAACCATATCACATTATTGACTTCAGAAAATTGATGATAGGTCTAGAAATTGTGTGATTTTGATTTCTGATGTGAGCAGTTTGAATATTTTTGATGATAATAAGTTTGAGTTCTTTTAGATGAAATTCCCAGATCCTTGCATTATTTCTCAGATAACTACTTGAAGTAGTTATATTCTCTTAAAATTGGTTAGCCTTTGAAGTGTGTATTTTCATGGTGGCGTTAGATATTTGGACGCTGCAAATATATTGACAACTCAGATCATTTTAGGCTTTAGCAAAAACTTGACAAGTGATGACTTTGTGGTTATTTCAGCTATGCAGCATCATGGAC
>JAOSBM010000003.1:9198211-9213641 GCA_027568955.1 Erythroxylum tenue
CTTGAGGTCTTGGGTTCGAGTCGTGGCCTCACCCAAGACCAAAGAGGACAATACTGATTAAGGTTGTGGTCGCGTGCAAACTTGAAGTATGCGGGGCCCCAACTCGCCCCAATAGATTGGGCTTGAGTCCGCCTCGGTACGCAAAACACGGGCCCAACATTTTGAGCTCTACAGATCAAGATATCCTCAAAATACTGAAGCATGTTCAGTAAAAATATCCAACTCATACTCTTTTAACCGATCCTCTCACTTTGATTCAATAAATCTTCTTCAAATTAAAACCAAAAGCTCTACATTTTCATGGAGAGGTAGCGGAATGTGTTAGGAATCCATTGCTTCAAAGATCAGGTCATTTGAAGGTCGGACGATAAAGTTATGGCCAAAAGAGTGAGAGGTGTTCAAGTCTAGGGGAGAGCTAAGGAATCGCGATTGCGACAATGCGCGATCGCGATTTCCGCGCCCGCGACTTTCGCTAACTTTCCGCAAAGTCGCAATCGCGACTTTTCTCTTCCTGCTTTTCTTCTCCTACCTGCTTTGTTAAAAAGGACATAACTTTCACTAGGAATATCGGATTAAGGTCATTCAAAGACCGTTTCAAAGAAGCCTTCTAGACCTACAACTTCCATTGAGACCTCAAAAATAATTGTTTCCTCTATAAGGGTTAAAATTTTCAATCAATGCAGCTATCCTGAAAGTTCACCCTATGCAGCAACACAAACTTCAAATGATCATAACTTCCAGCCCCGATATCGAAAAATGTCATACTTTATAGCGTTAGAAAGCTACAACTTTCATGAAGACAACTTTAGGTAATTGTACCTATATCAAGACATTTTTCCTTTGAGTTCCGAACATAACCTCTACACCTATGAAAACTTACAAAATGCAATATCTCTTCTTATCAACCCATTACTAGATACCGAAATACAAAATGCAATATCTCTTCATATCAACCCACTACTAGATACCTTTCGGTAACTCTTGAACCTCACCTCAAGTAATTCATCCTATACAACCTTTCCAATTTCTAACATGCTATTCTCAAATAAACACCCATTTGCAATTTCAACAAAGAAGAATACTTCCACAACTATCATACTCAACCTATAAGTAGCATAATCATACACAAAAAGGAAATCCGTGAATTCTCATTCTCATTAGTAAGCAAAGTACATATTTGAATAGGCTTTATTTACATATCAACATACACATCACTAACTTAACACAAGATACAAAATACATGAGATGCTCAATGTTTGATATGCTTATAAAGCTATCCAAAAGTCTAGCCACTAACTTAGTTACAAAAGTCTCTAATATCTTGGAGTTTCCGATGCCTTACAAGGTTCAACACTCGTCTTGATTTGCACCTGAGGAGTGGGGAAAATATGGGATGAGCTACAAAGCTTAATGGCTAATAGATTTATAGCCATCAGCAATGAGCCATACAATCAAACATATATATACACATATGTCTAGCAATTCAAATAATTCACAATTCATCTCACAACTCATAATTAACCAAATGTCATCACATAAAGCATATCATGAAATTATCTATCAAGCATATCATGAAATTATGCATCAAACTCAACAAATTAATGATGAAATGCACAACAAATGGCTCGAGAGTTTCGTGGAACGAAACGGAGAAACCGAACTTTACACCGTGAACAAAACGAGTCCAATTTCTCAGGATCTCGTGGACTCAAGCGGGCAGCCGAGAAAAGGCTATAGGTCAACGTACACGTGACTAACGAAACGGGTTCCTCTCTTGCCCACTCACAAACAAATTTATGCTCAAGTCAATAAATCACAAATCCGTACTCTCATGCTTCTTTCATTTCATCATATTCTCATATTTTCATGCTTTACTTCTTTTCATTCAATTCAAACTGTCATAACCTTTTTCAAGGTATAACATTGACATATTTCATCACGTATTTTCAAATTTTCACAACAATTCAAAATTCACGCAATTTAAGCATAAACACATACATAGGGCATTTGCACATCACACAACAACTATAAACCTATTACCCACCTAATTTTTGCTGCAAAATCCAAGCTCAAGATCGCCTCTCCTCTTGTTCATAAAAGTTCAAGAATCAAAGAAATGCTAAAATTGAATTTAAACCTAACCTACCCATAGTATATCTAGGCTAGAAAAACCAAAACCCTAGCTTAAAAATCCAAAATCAATTTGGTTTCATCTCCCTCTTATTTTTTCCTTCATTCCCAACACAAACCCTAGCCTCTATATAATCCCTTTTTGAACCTAGGAAGAAGAAAGATGAAAACTTACCTCTAACAAGTTGATTTCCTCTTCTTTTTCTTCTTCTTTCTTCTTCCTTCCAAGTTTCCTACGATCTTCCTTCTTCTCTTCTCCTTTTCACATTTTTTATTCTTACTCTTTGGTTCTAACGACACTTCTCTCTTCTTCTTCTAATTCAAGACCATTTTTAATGGTCTTTTCCCTATTTTACCCTTCATTTACCTTGTCCTTCCCATTTTGCCCCTTCTTTTGTCTTTTATATCTCTAACTCCTTTAACCCCTTAACACCAAATTAATTCTAACACTTCATTCTAATTTCTAATTTCTAATTTCTATTTATACTTGCTAATTTAATGACTCAACTCTAAATAATAATAATAATAATAAAGAATAAATCAATACTAAATAAATAAAAAAATTTGGGGTCCAACACCATGCCAAGTTTCGGTATTAAATCTCTAGCAACAGATAACTGAACTTTGCAACTGTACTCCTCATAATTTAAATTCACCAAATCAGTTGAATTCATGTTACGAGTCTCATTGGCAACCAAATCAGTTGAAATCATATTTCGAGTCTTATTGCCAACCAAATCGGTTGAATTCATATTAATACTCTCATTGCCAATGCCAATATCATTCTTATACTGCTCCTTCTCAATTTCATAATCTAATCGACGATTTGGAGTACGTCTACCTTCCATTTCTACACTTGTCAAATTCACAAACGAAGTACCATTTTCAAATAAAATTATTAACATAACAAAAGAGGAGTGTTCAGAAAATACTGGGAGGTATTTTAATTTGCCATGCATACCTTATTTAATTCCTATAACAGAAAAAGTGATCGGACAATTAAAGGTTTCACGGTAAATTCTTCCCATAAAATGAATTATATGTTTTAGAAGGTCTTAACCAGAAGTCAATATTAAGCAACTCAACATTTACAATATACATTAATTATCGCTCATGTATAAATAGAAACTATAAACAAAAAAAAAGTTGGATACGAATAAATTCCAAATAGCTTTAAAACTTACCGTAAGTAAATCATAAATAACAAATTCAGTTTAACAACCACCGGTGGCAACGACTAAAGTACCTGATATCTCTCCTCATTAAATTTAATAATAAAAGTAAATTAACAAAATGATGTATTCTCAGCTTGCTAAGTCATTCCTCAAGAATTAATTAAAGATAGAGATACAAGAATTGCTTAAAGATAGAGATATAGAGAGAGGGAATAATAAAAACAAGTAAGAAAAAAACAAACAAAACTTACTTGAAAAGATAATTGAAATTCGTCAAAATATTATCTTTCTTCCCCTGCTGTGATCTTCTATTTCTTAACCAAAAAATTAAATTCGTCAAAATATTATGTTTCTTCGCTTGTTGTAATCTTCTACTTCTTTACCAACAAAGTTAATTTGCTTTGTCCCAAAAATCGTTTTATCCATCTTCGTCTCAGAAAGAAATCTTCCTAAATGTCGCATAACTTGATTAGGGGATATGGGTTGGATTTTACAAGGTGTAGGAAGGGGGGCGAAGAGACTCGTAGTTATTCTAGTAAGGGACGACTTCTGTATTGTTACAAATAAAATGATAGAGGACGTTGGGATTGCCAATATTCATCGTTATTCATGCTCCATCATTCTCCCTGATGCTATGCTAAATTTACAAGAGTAGGAAAGAGGCGAAGAGAAGAGAGGAGGATTTCTGTAGTCATACAAAAAAGATTACAGAGGATGTCTGGCTGGGTCAGCTTGGCTCCTAAGCTACATATTTTGAGAAGAGTAACAGAGAGTTTAAAATTTAAGAATAACAACTACGTTTTAAAATTATACAAAATAAGACGTCGTTATATTAAATAGATGATTATGAAATATCTTGAATTTTGGAGTCCATTCTCATCAACTTTGCACTGACTTCACTGTAGCGTTATTAAACAGATGATTATGAAATATCTTGAATTTTGGAGTCCATTCTCATCAACTTTGCACTGACTTCACTGTAGCGTTATTCAAGCAAAGGCAGTGTTGTTAGTGCTGCTGCTTTGTATATTTTCTGAAGCTCTGACGTTAAATAATGCTTGATTTGTTAAAGCCAATATAGGATTTAAACTTTTCTTCATCAATACCCCCTTTACACATCGCATAAATGACGTAGAACTTTCGAATCAACCTAAGATATTTCCCTGGAGAACTCATCATTTGAGAGGGTGCTTTTATCCTTGGGAAAAGCAACAAAGAACGGCCGAATGTACCGTCTAAGACTTAAGTTGTCTACTTGCACTTAGACAGCAGTCCACCTCCCAACTTGTCACTAAACTCCTGTCGGATTGAAACACTTACAATAAACTATCCAACATTCCATATGAACGACAACATAGAAATATTTTTGACAGAAAGCATTTCTTTTTGCATCCACTTTAACAACAATTGAAACTCTGTTTCTCATGTTAGTGTCAATAAAGAATATTAAACTCTCTAATTAACGCCTCCTCTATGAATTTGTAATACCCATCTTAAATATGTGAACAATATTGAAGAAAGACTAAGATGGTGTAGATATGGATAATCGTAGACATAATTAAGCTCTTTGATTTTGTAGTAGTTAAGTCGATTGTCGAACTTGGGGATGACAATCACCGTCATTCTAATGGTTGGATCAATGTTTGAGAGACAAGGTTGAGAAAATTAATGGGTTTTCTAGGGTTTGCGAGAATGATGGACAAAACGTGGACCTTAAAGGATTTATGAATATTATTAATCAGGACGATCACGGAAAGGAAAATGTTGAGATTTCCAGTAAATAATGTTCCAGTCAAAGAAAAAAAAAGTGTTGCCTGAAGTGGATTAAATCTTTTGTGTGCCAGTAACTAGTGCCAAACATGTTTTAGTGAATCCTATCGTATGAGTTATAAACACAGAAGATCTCGTTCTTAGCTGAAGAAGGTTGTTATTTTATTGAGAAAACTAAAATAAATATTTTATTTTTTAAATTTAAAATTTAAATGAGTTTCATACTTTCATTATGCTACATAATAATATAAAATTTTATTTTTAAATTATAAAAATAATAAACAATATTATGTTAATATTAACAAGATATTTAATTAACGAAAAATTAATTCCACCAAAATTTTCCTCTATTTGAGGTCTATTTTATATATTTTAAAAATGTTTAATTTTAACTTATGTACTAATAAAAACATTGAGGTTATAGGTGCTCTTTGTTTATTATAATTTCGTAACTAGAAACGTATTAATTTCCCAAATGCAGTTGTTAAATAAAACTCAAAGTTACTTGCGATGCATTTGACTTAAATAGTATTGTGTTCGCACGTAAAATGAATCAAACATATAATATTTAGGGTTGTTTAATTTTATTTTGTGATTATATTTTAAATTTAAATTTGAATTTAATGTCTTGTTTTTATTTTTATTTTCAAAATGTTATTTTGTTATTAATAACATAAATATTATTTAATTTTATGATTAATATTTTATTCACTTTATTTTATAACTTTAAAATAAAATATGAAATTGTTCCAGCATACAATATAATATAATAGGGAGATTAGTCTACTCTTTCATATGAGAAGAATGAAATTTATGTAATATAGCTAGAAAAGAATTTCCCTTCTTAACTTACTGGGTTTCATGCCCCCCCTTGACCCGGAAGAAATTGGATCCCTAGTTGCTCATTCCACTCCTTTCTGTAGTGATCAACTTCCTTTCACTTTCATGTGTCATTTAGTTTTGAATCTCTATACCCTCCCCATGTTCTAATCCTATCTCCCGCAACAGAAGCCTGCACCTCACACCAATTGAATTATCATTTCTTTTCCACACAAAAGATGCAGAAATCGTTGTCTAAAAGCGAAACTACTTACCTCTTTGTTCCAATTTGTTCTGTATACCATCCAAGAAAGGATTAAAGTCTGCACCACAGTTCCTGATATCATTCCCATCCAAATTCCCTGTTGAATCCAATATGAAAGCCCATCATGCCAATTCTTCTTTAGATAAAAGCAAAGAACTAATTAAATTCCATAAACTCGCCAAGGAGAAGTGACACTAAAGAGGTAAGAATTTTTATATGAAAAAGGAACTTACGGTGACACCCATGCCAATCTTGTAACCTAATACAAGACCTAGAGGAATACCAAACACATAATAACACCCAATATTCACGTAAGCAACAACGGCTTGCCATCCAGCTCCAATGGCCACACCTACCATAATAATCCAACAGAAAGGATACGTCATTCGCAAAAGTAATAGATGAGTATACTCAAAAAAGTAATGTTGATTACCAGAGAGAACAGGCTGAATACTGTTAATGATAATACTGAGTCCCAACAATGGCGTTAGCTCATTCACGACCTTTCTGACTTTTTTATCACTCGAAAACAAAGACGGATAGTTGTTCCTCGTAATAAGCAGAATGAGAGAAAGGATGAGACCCACCAAAAATGAAGAGACAACAGTTACTATCACAGATAATTTTGCTGCCCTCGGATGAGCTGCTCCTAATTCATTTGAAACCCTCACGCTGCATGCACAAACAGTTGATTGCATTTGATGCAGATCCGATTATCACAAATAAACCAAAGCACGACGAAGCAAAACAAAATTTGTAACTTTTAAAGTGTTATATGTACAATGTACATATATTATGGTGAAGTGATCGTCACATAAGCAGAGAAAAAAACCTTATAGCTGCATTCATTCCTATAGCCACCATGATCGTCCACCCCAATATGTTCATGCTGCAAATTCAACATTAACAGAATTAGTGCTACTTTATGAAAGAGTAAGAGAAATCAATAATAGTTACTATTGTAACACTTTACTGTATTTTAATTTATCAAATTTCCGATATTAGTTAACTTTGACTTCATATTTTTGAAATATTTTGGATCTACGGTAATATCTATATGTAGAAATCCATGATTTTATTTAGTACTTTCCTAAGCTATCTTTGCAGTGTCGAAATCAGAGGCTTTATTCTAAGCTCTTAATTAGTTACCAATACTCGATCGATCATCAACAATCAACCGGAGGAGGTTGTGATGTCACATGCTTTAAACTGTAGAGCTAGCTCTAGTTTAGAAATCTGGAACAGACAAAATTTACAAGATCATAATTTCTAGGACGACCCTTCCACAACCTGCCAAATTTACAATTTGTCGTCTCAAATTTCTCTCACTTGGTACATACTTTGAATGGAAAGTATACGTCCCTATCTCTGTTTTACTTTCGTCTTTTCACAAGGATATGAAAGCTTGAGACTTCTATAAAACGACATGCCAATTATTCTAAGGCATCGGGAGAATGATCATTTTAAACAATAGCTTCAATGCTGAATTATGAATTGTGGACCTTATATTTTGATGATACTTATCCAAGTTGATCTTGTATTAATGTTATAGGCTCAGATTGTTGGTGTGAAACCATGAAAATAACTACCTTTCAATCCTATACTAAGGACTGGGTGGAGGCATTGACCTATCTACCTATGAGATAAAACTAATATTTTGGGTGAAAGTTTAGACCTTCTATCTATACATTCAAAGATAAATTTTACAATAATTAATGTGTAAACTTATGTATGAATAGAATAAATAAGGTACAAATAAAATATAATTTATAAGGTTTTGTAAGAGTTGAATAAAGGAATTAATAAATGTAAAGAAAAAAAACAAGTTGCACAAAATGTTTAAAAAGAAATTTATTCTAAGACTTAAACTTCAATTTTTTTAAGCAAACAATTAATACTAACTAAAGAAAAAAGAATTCAATTTAAGTAATCATATATACTTAATTTAGAAGATTGTTTTTAAGCAGAAAGTCATAGTTAGCTAAGGACTTAGAAATGCAGTGGTATATATATAACAGACAATAGTTCGAAAATATTTAACCAAACTAGGGAACTTTATCAAGACCCAAATAGAAGAAAACAATTTATTCACAGGCAAAGCAAACAATGAATTCTTCATGGACCCTTCTATTCTTTATTAATCACTGAACACTGAACACTGAACAGCCAATGAAATCGCGTGGGGATAAACTAGTACTGTTACACACAAGAAGTATTCAATTCTTTCACCACTACCTCATTAGATAAGAGGACTTCAGAATGTGGTAATCGTCCATGTTTGTTTTCTAGCCTTTTTTAATGTGGCGGGAGTCAATCTTTCAAGATTAATTGGACACTTAATATTCAATTGTCGTGGTCCGACTTTTCCTATATATCACTCTCGAAGCACAGATTTGTGTTAAGCAATTACTTAATTACCTTAAACCAATCCAAGTTAATGTTAAAGGAAAGAAAAGTAAGTCCAATGATAGTTTAAGGCAAGGAAGAGAAAGTGGAGTATCATCTATAAATAAAGTTAGAGCAGTAAAACAAGGTCAGGTCAGATCACTGATGGTCTCAGAATCTACAATGCCCACCAGTGCTGGTCTTTCACAGGCAGTGATATTAATGCCGTTAAGATTAGCAATCTTGTGAATTGACACCAGTGTGGAACTTACCATATAGACAAAGCATCTACCGACACCTCTGCGTTCTTTAAGTAGCCGGCGAAGAGTATTAACGCCATGTAGTACCACACCTCCAAGCTGCATTTTTTTACGGGAAAGCTCAAATTTATTTGACTATAATGTAAGCAGTAGATAATCTCTATGTCTAATTCAAGAGAAATAATGATCTAAAAATAATTAGTTAATGATTTTTTTAATAAATTTATAAAAACTCTCATGACTTCTTTTTTCATGTGTGATTTGGCATGCACCCCTGGTTGGGATATGACAGTTCTATAATCGGGGTTTTGGTTTTCCCAACATCAATTAAATGAAGTAATCTTATACTAGATGCTACATTTATATTTTAGATGCGACAAATTGATTTCAATTGGTTTTACTTTCTCCTGAAATCGATTGCGTAATGACTACTGAGAGCATTCACAATAATTGCGGAGAACAGTGAGAGTTGATTACCAGAGCATTACAGCTGATGCAAGAGACAGCCGAACAAAACTCCACAGATTTTGGAAAGCTTTCCACGAGAAACCATTCCAAGCTCTTCCACAACTTCCACTCAGGATATAAATAAGCTGAGACACGTCTATAAGCCACCACGAAGCATTCAAAACCACCGCAGCGCCCACCAAGCCCCACCCTAGCTTCAGCATCAGCAACCAGCTGAAGAGCGTGTGTAGGACAAACGCCACTGCCGCTATCACCGCCATAGCCATCATTTTGCTCTGAGCCTGCAAAAACTTCGCCATTGGGAAGTTGAAAGCATAGGCAAATAGTTGCGGAATCATCCAAATGGCAAAGGTCCCAGCTGCCTTGGATATTGCTTCCGTCTGGCCTATGAGTCTCAGAAACGGAGCTGCGAAGATGTATATTAGACTGAGAAACAAAGCTGTGGTGAAGAGAATGACCCACGATCGTTGCATATAGATTCCAAGCATGTCAAGTTGCCCAGCTCCAAAAGCTTGCCCACATAGTGTTTCGAGTGCGCTGCCCATGCCAAGCTGGTCGGATTATGTAAGCACGTTTCAGTTTCAATCAATATCGAAGTAACCCAAGACATGATTTTGAAACTATATTATGCAATTCGTGTTTATGAATATGCTGTGGATATGTTGTGCTTTGTACCATTATACCAAATGAGAAACCAGCGATGACGGAGTTCTCAACGGATACGGCGGCGAGTTGCAGAGTACCAACGTGGCCGGCGAAGGTTTGAGTGATGGCGCCGAGAGAGTATTGACAAATGGAGGTGAAGATGGCGGGGCCCGCTAGGTACCACAGCTTGAAGGACTCTCTGTAAAACCCCCTGAAGAAATCTCGGACGCCGGTGATGGGAGGGACGTCGTCGACGTCGGCGACGAAGGAGGAGGCAAAAGAAGTGTTTGTTGTTGATAAGTGAAGTGACTCATCGTGGTCCTGATCTCTTGGAGGAAGGAGAGGTTGCCTAGAATCCTCCATTTCTAAGCAGACAATAAATGCAGAAAATGCGTGTGTGTTCGATTATGTCATGGATGATATTTTCTACACGATGGCTGTTATATATACGAGGTTCACTTGTAAATTGTAATAGAACAAAATAAAGAGCTTGACACCAAGTTTTGGCCTTTTGTTGTTAAGAGATAGAAAAATCTAAAATTAAGTTAAAACAAGAAATGAAAATTTTAAGCAGATACAATAAGGATGTCAGTATCTACCCTGGTTCTTATGTGATGAAATTTCAACCCTAATATATTTATACAAAAGTTTTCGGTTAAGTAGTTTTATTTTTATAAAATATGCAATCATATTTAGAAGAGTGCATCATTTATTTCATTTTAAGATTCATTTTCTTCTAACTTAATATTAATAGATTAATAGTTAAAATTTTACTATAGTTTGTACTTTGTATCTTTTACAATTTTTTTTGTATTATGTAAGTCAAAACTGTTCTCATTTGAAAAGTGAATTAATTATCGATTGAATTAATCGAAATTAATATACATTTGTTTAACTAATATTTATCTAGTCCATAATATGTTAGTGTTACTTGCATATATTTTGAAAAAGCATAGGGGTGTAGTTTAGTAAAATCTTTGATTTACCACAATCATTTCTAGCACAATTAAAAATCAAAAAAATTAAACGCACAAATATAAATCAACGACAAAATTTGATAATGCAGTTCGGCATATCTTGCCTACGTTTGCAGAGCCCTCACTCACCTTAATTCTTTTATTAACGACAATAATTTTATACAAGGCGTTATTGAGCCGACATCAATCAAACCATTGACATTATCCCTTGTCCTTACAACCTGTAAAAAATTTTCACATTCAATAGTACGATCGTCTTGTACTAACTTCAACATAGGATTTTCCCAAACAATGTCTAATGATAACGAAACAAAATAAACAACTCACGTGATTAAACAAAATTTATCATAAACGAAAACACTTGAGAAAGAAAAGAAGAACAACTTCCTGATAGGTTCAACTCCACTGAAACAGGTCTAAAAGTTGTCACCACACACTATTGGTTGATTCACACAAATTGTAACACCCCATTTCCGCATGACCCGAACCCGACATCAATGGTGATGTCCGAGCTCGAGCCCTGCGAGAGTGGCGTGCTACATCACTCAGTCAAAACTTTGTATAACCCCTCTTTTGGATACACTCATATGTGCTGGAAAATCATTAACAGACAGAATTATCGATAAATACAATGACCACGGGGGCCCTTTTTATAAAGACTATGTACTACAATCAACTATAGTTCGACCGCTTACTTTACCAATTGACTTAAGCAGTTGTACAAAATTTCACAAGCAAATACAATTTTATGAGACACTAATGCAGACGCGAACTGATCCCGACCTCCGTCTTGGACTTGTAGGCAGTAGGCATACTCCCGTTTGTCTAACGGGATACTCTTCAAAGCCTGAAAAATAATTGCAAATTTAATATTTTAGTGCCCTTGGACAGAAATTTTCGGTACAAAAAATCATTCGGTTCGTCACTTGGCGATTTTTTTCCGGTCCGGAAATTTTCCCCGAAAAATTCCAGAAAAATTTCTGAAAAATTCCTTAAAATGTAAAATACACAAGGAATCACTCCAATTAATTTTTCAAGCACAAATACACTATTATTCACAACAAAATTCCATTTAGGCACAAATATTGGGAAATATCATGAATGCATGTACAGTAATTTTTTCTGTGCAAAATTTCACTGTTCACCAACACAAATATGCATGAAAATTTCTAATTAGTCTTAATCACCCTCACTATTTTTTAAATTACTAGTCTACCTTTCTCGTCGGGAATAGGATGTTACACAAATAGTAGTATTAACTCACAATTGTAGCAAGAAGGCATCAAGTATGACAGTCCATGCAAACAAGCTTTTACACAAAATCCAGCAGATCCCGCACTACGATTAATCTTGGCAGAAATCACACACAATATACAAAGCAATCCAACTGTGAGCTAGACAATGAAAATCAACACCTAATCGTTACCGCTCCAAGATGTTGCACCCACAAAGAAAACAGTGAACAATCGTTGTAGCCCAAGATGAAATTATATCAACATAGAAATCTCCACGTTAGTGCTTTCATATACTGTGTTTCAATCACCATAACAAATAAACCATGGCTTCACTTGACACTCACCACTCTAATTTCAGCAATTATTCAATATCTCTTAAATCACCAAAATAATTAGATCAAAGCCTTACTTTTCACGCACACCCCTGCAACCAACACCCAAAAAAGCAATCATCAGATTATACACGTGATGAGTCCAAAAAAGCAGTTCACGTACACAGGGACTTGAGACTTGGAATCACACACGCAAGGACATCTCAAGCAATCTTACAAAATTCTTCAATGATCCAACGTGATCTCCATACAATTCCAATAATAATAGACTTCTATTTCACCTCAAATCTTATCTAAGAATTCAATTCAAATAAGAAGTATTACTTATTTACACCTCATTTTAATTTAGATTTTAATTATTATCTTGAAGATTCAATAATAAAAAATGTCAAAATTAAATAATAAGAAATATAACAAATATCTTAGCATATTTAATTATTGATATATTAAAAAGAGATATTTAGAACTTTTTAATACCGCGTAGAGAAAATAAAATAAAATAGATAAAACCTTTTAAAAAATAGTAGTCATAGGCTTAGAACATGTAAAGACAGCGGACTAATGGATGAGAGGGAAGAGACATCTTAAATAAGATGGAGAAGAAAAGAGAACCTATTATAAAAGAGAATGAACAAAATAATAATGTTTGATTAATACGCTTTCCATCCATGTCACTTAAGTATTGAGAGTGAGACAATTGAACCACCAAACAACAAAACTGGAAATCAAACTGCCCCACGTTAAAGATGGAACATATTGTAAAGGTCATGGTTTATATAACATTCCATTATTAAAAAAAAACACATTCCATTACTACGGGCTGCAGGGCAGCTGGGAAATTTTGGAAAGAGACATTCACACACACATCCCAAACTGTCTGCCGAGTTAAGGTAAAAGCTAAAGCAAATATATTTATATAAATCATTTATCTATCTCATCTGCAACCAAACCTCAGTGCTACTTGTTTGTCATATTCCTGTATCATAATTTTATTTTATGACATATAATATGTTAATTTTGTACTTGTGTTTGTCTTTTAATTTTGTAGTTAAAATTTATTATTTGCTTTGTAACAATCCGTGCAAAACACGGGGTTCAGAAATAGTTTATATAAATCTTTTATCTATCTCATCTGCAACCAAGCCTCAGCGCTATTTGGGTAGAAACTGAGAAGGAAAGAAAATTATAGGATGTCGCCACTTCTTGTATGAATAAAACGCAATTTTGTATAAGATCAGGAATAGGTCCCATGCCTGCATGGGTAGCTCAGTTGGTCATTGAAAAAGAAAGTTGAGATCAAGGCTTCAGGTTTGAGTCTCGACAGCGGCAGTGTGGGAGCTCATTCAATGTGATAACTCCTTGTGCGCACCAGACGTTGGGCCACCTTTCTAAGAAGCTAATTACTGAAATCAGATCATGATTTATCCCCTTACTACTCTGTCGAACCGAAGTGTAAGGATACTTAGGATGGACGATTCCATCGTTTGAAATCAAGGAACAGGTCCCATTCATATTAGTTGCTGATATTAAAAGCATCCTAGGTTCGAGGCTGCAATTATGATTCACCCCTGCAAAAGAAGAAAAAGATCGAACAAGAAAAGTGGGGGGTTTTAATGGAACCTGTGTAGGAACTTAATAACTTTCGTTCTATTCAAATTAGTGGACCTGAAATTGAACGGTAGATAGAGGAGTAAAGGCAAAACATTTATGTTTATGTTCCCCCGGCATTTCAAAATTTGAGATTGATATTTAATATTTAGAAACTGTCGTAAAAAAGGAAAATTTTAATGGAAAACTTATTAATTTAGCTTGTCCAGTCCTTGTTACTCAAATAGTTTAGACATAATTTTTATAAGAATAAGATGGTTTGAAAATTATAAAAAGAATTCTCAATAACTTTTACAGTGTGAAATTAAATTCAAAATTTGTACCATTGAATTTATCATTTGATAGCGGCCCCTTACAAACCTATAAATCCAATAAAAATGGCTTGAGCTCGAAGTTCTGATTACGTTGGAAGTTCTCAAAATCAATCTCAGCTACCAGTCGAAGATTACTCAGCAGCACGTGCGTTCCCACGTAACCTTCAGGATTACGGCCCTTGCGGATACTTGTTTGGTGCCTTTCAACATCATGCAAGTCCTTATCGATTGGTCGATTAATTGTCGATTGCTCCCCCTTATTATAAATATCATCCGATTTTATTAAAAATATATACAAACAGGAACAAAAGTCCAATTAAATCAAGATAATTCTGAAAAACTGATTCCTATTGCCTCGTGAGCAACTCAAGCAATTCGTGAAGGGAATTAAGCTTGAAGATGTGGAGTGTTCATATCCACAGGAAAGGATCACAAGAAGCTAAGTTGGTCCACAGGTTCACATGCAGACAATTGGGACATCAAATATTTCCAGAAGATTTATTAAAACTAATTAAATTAACAACAAGGAATTATTTAATGATTTTTGAACCCATCAATACTTTGTAAAAACCTTGTCTGTTTGGTTGGACGTTAATTAATGAAATGGAACGGAACGGAACGATTTATAATGAAATGAAATGTAATATAGTGAAAAGTTGTTTGGGAGGGATGAAAATGTTCATAATGTAATACAATAAAATATTGTTTGGAAGATGGATGGAATGAAATGTAATATATACAATTACCAAAAAAATGTAATATATAATAAATGACTATTATACCCTTATCTAACATTCCCACATAATCTAGAACCGAAAATTTAAAAGCACTCGAATGTTATAGTTTTAAAATAGCAAAAACCTATGACTTACGAAAAATATGTCACGGTTGTGCGTGACAAATAATTAAAATCACAATTGTGACTTGAACAATACTTTTTTATATTTTATATTTTCATTAATAAAAATTTTATTATTTTATTATTAATTATATACAATTTATTCTTCTTTATATAAAATAGTATTATTAATTATTTAATAAAATTGA
>JAOSBM010000003.1:9285878-9295952 GCA_027568955.1 Erythroxylum tenue
GCCACGACATTGGGACAGCTTCTCCACTTTCGCCGCTGACTTTAACTTCACCCAGACCCAGTCTCGCTTTAACTAACGTGCTTAAAGTTACACTGTTCACGCCCCTTAAACTCGCTTAATTAGTGGATAATCAATCTTTCTCTGTTTTAAACCCAAATCCCAAATTAACTTCAAATCACTTATTTAAGTGTGACATTGATCTGGACTTGGGGCCGAAAAATAAAAAACAGGGCTCGGTCCAACTCGAGACTCAATAAAAATTAGGATTTGAACCTTAGTATAGTAGGATTTTAAACAATTTATAATTTGATCAGAGGAGTTAAACATGAAAATTATATTAAAATATTTGTTTTTATTTCACAATAAAAATGATTTCATTTTAATTAAAATAAATTAATTAAAAAGAGTAGTCGAGCTTCTAATTAATTCAAACCGCAAAAGCTAAACTTGAACATATCAAAATTTAACAATAAAAAAATTTGGAACCGAATCTAAAATTTGACCTATTAGAATTTTTAATATGGATAGAGTGTAAAGTCCATTAACAAGAATTGAATTTGGGTCAATTATTGCCAAAATAATTAGAATTAGTCATTTGAATAGTTGACTCTTACCACTTATAAACCCTTTAACATTTTCATGTTTAGTCAATATGGGATACTCTAACACTTCCCCTCAAGTGCAACTGAGACTGATTATCCAGTTGTCACTTCAAATAAACACATTGGTAACCAAACCGGGGCGCTGAGATTGGACATCCAGACGGACAACTGAGAAATTAATAATCCGAACCAAACCTGCTCTTTATTATTTTCATGTTTATTCAATATGATACCATATTAAAATATAGGTAAAAATTTTAATATAGGTTGACCCTTACCACTTATAAACTCTTTAATATTTTCATGTTTATTCAATATGAGATACTTTAACATGTTTATAAATTATTTAACTAATTAATGATTTAAAATTAAAAAATATATTCAAATGAATATTTATAAGGCACGTGGCGTGTTAGCAAGGCATCAAGCTTAAAGATCAATGGATCGGGTTGTGAGAGGATCCATGTTGGTCATGCTATTGGACAAGTTAAACTTAAAGGAATCCAATTCAAACAGACCCGTTTTTTATGGGCTCGAGTTAAACAGACCCTTTGAGTACTTGGTTTCATTCAATTTTATTACGTACCAAATAATTATATTCCAAACTTATTTATATTTTATTAAAATAAAGTACAATAAATAAAATAAAATAAAATAAAAACATTCTCAATTTTTACTCGATTTTATAATACTAATTTGAACTTTTAAAAAATAATGCTAAAATGTTATAATTTTTAATTTTTAAGCAAAAAAAGTATGATGTTAATTTTTCTATTAATGTGGATTATGTAGCAAGTCACGTCATATTACTATTTTTACTACGTAGTTGCCACATATTGTATTTGTGTCATGTAGACATTTTTTATTTAATAAATTAAAAAATTAAATACCTGAAAATAACTATGAAGTAAAATAGATGAAAGAGTGTAAAATTATTTTGGTGTTTTGATGTTTTTAATTTAAATAATAAAATTTATAGATGATTGAATACAATATGTAAAGGGTGCATGACAAAAGAACCAATCTAGCATGAATCATCATGTCTCGTTAACAAAAAACTTAACGTCGAACTATTTTTGCTAAAAATTAAAAGTTAAAAGATTTTAGGGTCATTTTGTTAAATTTGGACTCGTATTGCAAAATTGTATAAAATTTATGATTATTTTTACAATTAACTCTTATTTTGAATTATATGAACTTTAATTGGATATTAAAATTCACATAATTAAGATTTTAAGATATTATATTATTAACCTATTTTTATAAGTAAATTATTTTAATTATTATTTTTAGTCTATGAAATCTTTATTCTTGGCACAGTTTTACGTTTAAGAACAGAGGTTTATACGTGAAATTTTACTAGATAAGATATTTAGATGTAAATACAATAATTGATATATGTGATGAGGTCCGTTGCCTTTAATAAGGGATATGATCCTCTGTCTCATTAAATGGATGGCTAAGATGGAATGGGACAGGAATAGCACAGGGGTAATGGGACAGAGTAACTGAAGGGCTTTAATAGGGGCAACTCTAACACTTTCTACGTTTCTTGATTTCATGAGAATGGTTTTTAAAAAAATAGAATGGTATATGTATGAAAAAATAACAAAAACAATTCAGTAAACAATTTTGTTAATATAAAAGTGTAAGGAGATCTAATAACACGTAGCCTTACTTTCAATTAGTAGAGAGGTCGATAAAAAATTCAATTCATCCCGAACTCAAGAAGCCATGTTTAAATTTATTAAATATTGGGTTCGAGTATGGAGAGTCAACATGAAATTCAATACAAATAGTTCAACTTTTTTCTTAAAATGACTTTATTTTGGTTTAATTTTACAAACTAATATTATTTTGGTGGTTTAAATTTAAAAAAATTCAAGATTTAAATGATTTTATTTTAAAAATATAATCTAAATACGTTTTGAGTGATTCAAATAAGTTTAGAATGTGCTTTGAGCTTGACTCGATCGTCTCATGAAACATTCGGACTAATAATGGCAAAAAAAGTCCAAATCAAGCTAGCATGAAGTTAACAAATCCAACCTAAATTGATTGAGTTTAGATTTTTTTAATTTTGGACATAAAACTAGGTTAAAATTTTAAAAATAAATTTAATCAGGTTCAATCAAACTCAAAATTGCCTAAGTTTTATCAAGCTTCAGACTAAGTTCGCGCAAGTTCAAATCCAATCCGACCCCTTCTATCTTAGTTCAGACTTGACCCTTCTTCAACCGTTGCTAAACTTACTCGAAGGAAATCAAGACTTCGGTCTGATCTCCTTGTTGGATCAGCATTCCTAAGCTAGTTTTTTTTAAGGAGAAAAAACGAGACAAATTACATGCTTAGTCTAGGGAAGCTAATCCCAGTCATATCCTCTAGAAGGATAGAGAGGCACCCTATAGGTGCATTAACAAAAGTAATAACCCCTAATTCCAAATGTACAACAAAGTTGGCGAGCCAGCCTGCACACCTATTACCCTCCCGATAAGTATGTTGAGGTACAACTACGTAGTTTCAAGTAAACTGCTCGTTGATGCCCATGACTAATGGAATGAGAGACATTGTTCGTTTAATGGAGTTTGACAGGATGTTCGACACTACTGGAGAGTCCATTTCGAGCTCCACCCAACGATATCCAAGATTTAAAGCAAGTCTGAGACCAGAAAAAGTTCCCTAGAATTCAACAGAAACAGCGGAGCACACAGCTAATATTCTGTGTGAAGCCTCCCAGCCAAGCTCTTGAGCTATCACGAATAAGACCACCGATTGTGGCCAAAGCAGCCGAGCTTTTGCACGCCCCATCTGTATTTAATTTCACCCAACCATGAGGAGGTTTACTCCATCCAATAAGTTGCTCGCACCAAGGTCGATAGCTAAAATAGGATCTCCGTTGCCATATCAAAGTGTTATTAATCTGGTGAACATATTTAAGGACATATGATGCTGGAGAAATTGGGCAAGAGAAATGCTCTTCAAAGAGGGTCTTGTTCCTCCATGACCATAATAAGCAACACACGGTACCAAAGAGAAGGGACCAGTCAAAGCCAAAAATCAGCCGTTGCTTTTGAAGGTTCAGTGTTATCCATTCATGAGTGTTGAGATTGAAAAAATCCAAAGAGACTACTTGTAGAGCGAATGTGAGCCACAAACTACGCGTTTTAGGGCAATCTCGCACAACATGTAGCGAGGATTCTTCCATCCGACAATGATAGCATGCCACATCAGTAGTTAGTCGTTTGCGCATTCGTTGTTGGTTGGAAAGTAGTCGGTCTTAAGCGAGAAGCCATAGAAATGAGCGAATACGTTGAGGGCCCTTCCATTGCCATACTGCCTTCCAAATTTCGTCAGAATAGCAGGTGTCTTGAGCCATCATCCGAGAATATGTCGAAGCAGTAGTGAATTGGCCAGCGTCCGATAATCCCCATATCAGTTGATTAGGCCCTAGGTAACGTTTGGGAGGAAAGATACCTGTAATGTACGTGCAAATATAGGAAGGGAGCATATATTAGAATTTAGTCCAATTCTAATTACCTGTATTATCCACGTAATTTTGAACTTGGAGCTCAAGGGCTGATTAAGGAATAGGGGCTTGTACGTGAGGTAGTAGAGGGCCCAAATGTTCAACCCAAGGATCTAGCCAGAATCGGGCCTTAGAGCCATCACAGATCAACCATTTCATATCTTGAATCACGTTGTGCCAAGTAGCTTTGAGCTTTTCCAAGTCATTGATACTCCATTAGTATTGATGGAAGTGGGTATGTTGTTGGCATCAAAATTATATTTTGCAAAGAGAATTTGCACCCATAATGCGTTAGGCTTTGAAGTCAATGCCCACCCTAATTTTGCTATTAAGGCATCATTAGTTTCTCTAATTTTACGAATGCCAAGACCACCTTGTTCTTTAGGTTTCCAAACTTCATCCCAGTGAACTAGGTGAATCTTTCTATTTCCATGTGAAGAGGCCCATAGGAAGTTACGCATAATTTGATCTAATTAATTGCAAAGACGTCGGGGAAAACAGATCGTCTGCATTGTATAAATCGGAAGAGCTGATATAACTTATTGAATCAATGTGACTCTTCCTAAAAACGATAAAAGAGTGGCATTCCAGCCCGAAAGGCATTTTTGCACCTTATCAAGCACATATTGGTACGATCTCTTGTTGACTCTCTCATGCAACAGAGGGATAGCGTCCTAAGTATTTTGTCTACTTAAAACCCAATTCTCCACTCAAGATTCGCGCTATTGAAGGATGGACATTCTTGGAGGAGAAACATCGTGATTTGTTTTGACTAACCCGTTGTCCAGAGGCTGCACAAAATAGATTCAAAGTGTCTTGAATGACAGACACTTGTTGAATTGAAGCTTCCGAAAGCAACATGAGGTCATCAGCGAAAAACAAATGTGATAGAGGAGGCCCGCGTTGGCTTAATTTAATAGGCTTCCATCTACCTTGAGAAACTGAATTATTAATTAGGTGCCCCAGTCGTTCCATACATAGAACGAAAAGATATGGCGATAGCGGGTCACCCTGTTGAATACCCCTAGAAGGAGTAAACTCATCACTAAGTTCTCCATTCCACTTCACTTGCATATTCACTGAAGAAACACACTTCATAATTAGGTTAATCAACGAGTCAAGAAGTCCAATATCGATGAGTGTATGTATCTTTGATAAAAGTCCCAAGACAGCCTATCGTAAGCTTTTTCGAGATCTACCTTTATAACAATTATCCCTTTCTTGCCCGATTTCTTTTTCATAATGTGGACGATCTCTTGGGCAATAATAATATTATCCACAATCAGTCTCCCCGGAATAAAATTGCATTGATTCGAGGCTACGAGATCATCTAAATACGTCTTTAGACGGTTAACAACAATCTTAGTAATGGCTTTATAAACCACATAACATAGAGCAATAGGCCTTAATTGTGTGATTGACGTGAGTGAGGGAATCTTGGGTATGAGAACCATTATAGCATGATTCAATTTTGACTCCCATATTTCATGTCCGAAAATTCTCTGTATGAAGCATATCAGTGAAGGCCCTATGATGTCCCATTGGGATTGGAAGAATAAAGCATTGAACCCATCAAAATCTGGTGCCTTTTTGGGTGCCATATCAAAGAATGCTGTTTTGACTTCCTCAGGAAGAACTGGACTTCCCAGATCATTGGTAGCCTTATGAGAAAGTGGAGGAAAGAGGCCTCTCGTAAGAAGGTCAAATGAGCATCTTTTTCTACCGTATATAATTTTTCAAGCAACGTCTTAGTTATATGTCTGATACTCTCTGTATTTGAACAACGTAGCCATTTTCATCCTTCAAAGAGTCGATTCTCGCTTGCCTTCATTTAGCCGTTGTAATCGCATGATGAATTTAGTGTTTTTGTTGCCCTAGGCTAGCCACTGACATCTTGACTGTTGATGCCAATAGAGTTCCTCTTGGCATAGGACTTGTTCAAGCTCGTTCTGTAGATAAGTCTCCAACTCCCGAAGAGAATCGGATTCCTCATCTTCTAGTGCGTTTTGAATTCCCACAATTCTTGCCACGAGTCTCTTTTTGCGATGGAAAATATTGCCAAAAATAAAAAGAATTTCAATGTTACAATTTTTCTGAAAGATGCTTATTTGCACCGCAAAAATCAGTTGGAGTGGGGTTTCATATTTCTTCGACAACTTATGTAAAGCAGTCATGTGTCAACCGTGTTGATTGAAATCGGAATGGCCGACGAATAGGAGGTAGATGAGTACATTGTTTTAACGTCACAAGTAGAGGTCGATGATCTAATTTGAGAAAGGGGAGGTGGGTAACTGTCATGTTTTGGAATGAAGACTGCCAGGAGTTTGAGCAGAAAACTTGATCAAGTCTAGCAAGAATCTGTCCTCTCCTCCATGTGAACTTGGCCCTGAAAATCCCAAGTCCTGAAGATGGAAGCTTTGCACCCAATCCCGAAAATGAGCATTCACTACGGGGTGAGTTCTAGAACCTCCACGTTTATCATTCCTATCTAGTTTTGCATTGAAGTCCCCACTCAAGAGCCACGATTGAGAGGTTACTCTGGCAATTTTACACATAAACTTCTTTAGAAATTGCTGTAGATAATAATTAGGGCTAGCGTAAATGGCAATGAAATCAAAAGAAGTACATTCTCATTCAATATTAACGTGAACAAACTGACGATGAGCTAACAGTATTCGAATCACAAATTTTGCTTTCCAAAATAACCAAATTCCTCCAGAGAACTCGTCAGCTTCCACCCGAAAAGAATGAGTATAACCCAAACTCTTGACAACCTTCTGTGCACGTAACCCACTAATTCTAGGCTCAACCAAAACCACAAGAAAAGGATTGTAATCCCAGTGTAATTTTTTAGAATCAACTTGAAGGTTTTCCCTCTAGCCCCTTGAAAATTCTATATGAAGATCGACATAAATAAAAGAGATCTAAAGGAAAGTGAGCACTATTAAGCTAAAGTGTGTATCGCTTCGTCAACCGGAAGACCAGCTACACTAGTCATGGGATGTTGTGGCAGCTCTTCCATCTGAGAGTCTGGTGCAAAGGTTTCTTCGCTTACTGGATTCGAGCCATGCCCAGGGTCAGGTGGTCGCAATGGGGGCAGAAGATGTTTATGAATCACCGTTGGTGGTGGAGTAAGCGTAGCGTCTTCAGTCATGTCCTCCTCCATTTCACCACCAACAATGTCTTCATTCATGGGTAAAGGAATTGTCTTGTATAACTAGCTCTTTATGTGAGTTAATGGAGATAACCACGTGGCAGGAAGGATTAACGTGGGCCGTTGTAGTTTTGGAGTTATTAGAATGCTCCATAGAGAGCCAAGTCTGGGTTGTGTTTCTAGCAGTCCCACTAGTGGATGGCCCAATCGTTCGAAGGCCCCTTCTCAATCCTTGCTTTTTAGTAGACACTTGGATTGGACCTAGGTTTGATCTGACGATAGACTCTTCCTTTTGCTTCGCTCTCGCAGGAGATATGTGGTCATTTGCGGGTTCGATACACTCATTTTCTGTCAGGAGTTGATACTTTGAGCCCCGCGACTCATCTGGCTTGGTAAGACTCCTCCTATCACGTCCATATGTCGTTTTTTTGTTAGGTGGATGCCTATTGCGTCGATAGACTTGTATCCAGGGTCCGTAGACCTCTGTGGGAGATACGACTATAGTTGTGTCCTTTCTTGTGTCCGTTGGGAGAGTCATTTTGCTGTCTGCAGTGGTGCCCCTTGTTGCCGGAGGAGCGTTACGTCGGGTAGGACAATTTGTTGCATCATGTCCAACAAGACCACAAAGGAAAATCTGTGACAAGCCCTCGTAAGCTACTTTGATGATTTCACCGTCAAGTTCAACTATGGATCGAAGTGGAGTGCTGATATCAATTTTCGCGACCACCCTCGCAAACTTTCCCCACTAAGATAGCTGAGTATTATCATCTATCTTCACGGTTCTTCCTATCAAATTGTCGAGAACTTTCAGTATAGAGGGGTGGTAGCGGGCGACCGATAATTTAGGAAACTGCACCCAAGTTAAAACGTGAGAAATTTTGCCAGAAGAGGGACAGAATGTGGGGTTCCATGGTTGGACTGAGAGAGCATGTTCTAGGATCACCTAAGGACCCTTTTTGAGAGCATTCATATAGTATTCTTCCTTCCCAAAGTTGATCAGGAAATATTCGTTATCAACTCTAAAGCACGGACACGGAAAAATGTTGTCGTGTCCTTGTGTTCGACACATGTCCGACACGGACACGCGTTGGACACGTGTCCGTACTTGTTCGAATAATTAAATATTTTTTCTTGGCTTGGATACGACGCAGATACGGCGCGAATACGACTCAAGACAGCTCAGTACGGCTTGGATATTTGAATAGTCGACGTCTTCCTTATTAAGACAGAACTCCTCAAATCCCTTCTTCTTCTGTCCCGCCGATTTCAGTCGAAGCTGTCCACACTCCCTCAAGCGCCTGTCGCTCGTCGTTGTTTTCCAGTTAACGTCGAGCTCAAGTTGCCACCGTCAGGAAGCTTCGCCACTCGGTATTTAAATCATCTGTGTAGCTTTCTCTTCCAAAATCAATCGACCATCGACCATCTGTACATGCTCTGTTTTCTTATTATTTTAATGACTATGTGTAGCTTTCTCTTTTAAGATCAATCGACCATGTACTATTTTCTTATTATTTTAATAACCAAGTGTAGCTTTCTCGTCCAAAATTAATCGACCATCTGTACATGTACTATTTTCTTATTATTTTATTGACCATGTGTAGCTTTCTCCTCCAAGATAATCGACCATGTACTGTTTTCTTATTATTTTAATGACCAAGTGTAGCTTTCTCTTCCATGATCAATCAACCATCTGTACATGTACTGTTTTCTTATTATTTTAATGACCATGTGTAGCTTTCTCTTCCAAGATTAATCGACCATGTGTTGTTTTCTTACTATTTTAATGACCAAGTGTAGCTTTCTCTTCCAAGATCAATCAACCATTTGTGTACTGTTTTGTTATTATTTTAATGACTGTGTGTTGCTTTTGGGCCAAGATCAATCGACATCTGTGTTTTTTCATTATTTTAATGACCATGTGTGGCTTTTGGAGTAACACTTCTCGTTGGCGTCATTGGATTATTAAGATGTATAAAACTAGAAAACTGGTTACCTATTGGCGTCAATGGGATTAACAAATGTTCAAAAGTTCAGGACTGTTTTCGCTTTTCAAGTATTAAATAAATGTTATCCGTCTTTTGAAACCATTGCATAGCTTGCTTTTGTTGTAATGTTGTTCCATGCTTAATTTCTTGATTGAATAAGCTGACTTTTTTGAAAAAAATAATTTGTCCAGCGTTTGGAATTCTGCATTTGTCTAATTAAGATACAAGCTCTTGCTTTCTTCATTGATACAAAAATACTTTGTTGTTTCTTGATATTCTTTACTTGTTTATTATTATAATTTGGTATCTTAATTAGGTATTTCAATCCACTATTCTCCTTTTTCCATGGCTTTTAGTAGTGGTGCTGAACAAGAAAATTCAGAAAACCACTATGGAAATATGTGGTTAAGAAAAATAAAACAGAGGGTGGTGAAAACTTTGAGTTTGAGTGTAGTTTTTGCCATAGCTCATTCAAAGGTTCTTACACTAGGGTAAAGGCGCATCTGTTGAAATTGCCAGACAAGGGAATTCGAGTTTGTGGTGACATTTCATCCTTAAAGGTGACAGAACTTTAAAAAATTGACAATGAAGCTACATTGTTGATTGCAAATTCAAGGCAAGACCTGTCCCTCTTCCACCCTTATCTAGTCAATCTCAAAATTTCTCAACTAGTGAAGCATCATTTACTAGTAGTTTTGATTCAAGAAAGAGAAGGACAACATCGGGACCCGTAGAGGATGCTTTCAACATGCAAGCTAGAGAAAATTTAGATCTTGAGATAGCTAGAATGTTTTACTCTTCAGGATT
>JAOSBM010000003.1:9298879-9320116 GCA_027568955.1 Erythroxylum tenue
ATATATTTTAAATTTAATTATATTTATTAATAATTATTAAATTTTAATTACATATAATTTAATTATAAAAATTAAATTAAATTAAATTATTCATAATTTTATTGAAAATTAATTTTAATTTATTAAATATATAATCTTGAATTAAATTATTCATAATTTTTAGTAATAATAA
The DNA here is from genome assembly GCA_027568955.1 of Erythroxylum tenue. Classification (NCBI taxonomy): domain Eukaryota; kingdom Viridiplantae; phylum Streptophyta; class Magnoliopsida; order Malpighiales; family Erythroxylaceae; genus Erythroxylum; species Erythroxylum tenue. The sequence continues at coordinate 9,299,052 of JAOSBM010000003.1, forward strand.
ATAATGTATATTTAAATAATAGTAAATCAAATTATGAAAAAAAAAAACACTTTTCATAGTTTTATAAGTTTCGAAAACTAGAAAAATCAAAATTAAAAATAAAAACTAAAAATTTAAACAAACAAATTTTTTTATTAAAAATGAAAATGAAAATGAAAACAAACACACCAATGACAATGACATTAAAGCCACCAAGTAAAGAACTGGAGTCCATAAAATGAGACGACACCCAAGATAATAAATTGTTAAACTATTAGAGCGGCCGGCTTCTGCATTTTCTTGACATCATTGCTGTTAAAATAATTAGTGCCCGAAAGTAGGAACCATCGTCAGTCCTTGGAGTAGGACACGGGCTGAACAGTTTTTTGATTTGAAGGATCTCACGGACGGATACGATCTTCTAGTTCATAATATAGTGTTTTATTTTGTCTCATAAATTTCAGCTATTTATTTATACAAATTTTATATTTATTTATGAAAAATTTACGTAAGATTTACATAAATAAATAACTGAAATTTATGAGACAAAATAAAATACTATAAAATTTGACAGAAAATTTAGACTCCTCACACCAAGGACTACTACTAAACTAAAGAAATTCCAAAAAGGGAACAACATTACCATACCCGTTCATCAGGTTCCAGCAAATACTGAATTATGAATCGTACAGCAGAAGTGTAGTAGGCAAATTTTAGTTTTTTAAAAAATAATAATTATGAATAGTTATTACGAGTAAACTGAACTGAACTGAACTCTAGTCTAGAATGGAGTTCTCACTGTATTTAATAATTTATCTATATTGTTTTAAAATTACAAATTAAACGCCAGTTGACGAATTTTGATTGATCTGTAACACCTCTAAACACAATTTAATGACATGCCCCTTAGTTCCTTAGTTCCTGCCAGGAAGTAGTTTCCGTTAAGAGGTGAAAGTGCATTATAAGTTGCAATTTGATCCAGGCAGTGACAAATTTCTAATACCTTAACTCCATAAAAATATGCGCCCAGCAGTAAAATGTAACATCGCTAAGCCGCTGGACAACTTGTAAGAATCGCCCGGACGTCGTTTATCGGACAGGACGTGTATAATTAAGAAAAATAAAATCGCTCTCTCAAGTCTCTCCCGTAGATAGTTCCAGCTGCTAATGTCTGTATGGGACACATCACAGGTGTAGTCAAAAATTCAGAAGCTAACAAAACATGTGGTGACAGAGAACAAATATATCTTTTCATTTTCATCATTTACATGCCTTCCTTTCTGCTGTAGCAGAAAACTTTATGTTCCATAACTATGGCTTCTCCTACTATCCTTCAGAGTCTCTTTACTATGTTAGCAGCTTTGCTAGTCAGACTTGTTGCTTCGGACCAGTTAATGGCACAAGGTGTTACCCCCTTCAATTGCTTTCCACAGATAAATACCTGTGAAGCATCACTATACCATATCAATCGAGGTCTTCAGGTAGAAGAACTTGCTTCATTCTACTCTGTCAACTCGACACAGATCAAGCCGATATCACGCTCAAACAAGCAAGACTACCTCATAACAGTACCTTGTTCTTGCAGCACTATCAATGGCACCACAGCATACTTCTACACTACACCTTACACAGTCAAACCAGGCGACACTTTCTTCAATGTTTCATCTCAGATTTATAGTGGCCAAGCTTGGAAGGTCGGAGATGAAGAAAGGTTGTTTATAACAGGAGACGTAGTTCCTATGAACCTGTTATGTGGGTGCTTACAAAGTGAATCCCAAGTTGTCATAACATACACTGTGCAGGATCAAGACACAATTTCAGATATCGCTAGCTTACTATCGTCGACTACGAATGAAATTTTGAGCATGAACAGTATTGTAGCACAAAACCCTCGTTTCATAGACGTTGGCTGGGTGCTGTTTGTGCCCGCTAAGAAAGATGCTAGTCCTGCAGCTCCTGTCCCGACGAAAGGTGACTGGTTCTTTTCTAATACTTCTAATGGCATTTATTAGAACTACACATGATTCATTCCTGAGTTTTAATCAATAATTCTAATTCTTTGATTGAATGGCTCTTTAACAATTCATACATTGAAGCAGAACTTAGGCTAGGAATTCTCCAAGATTTTCCAGATCTTTAATCTCAGTCCTGAGGAATAGAATAGCGTCTCGTATATATGAGGAATTTATAGAAATACGAGTGTCAGGAATCAGCTAAGCTAAAACTGAAATATCAAGTGTCAGGTAATTTAGGCATTTTCACGTTGAGTTTATGATAACTTCGCAAACAAATGAAAATTTTATTCAGTTTATTCAGCAAACTTGTTTCTTTTGTTCATTTTTTCTGCAGTATCTGATAGTTGTATAGAACTTAAATCACAGAGTCAATCATCCCATTTCATTTCAATCGCGTGAACTGGTTCATGAGTGTCTACTTCTCCATTAGCAGTAACATTGGCAAGGGAAAATACATGGAAAAGCAAACCTATATAACAGAAATCTATTGTTTGAAGCAGATTAGTAAATTGTCTATGATATGTAATAAATTTATTTCCTTTTTCTTTTCAGAGCCAAGAAGAAGAAGGAGGCAGACATGGCCTGCAATTGTTGGAGTGCTATCAATCCTGATAGTAATAATCGCAGTGGTAATAATCCTTTTAAGGAGAAAGAAGTCACGAAACAGTGAAGAAGATCCAAAGACAGTATCTAAAACCATTACTACCACCCCAGCATCTTCACTGAGAAATCTGTACAAAGAAAACATGCAAGGTCAGATGAACTATTTCAAAGATTCATAAGAATTTTCATAGTTGCATTTACTGCAAAATTATGACGTTTTACTTTCTCCAAACAGCTCAAGTCCATTTCCCAGGACAAAGTGTCCGCACAAACTAATGAAATTTTGTTGCATCTTAATAGATCTTACAAAAATCATTGTCCAGAACCTTAGGTATAAATGCTTTGTTTCAATTTCACTGATAAGCTGTATATGATATACCATATAGCAAACAAATATTTTCCAAATTTAAAACTGCGCTTTTCATTAGTCAGGAGAAAAAAATCCTGAGGCATAATTTTTCTTACGCACACGGAGAAGTTTTACAGTAAGTTACTTTATGCAGATGTATCAATTTTTGAGTCAGAAAGACCGATAATATTCAGCGTTGAAGAAATTGAAGCGGCTACCAGTAACTTTGCAGCAACTAAGAAAATTGGAGAGGGTGGATATGGGACTGTGTTCTACGGAAAGTTGTCAGGACAGGTACAGACTTGATTTATTGTTTCTTGGTCATGCTAATACCTGAACTATCAGCAGGCTAATGGTTCCAAATGTTGCATTCCCTGCAACATTTCAGGAGGTAGCAATTAAGAAGATGAAATCTAACAAATCCCACGAGTTCTTTGCAGAGCTCAAGGTCCTATGCAAAGTTCATCACATAAATGTGGTGAGTACTGGTCAACATTCTATCAAATCTATCATTCAACCTGAAACAAAAGGTAATTTCCCCAAAAAAGAACCTGAAACAAATGGTTTGACATATCTATCAAATCATGTTACAGGTGGAACTACTGGGATACGCCAGTGGTGATAACCATTTCTACTTGGTCTATGAGTACGTTCAAAATGGATCACTCAGTGATCATCTTCACGACCCATTGATAAAAGGTAGTGGCAACCCTCTTGGTTTCTTAAGAATACTTCTCATATGAACCGTTCCAGTGATCCAATTAATCTCAAGCCCCTTTCCTGGACTGTTTTGAATGATTGGATACGAATTATCAGGTCACAAGCCCCTTTCCTGGACAGCAAGAACACAGATTGCATTGGATGCTGCAAAAGGAATTGAATACATTCATGATCACACAAAAGCACGTTACGTGCACCGAGACATAAAGACTAGCAACATTCTGCTCGATGAGATACTACGAGCCAAGGTAGCTTCAATATGGTTCTTCTTTCTGACCTCATCATATTCTGCTGCATCTAGCCAAGGATCACCAACATTTTTTGCTTCCTCAAAATTGTAAACAGTTTATTTTCACACTTTATGTTTGTTTTTACAGGTTGCAGATTTTGGAATGGCGAAACTTGTAGAACGAAGCAATGATGATGAGTTGATAGCAACCCGGTTGGTCGGGACACCAGGCTATCTTGCTCCAGAGTAGGTCATTTATGTTTCTGAAACTGCTCCACAAGCAGGATTTCTTTTAACCGGTCATAGCAAGAAGAAATGTAATGTTTCTGATATGGGCATATTTTTTGGATAGATTTGTGAAGGAGCTCCAGGTGACCACCAGAAGCGATGTATTTGCTTTTGGAGTGGTTCTAGCGGAGCTGATAACTGGCCAACGTGCACTAATTCGTGACAGTAGGGAACCCACGAAGATGAAGTCACTAATTACAGTCGTAAGTCAGCTAATTTTCCCTGAGAAACAACGTTTCTATATCCACCACTCTTAACTCAGCTTGGAACCAGGCATAACTTGCTGAAAAATACTTGAAAACACCTTGAAATAATGTCCTTTGAATATAATCCTCATTCAATGAGACGTGATTCAAACATCTTACAAGTAAAATCCCGGTATAGATTAATGTTTATCTGGCCTAACTGAACAGTTGATTTTAACATTTATTGCATCAGATTCATAAGGTTTTCGAAGAAGAAGATCCAATGATTGGCTTGGAAGAAATCATCGATGAAAACCTTAAAGGCTGCTACTCCATGGCAGAAGTGTACAAGGTAATTAGCTAATTTAGTCTGATGAATTATTTACAGATACGTTCTATATTCCAAGAAATAACGAACCCACCAACATCAACATTGTCAATCCTTTCTCTTTTCTTCAAGTTTTCCTAAAGTAATAGAAACTTGCTGCATTGCTACATGATCCATTCCTGAACTTCATGGAACAACTTGTACGACAATGAATAAAACATAACCTTTTAGCAACTGCTTTGATGTTCTGTCCTATGACAATGTTGTGTTTTCCTGCAGATGGCAGAAATTGCAGATTGGTGTCTGAGTGAAGATGCAATGCATAGGCCAGAGATGGGAGACATTTTGACACCTCTGTGCCAAATCAAGTTATCCTCTATAGAATACGAAGCTTCATTGGGAGGAAGCAACAAGATGTTCAGTAGCCTATTAGATGGAAGATAAGAGAGATCCTATTGATCCATTTCAAGGCCAGGCAATTTAAGATGTTCTTTTCTTTCAATAGATGAAGTAAAATTTTTATTATACAATTCAACTTTTAAAATGCACATCTTTTAGTTTATTTATAAAATTTTATAAATAAAGATGTCTTTTTAGATTACTTTAAATTAAAAATAATTTATCTTAATAAATTTGAATTAAAAATATTTTATTTAACGTTTTAGATATTTGAAAAATTAGGTATTTGGTTTAATTAAGCCTTTTCATATAATTAAAATTAGCTAATATTTACAACTATTGTTATAGAATAATTAAATTAATAAAAAATTTAAATTTAAATTTAAAAATAAATCCCGTGAATTTTATTATATCATATGCCATATGAATAATAGTAAAAAAAATAAAAAATGTGACGTGAATTTCTTTCTCTTTTTTTTTTTGAAACGGAGGAATCTATAGCCGCTATCATTTGGATGCATACTGGATAAATCTCTGGATTGGCGTAATAGTCTGCAAATCAGGCCAACCGGGTATTTAGCACTAGATAAGCCCTGTATAACAGGCTCGATCTAGAGAGCGTAAATAAGAGGATTCGAACACAGAACCTTTTGACCTCACGCTCCCCCTACTCTACCAACTTGACAACACCTCGGGAGCGTAAATTTCACTATATCATTGTCATATTAATAATAGTGTTTTTTTTTTTAGGGAAGTGTAAAATATTTAAAATGTCATATGTATAAAATTATAATTTTGTATCAAAAGCGATTTCAAATTGAAATTTGACACTTTAAAATATTAGAATTTAAATTGTATTTCGATAAAACTATAAAAGTCAAAAATCAAAATACACCTTTTACGTTGACTTTAAATATAATTCAAAAAGTTTAACACCACTGTTCACCTTAAATATATAATTTACTGTTATTAAAATGAATATATCACGGCACTGATTTTAATTTAAAATGAATATATTTTAAATTTATACAATATATAAATTTTAATATTTTTACAAATTAAAATTTATAAAAATGTTAAAATTTAATTTAAACGTTTCGATCTTGGTTGTTATGTATTTTGTTGTACACTTTTAGCCCAGTCCATTTGCAGATCCTCATTTCTTTTCTCTTCTTCTCTATGAACGAACGAAGCGTTCTCAAACTCTCAGGATCCCTTCAAAACATTTCTGCTTTGTGATTACTGAAGAAGCCAACTTTATGGTACGCTTGGTCGTGGAAATGCGTGAATTGAGTCGTAGATCATGACCTTCTTTTCCCCCCAAGTCAATTACCCCGAGTTACATCAGATCTGATCATTGAAACTATCGAAACTTATAACGAACAACAGAGAGATAGAGAGGGGGAGAAAGAGTTGTGTAATGGCGGGTGCAGTCTCTGCACTGTTTCTACTAGACATAAAGGGGCGTGTTCTGGTGTGGCGGGACTACCGTGGAGATGTCTCGGCCGTCCAAGCTGAGCGCTTCTTCACCAAGCTTATTGAAAAAGAGGTGAACTTTCTTTTATCCTCTCTCTCTCTTAATCTAGGGCGTCGCTTAATTTTGCATGAAAATTGGATTTGGTGGATTTTTGCTATATGAATAATCTGAGTTTCGAATTCGGGTTTTTGGACCTTTTTATTAGATTTAATATCGAGGCGTTTTGCTGGTCTTCAGGGTGATCCGCAGTCTCAAGATCCAGTGGTGTATGACAATGGAGTCACTTACATGTTTATACAGCACAGCAATGTTTATCTTATGACTGCTTCGAGACAGAATTGTAATGCAGCGAGTCTTCTTTCATTTCTACACCGTGTGGTTGATGTAAGGTGTTGATTTCTGTTTTAAACTTGTGATCTTTCGCACGATGTCAAAATTGAGGTGATTCTTCTGTTTTTGTGGTATAGGTGTTTAAGCATTATTTTGAAGAATTGGAAGAGGAATCGTTGAGGGATAACTTTGTAGTTGTGGTATGTGAGAAAATTTCGATCTTGGATTTGCACTTCTTTTGTTTTTCTACTTTTAGTTAAGGTGGTTTTATTTGTATTGACAAAGGAATCAAAATATATTTTCATAACAATGCTTTGGCAGTACGAGTTACTTGATGAAATGATGGACTTTGGTTACCCGCAATACACTGAAGCAAAAATACTTAGCGAATTCATCAAGACCGATGCATACAGGATGGAAACTACACAAAGGCCTCCGATGGCTGTCACAAATGCAGTCTCCTGGCGAAGTGAAGGAGTACTTTATAAGAAGAATGAGGTATTCTTTTCTCCCGTACCATTTATGAATTGTTTAACATTGTCTACAACTTTGCTGAAACATCGTTGTACTTTTTATATTGCAGGTTTTCTTGGATGTGGTGGAGAGTGTTAATATTATTGTTAACAGCAATGGGCAAGTAGTTAGATCAGATGTTGTCGGCGCATTGAAGATGAGAACTTACTTGAGGTGGGTTGTCTGTTGAAACCAAGAGTTGACAATTTAAGTTAAAGGAAATGCTGATGGTAGTTTTCCTGGAACATTCATGATTTATTTGTTTCTTTTTTCAATTTTTGAACCTAAAAATGGACATTCCATACTTCCGTAGGAGACATACATAATCATGAGCTGTAATCCCAAGTTTAGTGTACTATATAATCCTATTAGTTTGCCAATAGGGCTGCCAGATTTCCAGTTATCCAACAGTATATCAAACTTATCCTTCAGTTTGCTGGGATGAATCACAATTTCTTCTGTCATATATAATCATGAGCTTAATTAAACATGTTTCTGATGTTGAATGATAGGCTTTTAGAAGACTTTTATTTTAGGTTTAATTACACTCGACCTCCCTGTGGTTTGACATTTTATCATTTCAATTTTCATGTTCTGATAGCTATCATTTACCCCTGCAATATTGTTTAATGATCATACAATTTATTCTGTCATATTCTTTTAGCTGTGGTTTGACTTTTTTTTTTCATTTCAATTTGTATTTTTTGAGAATTGTCACTTACCCTTGCAATACTGTTTAATTATCATACAATTTCTTGTCATATTTTGTTAATTTTCCGTTAATTCATAAATGCAAAATAACATCGTTTTGGAATTTAAAATTTTCAATACTATGTTGTTGGATAAAAACAGATGAAAATTTAACAGAATATGATGGAGGACGTTGTGCAATGGTTAATTTATAAGGGGTAAGTGATAGTTTTTAGAACATGAAAAATGAAATTTTAAAAAGAAAGAGTCAAACCATATGGTTTCAATGTATTTAACCCTTATTTTTTCTGTGATGAATAGTAGATTTTACCAATTTGCTAACCTTTTAGGATAACTTTGCAGTGGTATGCCTGAATGTAAGCTTGGCTTAAATGATAGAGTGTTATTAGAGGCTCAAGGTCGTGCAACAAAAGGAAAGGCCATTGATTTGGAGGACATCAAATTTCATCAGTATGTTGCTTCTCTGATTTCCTTTCTATCAGTTGTTAGAGCAATCACGGAAATGCTAATAGAGACTAAGCGAGATAACTTTCACTCTAAATAGTAAACCAATGATCCTCGTTCTCTAGGTGTGTACGCTTGGCCCGATTTGAAAATGATCGAACAATATCATTCATTCCACCTGACGGAGCTTTTGATCTAATGACATACAGACTCAGTACCCAGGTTGAACTAGTGGTTTATGTGTTTTACTGCAAAACAGCACCCATCTAAAGGACATTTCTTTTAATATTTTTCAAGTTGTGATGGGTTTTCAGGTAAAGCCCCTAATTTGGGTGGAAGCTCAAGTTGAAAGGCATTCAAAAACTCGTGTGGAGATGACGGTAAAGGCTAGAAGTCAGTTCAAGGAGCGTAGGTATTGGGTGTATCTATAAATGTGTGCATAGTTGATCCTACTTTTCAGAATTCTTGTCTGGCCGGAATTTTATGGTTTTCTAACTTTTTGTGCAGCACTGCTACAAATGTAGAGATTGAGATACCCGTTCCAGCTGATGCTTCCAATCCTAATGTTCGGACCTCAATGGGATCTGCTTCATATGCACCTGAAAATGATGCATTAATGTGGAAAATTAAATCTTTCCCTGGTGGGAAGGTATGGGCTTATTTGTTTTTATTTTCTCACAAATTCGGAAATACTTTAAATACTGCTGGCTGTTTCAGAATTTGACGAGAGTAGTGTGCTTTTCCTTCCGGTTACTGCGAATTTGCATTGTTTGATACTATTTGCTACTATTTAGGAGTACATGTTGAGGGCAGAATTCAGTCTTCCCACTATAACTGACGAAGAAGCAGCTCCTGACAGAAAAGCTCCAATACGTGTTAAGTTTGAGATACCATACTTCACTGTTTCAGGAATACAGGTATGCCTTAAAACTTAACTGCTTGCTTGGGTGGATGGTTTGCTTGTATGACAAGTTGCAAATCACCATCTCTCTCTCTCTCTCTCTCTCTCTCTCTCTGTGTGTACGTGTGAAATGAGTGCATCTCAAATTCTTTTCTAGGAATAATATTTGCCACGTTTGAGCAGGTTAATGATATTTCTTCTGTTGCCTTTTGGGTTCTGTAGGTTCGTTACCTGAAGATTATTGAAAAAAGTGGCTACCAGGCTCTTCCATGGGTTAGATACATAACAATGGCTGGCGAGTATGAACTCAGACTCATCTAAGCTGCTCCTTCAATTGGCCATTTGAGGCGGCTGCCTGGTTTAACTAAGAGGATTGCAAATATGCCATGTTTATCCAATGACATTGAAACTCTGGGGAAGGAAAAATATAGTACATAAAAGAAAGGAGTTATGGCAACTTTCATCCTGTTATGTGTTTTGATGAGAAACATATGCACATCCGTTCTTTCCCTGTTACATTCCCTTAGCCCAAAATTGTTGTATTATTATCTGAGTGGTCAGCATAATTGGTGGCTACCTAGAAAGTTTGATTCACCCATTTTCTTGTGCGAACTATACATCCATTTGTCGTGATACATTTCTCAGCCCACGAATGGTTTGCAGATGTGAGCTTGGCAGCATGAGAAATCATTTTGCTGGTTTGATTGATCCTACATCTTCAATATGATTGTTTTCTAAGGAATTAAAATTGTGGTCTTCTATTATTACGTAATTAGAAGCTAACTATTCTTTATGGATTAAAGTTTAGTAAATACAACTGGTGTCTATATCTCCTTTTTTGTCTAGTTCTTTGTTTATTCCAATCAGAAACCTGTCGGCACAAATACGCAAAGAAAGTGTTTTCTTTTCATTTTTTTGTTCCTCTGCAACATTTGACTCTCCTCCAAGTGAATGTGAAGCTGAGAAAACCTGGCGTCTCCCATTTCATATTGCAAGTTCTAAAGCATTATGGACTGAAATGTTTGGGTTTATTTGGACCAGATTTCTCTGAAGTTCTAATTATGAATGAAGGGGTCACCCCTCACTCGAAGAATAAGGATATGGCCCTACCTATTTGAATACATGGACATCTATTGCCAAAACTTTCGTTGCACTCATCCATGCAAAGAGTAGGACAAGTTTAGAGGTTTACCACAATCTAAATCTTTTTTTTAAGTTGATAAATTCATTGATTTTGTAACTTTAATACATCAGCAAGGACAAAATCGTATTTCCACAAAAGCTTAGATAAGCACCTTGGCAATTAAAGATAATACTTAGGGACATGTGTGATAAAAAAACAAAGCTAATTCTAAACTAGATGTTTCCTTTCTACTTTGTTCTTAGGATCACGATTGAAAGCTGTCGTTTTACTTTTCTAATGGTTGGTGCTGGATTTTACCAGGCTAGTAACAAAGCCCATAGATGAAGCCCACATCACAGAACAGTACATAATATTTATTGTAATCTCCTAATTAGATTTGTCAACCATATAGATTTGTAACTATAGATACAGCTTAAGTTTAGGCACTCAAATAGCTTAGAATACTCCTACATATCTGTATAAATTCAGAGTTCATCATATAATAAAAATACACTTCAATCCATATTCTCATATGGTATTAGAGCTATAGACATACGTCAAACAATTCATTTTTTTTTCTCTTTCATCATGTCTGGATTATCTGCTTCAACGTCCAACTTTTCTGCAAATCTGATCACGATCAATGTTGTTGCTCAAGCTCCATTGAAACTGACATCAACAAACTATTTATCTTGGAGGCTACAGTTCAACAGTCTCTTTATTGGATATGACCTCATGGGGTATATTGATGGTACTAAAGCTTGTCCACCAGCTACCATCACAGTTGCGGATGTACCTATACCAAATCCAGAATATCAGTTTTGGATTCGACAGGATCAGCTCATTTTGAATGCAATCATTGGCGCCCTTTTCCCATCAATTATCCCATTCATAGCAATTGCTACAACATCTAAAGCTACTTGGGATTCACTTGCTAAGACCTATGCGCAATCTACTCATAGCAAGATCAAACAAATGAAAGCACAGCTTAAAAAAATTGTCAAAGGCCAATCTACTTCCAATCTCCTCGCTGAACTCAACAAAACTCCTTCACAATCACCAATGATATATTGCAACAATGTTGGGGCAACACAATTAAGTTCAAATCCGGTGTTTCATTCACAAATGAAGCACTTAGCCATAGATTTTCACTTTGTCAGGGAACAAGTTCAGTCCGGTGCCCTCCGAGTCTCCCATATCTCCGCCGACGACCAAACAGCTGATACCCTAACCAAATCGCTTCCATGATTGCGCTTCCTCAAGCTAAAGATCAAGCTTGGGCTGCGTAGACGTCCGCCAGCTTGAGGGGTCGTAACAGAGCCCATAAATGAAGCCCACATCACATATCAGTATATATGCACAGAATATTCATTATAATCTCCTAATTATATTTGTCAACCATATAGATTTGTAACTGTAGATACAACTTAAGTTTAGGCACTCAAATAGCTTAGAATACTCCTACATATTTGTATAAATTCAGAGTTCATCATATACTAAAAATACACTTCAATCCATATTCTCATAGCTAGTCCGCTATACTCCATTGCATTCCTTCTCTTTCTCTTTGTTGCTCCTTTCCTTGAAGGCATGACATGGTGATTGTGATGTGTGTATTTACCAAGTGTGCTTGTGATGTGTTGCGTGCTAGTATCTTAGTAACCTATTCTTCAATTGCGAGAGGTAATAAGGTCGAGTTGTGTTTCTTGTTGATAGGCAATTACCTGTGATCTTACGAAGGTGTTGAGCTTCCCAAGATGTTGAGCTTCCCTAGATATGAATTCCCCATTGTAAGAGTTGATTCAAAAAGCCTTTTGTTCCTTTCACTCCAGATATTAAGTAGAGGCCCCTATAACAATTTTGAATAATTTGTAGCCCCCTTTTGTTCTGAAGTGGTGAGTAGATGTGCACTATAGAATGCATGATATGTTTAGATGAGGGCAGGAAATGTTAAAATTGTCTAAGGTAGGCCTCTAGATCTAGCTTGAGCAAACGAATTCGAAGAATAGGTGATTCACACTTTCAGGTTCTACATTGCAAAGTAGGCAGTTTAGACTTCATATTGGAAATTTTAAGACATCTCTAGTACCCAGCCTGTTATCTACCATAAGCCACATGATAAATGAGTGGGAGGGAGTTACAGTAGAATCTCATATTAGTGTGTGTGCAGGCAATTCAAGGAGTGGCTTCTATAAGATTTTTTTTTTTGCAAGAATGTGTTGTGAATTTTGAGAATGTATATAAGGACCAAATGATTATGTCCCAAGCGTTTGAGTTGGGAGTAACTCCTTTTGTTAATACACTAAAATTCAGCTTTTCTGTAATAGACTGTGAAGGCCAAAATCAAGAATTGTTTTTGATGAGGGCTTGGACTTTAGTATTCAGAGGTATATAACTTCTGATTAGTTAAGTGTTAAGCATTCTATAGAGAGGTCATGCTATGCCAAGAGTCAAACCAAAAGAAGGTTCTACCTCCATCACTAATTTTGTGCTTAAAGTGAGGATGAGTTAGCGCCCTCAATTACAAAATTTGATTGAGGGTCTAAGAAATCTCTAGATTTTCTTTGTAGTTTCATATCAATTTCGCACTCAGTATTTGTGTATGAGTTGTATTTCACCCATAGACTTTCATTTTTAGAACATAAGATCCAAAGTCTCTTTATGAGCATTACCTTACTCATTGTACTTATGGATGTGATGCCTAGACCTCCAAATTTCTTGGGATGACTTACTACTACCCATTTCACTTTGGGTATTCTAAGTTTTTTCCTTACTCCACTCCAGAGAAATTCTCTTAAAGCCTTGTCAATGTCTTTTATCACAACTTTATGGAGATCCAGATGGGATATCCACTAGGTGTATAGATTGCCCAATATGGAGATAGTTAATTGAAATCTATAGTTAATTGAAATCTCCCACCATAGAATAAGCTTGTATTGCATCAATTGTGAATTTTTCTGTTTATTGCATTGAGAAGGTGGAGGTAATCCTTTTTAGAGAGTTTCTTTTCAACAATAGGCACACCAAGATATTTAAAGGGAGGCTCTTATTGAGTGAGGCCCTTAGTGTTTAGAAGCAACTACGCTTGGGGGTAGTGTCTTAAGGAGATGATATAAGAGCTCTTCTAAGGATTGAAATTGAGTCCAGAAAGAAGCTTGAAATCCTTGAAGGCATCTAGTAGTAGTTGTATAGATTTGAGGTCAGCTTTTTCCACAAAGGAAAGCTGGAAGATTTTTAGTTTGTGGCATTCGTGCTGGTATTTGGAAGTGGGCACTTTCCCAATTTTGTCTTTTCTGATTCTTTGAAAAACTTCCATATAGATAACAAAGAGGTAAGATGATAATGGATCACCTTTTCTTACTCTTATTGTTACCTTAAATAGCCTAGTAGGATCCCTCCCCATTTACTAGTACTGAGTAGGACACAATTGTAATGCAACTCTTTATCCATGCAATGTAGGATGGAGGAAGTCCCATTGCTTGTAGAGTTAAGATAATAAAGCTCTAGCTTATAGACTCAAATGCTTTTCGAAAGTCAACCTTGAGTGCATAGCTTCTTATGGAATTCTTGGTGTTCTAGGATTTAATCAAGTCTTGAGAGATAAGGATATTATCTCTAACGTTCCTTCCTAGGACATAAGCACTTTGACAAGGATTGATGAAAGATGGCAGGATAACTTTCAATCTGTTAGCCAAAAGTTTTGTAATGATTTTGTAGATCACATTGCAACATGCAATAAGTCCATAGTCATTCAGGGAAGGTAAAATAGAGACCTTTTGATGTGAGCAGCAGTAAGGATCACCATGGAGATGGCGTACGTGATGGGGGTGAGCTTGTCATTCTAGTTGGACCTATGTCCAGAGCTAGGACCGAGAGATTCAAGGAGGTTCTCTATGCGCATGTGGGCTAACTTTTGGAGAGGATGAAGCTAGCCAAGCCTATTATAGGAGAGCTAATTGAATCACAACCCAAATTGATCTCTTGTCTCAAATCCTTGGACCGGATTCACTTGGAACTTGAAGACCAATGTGTTGGGCTTTTCTTCGTCATTTGAAGCCCAAGAAGAGGCGTTGCTTTTGACCAGACTTGGTGCCTCAATAAGACCAAACCTTTAGGCGCATGCTTATGATCTATTTTGGACTTCTTTATATTTTGGGCTTCCATGTATTTTAAGCCCAAGTCTTTTAGCATTAAGCCCAGGTATAAATACTTATGTTTTAGAGTTTTGGAAGAAAACTTTTGATCATTTTATTTCATGTGAGCCGTCAGCCATATTGAGAGGAGAAACCCCTCTTGTTCTTATCAACTTAGGAATTGAACATCACTTATAAACTGAATCAGAATGTGGCGTAATTTTGATCCTAAACAACCTTCTTGGTTTGTTCTTTACCTATTATCTAGGTTGCTCGAGACAAGCTCTTCGTGAGGTCTAGTAGGTAAATTTGAAACCCTGCATATCAAATTTAATTTTGGTTAATTCGAATCTACCATCTTCTTGTTTCCTTGAATCCGAACGTTTCCATCTTTCAATTCTATGGAGCGCGTTACCTTTGGAATAAGGCAAACGTAGGTTTTGTTAACCTCAATTAGCAGTTTGCCTGTTAAGAAGAATTCTCTAACTGCACATGTTACCATTTTACCAGTGATATTCCAAGTGGCTTGAAAAACCTAGAATTGAATCCATTAGGCCTCGAGGCTTTGTCTAGGTGGACTGAGAATATAATAGACTTGATTTCTTCATAGGTGACTTCTTTTGTGAATTTTCCATAAGTTTTAGGTATGAAGGAGATTCTTAGTTATTCTATAATGTCTTTAGGCATGAATTGTGTATTATATTGGGAGCTAAATAGTTTAGAGATATGATCAAGAGCTAGCTCCTTTAGGTTGTCCTACCACAAAATCATATTCCCATTTGCATCATTGAGTACATGTATATTATTCTGGTTCCTCCTAGCTTGTATCTTCTTGAAGAAGTATTTGAGTTGTGTCGCCTTCCTTTAGCCAATTTGTTCTTAATTTTTCCCATTTCTGAGAGTTGTAAGTCTCTACAACTTGTGAGAAATTCCTTAATTTTTGCAGCACTTGTGCTCTTTAGATTACATCTTGTGGATTATCAACTAGCTGATCCTAACAAAGAGTTAAGTCTTTGAGAGCTTCTCTTTTGTTCTAGTACATGGGATCTCTCATTGAATTCTGCAATTTTTCATTTCAGGTTTGATTACCTTTAGCCTAATAACTCATTGACAAGCATAAGAGCGTGGAGTGAGAGTGTTTAGTCCTTTGATGATGGCTACATTGAAGTTAAGATCTTTAAGGAGTGAATTAAAGAATTTGAAGGGAGTTTTCCTTTTACCTTCTGTTGTGGCAGTGTGCATGAAGATAAGGGAATGATTAGAGGTTACTAGTTATCAAAGTTGGCATAACTCATTGGAAAGTGAGTGAGCTATAGGGAGTTGGCTATACATCTATCTAATTTTTTCTGTTGAAACCAATCTCCAAGCTACTTATTTGTCCAAGTGCAGAATATGTTGGTGTGATTTCTGTTAATTCCAGATCTCTAGTTAGTTAAGTCAGTTCTTCCAAGTTTAGATTAAGGTTCATTCTATTTCCTTGTGCCCTCCTCAGGTTTTAGAATACAATTGAATTTACTTACGATTAGTCAAGGCAATGAACAATTCTGAGTCATTAGATTAAGGAATGTCCATAGCTATTTCCTCTAAAAAGCCAAGTTGAAGGCATAGATCACAGTGAGCATGAAAATTGAGAACAATGAGCGTGAAAATTGAGTTTGTCTGTTTGATTTGGAATTCACAGTGAAGGTATTTCTTTCAGCATTTCTATAATAGTAGTTTAAGACAAGATGGGTTATAAGAGACTACAATGCTTCCATAGTGATGGGATTGATGATTGCTGATGATATGCTAGGTTTTGTCAAAAAATCATAAGCTTTTCTGGAGATGTTTGGATTTGACTTTGGTTTCAAGGAGTGCTACAAAATTAGGTTTATTCAAAGAAATAAGATCTCCAGTAGAAGTTTGTTTGGTATGGCTATTGGATCCCCTTACATTCTATATTAGAAACTTCATTCAGGAGGTAGGGTGGAGGTTTTTTTCTTCCTTGCTTTCCTACCCCTTTTCGGTTTACTGGTACTAGGTTCTGATTAGAGGATCGAATTAGCAAGGTTGCCTTCGTCAAGATGAGCCTGTGATGAGTTTCTAAGATATTGTGATGCAAATGCTTCAAGAACTAGTCCTTCACCATTCGGGGAACTGTTAATGCATGTAATAGAAGTGTTTAAGCCCTTGTCAGTTCTAAATTCAATTATATCTTTAGGAGGGCTAGCAAGGATTTCTACAACTCCATTTGTACCAGAGGATTCTCTTTTTCTTTACTAAAAGCATGTGAATCTAGATCTGCCACAATACCAGTATTAAGATTAGAAATCTCAACTCGTTCCTTTGGTTTAGGGATCCATGACTACAATGGTTCCTTACTGTATGGTTTCCATAAGTAGGAAACCTTGAGTTTGTCTTCAAACAGCTGATTATTCTAATTTAGCCACATTATTCTCACTACAACATCAACACCTAACAGAAATCCCGCTGAGGTGCAAAGTTTAAGAAGATTTAATAGTACGTAACCTTACTCATAACTAGTAGAGAGATTATTTCCAACCTCATTATTCTCACAAATTCAGGTAATTTTGCTTCCATATTGACCTCTATACATACCCTAACATGTCCAATTCTTTGTAGGTTTGCAGTGTATTCATTCAAGCTAATAGGTTTACCTATAGCAAGGTAGCTATTTCCTTCCCTATACCAGTATTATAGGGGAACTTTATGGATGTTGGCCCAAATGGGAATGGTTTGAAAAGCCTTCTTATCTAGTTTGATTCCAGGATACCGTCTGGTTAATATAAGAGGTCTACCATAGGTATGTCAGGGACCAAGCTCCTACACTTTTTGAACATTTTCCGCCAAGGTAAACTTAAAAATAAACGTATCATCTTCGTTTATAAGCACCCTTTTAATCTAAATTTTTTCTAAGAATTTAGGGCCCATTATTGAACTACAAGAAATACAAGTCTTTTTTCTAAAAAATAACCCACTAGAGTAGTGCTCCACTTCCTAGCACCCAGTTGGAGTACCTCAATAGGAGGTTTAACAGGTTCTTTGGGGTCAGTAGGCACATACTTTAATGAGCCAAAGTTTTTAGGATCTCCCATAACTTGTCTCCATATAGTTTTAGTATGAGTTTCCTATGGATCTACTGTTTGAGAAGTACTTTCATTTACCAACTTAGTATTGATTGTTTAATCGGTGCTTTTATCTATATGCAACAAATGGTTAAATTGATGAAGCAGAAGTAGCAACAAAGGCAGTACTAGAAGCAGAAGCAAAAGAATGAACATGAGAATAGGATGGGAGTGGAGGGAAGGCAAGGTTTGATGAAAGAGTTAGTGGGGGGCAGAATGGGATGGGGGGTAGAAGGAAGGGGAGTGTTTGCCATAATTTACCTGTAATAGTAAAAAACTGAGAGAGATTTAGAAGCAGGAATAAAAGGAAATAGGTAGGTTACTAAAAGTAAGAGCAAATCGGGTCTAGAAAGGGTATAGGGTTGGGGATAAGAAGGATGTTTTTAGACAGAGGTGAGAGCATTTTAGAGAGAATAAAAAAAGTAAGCATAGTAAAATACAACCTAAAACTTTTACTATAATGGCAACATAATACCACTTATGTTCTCAGTCTCAAATAGTCAAACACCTAACAAATGTAACAATCTATCAAACACCTTATGGTATGATATTTTAATAAATATTTGGTATATGTGTGTTGTTTTTTTTTAATCTGGAATGCATTTTTTTTAGCAAATTGGGAAAAATGGATAGCAAACATGTTATTTTATTAATGTAATGAATGTATACAATAGGGTGAGACTTCATTAATCTCTTCACGTTAACAAATTACATATATGTTGTAATAACTAATAACTAATATGTTAGACTATATATATAGTCTAACTTAGTAGTGAAGAAGGAGTTACAAAAGTTATGTCATAACCATCACAACTTTTTAGACATCTTTATCTATCTGTTGCCCTTCCATTAGTTATTACAACATTAGATAAGGTTAAAGAACTACTAACAATATAATAACCAACCAATTGTCAACCGAAAAGTGTCAACCAATAACTGTCATAATTGTCTATACGACTTAATCTTTCCAATAGCTAAAACAATTATGTTTGCTCTAAAATTGTTGTTGAATGTCCTTCCTTATTAATAAGACCATAGCGAGATTAGATCAAGGTTTAAAGTTTCCAACCAGTCACGCTTGACTCTTTATTCAAGTTGCAAGTTGAATTAGCTTCCTTAATACAACATGCTCCTATGGTTTAATTGTTTCGGCCAGTAAGTCGTAAGGAGTTACTTGCCGTCAAAATCATTCAAAATTAGTAATAGGATTTACAGACCTCTCCACCAAAAGGAGTCAACATCCTCATTATAAGGTTCTCAAGTTATGCCTTTATCTTGTCTTAATACTGTGAAAGAAAAATGTCTTTTTCCCAAATAGCATCAACAGCTTCCCCTCATTTCCATTGCACCAGAAATTCCATCCTTTGATTTTTTTTATATTGTCCCAGTACAAAACGGTCAAGTATTTTACTTATATCATTATCAAATTGTTTTTGCACCATCGGAGGGGCATATTTTGACTTATTACATTTTGGTTCCTCCATTACTTCATAGAACCTGTGCAAAAAATTGACATGAAAAGTACGGCGTACCTCGAGTCTTTCGAGCAACTTTAGACGATAAGAAACATTCCCCACTTTCTTGATAATTTCAAAGGGATAATCATATTTCATAATCAATCCTTTCTAAACTAATTTGCCACATATCTTTTTCTAGATTTATGATGTGAGTTTTAGTTAAACTTTGTCTCTAACTTCAAAATCTGGAGGTTGTCTATATTGATCAGCATACTTCTTCTTGGATTTTCTAGCTTTTTGTAAGTTGTCCTTTGCCTCATCCAACACTTCTTGTTTATCCCTTACAAATGTGTAAGTAGTAGGACATTTGCCTCCCATTTGCTACTTTTCCACCTCTAATGGAGTAAGAGGTTGTAGGCCTAATACCAACTTAAACGAACTTTTTTAAGTAGAAGAAGACTGCTGCAAATTGTATGTGAATTGAGCACTGTACAATAGTTCCAACCAATTTTGTTTGCTGGCACTAACATAGTGTTGCAAGTAGTCTTCTACCAATACATTTATCATCCCATCATATTAAATAAGGAAGTTCACTCATAATATCCACTAGCATATTTAAATGCTTCACCACATTACGATAAAACAAATCCGCCACTTCTACAGAACAAGTTGTTGGTGCTACATTGAAGATAATATACTTAGGGGCCGTTTGATTCCACTTCTATTTTTCTGTTGTCGTTTTTGGTTTCTGTTTTCTGTTTTTGGTTTCTGTTTTTTTCTGAAAAGAAACGAAAACCTGTTTGGTTGAGATTTGTAATATAAAAACTGAAACAAAAACATATTTGTTTTTATTATCATGTTTCTATTCTTTTATAATTATACTATTATGTGCAATGATTATAATATAATACATTATATTTTTAAATTAATTAATTATCATTATAGCTAAAATTAATATATGCAAATCAAATATTATTAAAATATTACACATTAATTGTATATAATAAAATTACATAAATTAGAAATTATATCAAGTCGTTCCAATAAAAAAATATGTCCATCATAATTATCAAAAAAAAAATGTCCATCGTACTATAATTATTGAAAACATAATAGTACTATCATCTACAAAAAGAAACATAAATTAATTAGAAATAATATAATCATTCCACATTTGTCTAGCAATTTCATCTCGCTTCCAAGACATACCTCGAAGTTGTGCTGGAGTGATATTATACTCCACTTGAGAACTTGCATCTTCATTTTCACTTTCGCTAATTTGTTCTTCATTTTCAGCACAACTTTCAAATAATTCATCGCTTTGTCCACACATTCTAATATAATTATATATAACACAACAAGCAATAACGATGTATTTTTGTTTCTTCATAACATAACTCGGCATGTTTTTAAGTATAAGGAATCTTGCTTTTAAAACGCCAAAACATCTTTTAATAACATTTCTTAATGAAGAATGCATGTAGTTAAACAATTCCTGTGAACCTTGAGGTCTTCCTCTGCCTCTATAATCTCGCAAATGGTATCTTTCACCTCGATATGGTGAAAGAAATCCAGGCATATTAGTATAGTCCGAGTCAACCAAATAGTACTTACCTAACGTAAAAAGAACATAATATTAACAAAAAGATAACTCATAATTACTATGTTTATTTAAAATGATATAATACCTTGTGGAGGCATAGGAAATTGATTCGCTGGATTTGTCACTGTTTCCAAAAGAACTCGAGAGTCATTT
>JAOSBM010000003.1:9333718-9345101 GCA_027568955.1 Erythroxylum tenue
GTGGGAAAGGGAGGGAAATGCAAGATTTCCTTTCCCTTCCTTTCCCTTGTGTTACTAAGCATCCAAACAAAGGCTAGCTTTTAGTATTTTGCACCACTCACTGGAGCAGCTTGGTTTCGGGGTAGTGTTAATGCATCTTACAATACACAAACCTTACGATTCACCTCACCTAATATTTCATCAAGTTGTCTCTGGATCCTGACAACAAATTCCTCAATCTGGTCCAAATGCACAGAAACCTGCATTGTTTCATCCTCTGAAATAAGTCCCAACCCATATTTAAGATGAGTCAACCTTTCCCGTTTGCTTCCATGTTCTGTCCACCAATCATAGAATGCTTGAATGCTTTATGATTTGTAATTTGATACCAGTTGTTCCATAACCTAAAACTTTCACTGTAATGGCATCACAATACCACTTATGTTCTTAGTCCCAAACAGTCAAACACCTAGCAGGCATGACAATTTATCAAACATCTTATTTGCATGTTATTTCAACAAACATTTTTACCAACACCTGGAGTGCGTTCTGGTTTGAGCGAATTGGTATAAACGAACAGCAACACAGTGTTTTATTAATACAATGAATGTCTAAAGTAAGGTGAGACTTCATCAATCTCTTCACATTAACATATTACACATATATATATAGTCTAGCATAGCAGTTAGCAAGGAGTGACAACAGTTGTCATAACCATCACACCCTTTCAGACATCCTTGTCCATATGTTGCTCTACGAGTAGTTATTACAACATCAGATAAGATTGAAAGACTGTTAACCATGTAATAACCGATCAACTGTTAATCGATATTTGCCATAACCGCCAACACGACTTAATCTTTCCAACAACTAAAACAATTATGCTTGCTCCAGAATTGTTGTTAAATGTCCTTCCTTCATTAATCTAGACCTTAGCCAGGTTAGATCAGGGTTTAAAGTTTCCCACCAGCCTGCAATTTGAATTAGCTTCCTTGCTAGAGCATGCTCCCATGAAGTCGCAAGGGGTTGTTTGTTGCCAAAATCATCCGAAATGATCAACAAGACTTACACAAAGACCGTTTCTAGCAGAGAAGAATAAGCTAATAGTGAACTCATTTGGTCAAAGAGGATACCCTTTTGTGTAAGATTAAGTGAAAAGATCGTATATCGTTTGTCCTTGTATTACTAGTATATTATTATATTTACTTATTTCCCGATAAAATTGCAGAATTCCTGAGAGTACCTGCAGGCTGAAGCTTGGAGTTTTCGACACCCCAAGGGAACTAACTTCCCTGAAATTGACCATCTTCTTGGCCATGTCTTTATCCTTGACAGGTGCCCCACTCTAAGCAGACAAAGAAAGGAATCAAGTCCCCTAAACTATACGAAGTTCCTATACTATGTAGCAATAATTAAAATTTTCTTTCAATAATACTTTTAATATATGCCAGCATGATTATTTATCAAAAAATACTTTCTTTGATTCTTATATTTTACCCTGAACTTTTAAACTAAGATTTCACAAGGAACTATTGACCAGGGGCATCTCTTGGAAATTTTCAGAGGGTTAAATCACGGGGAATGACTGGATATGATGCATTAATGCCTTAGTGTGAGAGAGAGATTATAGGAAAATGAATGATAGTATAAAAGGAGGAAAATAGTATAACAAAATGAACCGCAGACCAACATAAACATACATGCCGTCCTTGGTACTTCGGTTTGTAGGTTGTTCAATCGTTACATTTTTGTTCCAGCAAGCAATGGTACGAGTTAAAGCTGGAAAACCCTTTTTCCTAACACATCGAAAAGCAAACCCTTTTGTTTTAGAACACGATGTCTTGAGTGATGGAATACTTAATTACCAAAAACAAAATGCACACAAAGAAATAAAGAGAAAAACTTCATCTTGGAAGGATTTCTTCATTTAGTGAAGATGAACGTCTTCACAGTTTACAGACCTACCACTGTAAGCCAATGAGGCCTAGTAACAAACTATGCTGCTTATGTGTCTCCCAAAACTACAAACTAGACGAGCTGATCTGGGACAATACAAAGGCTGAACAGTGAAGGAACATTTTTCATGGAGCAGTATGCTGCAGGACATGTCTAAAGACGGATGCTCCTCCTCCAACAAAAATTTACATTTACAGATGGACAGATAGGGGTAGAAAAGAATTTTGTACCACTGCAGCCTTTATAGCTTCTTTTCAATTCTATATTATGAGAAGACTAATCTATTGGTGAGTTTCGTTTGGTATGGTTTGTGGTGTCTTCCTAAACACATGTTTTCTGCAACGTTCGAAAATGGCATCATATACTAGATCAAACTGAACTCCTGCTCTTTCCCGATTCACAATAAAGAATATATGATCAGCCTCCACTATCTTGTAGTACCTGCAGAATCAGGGAGTGACTGTGTTGGCATTTTTTTTATGGAAAATGAATGGTAGCCATTTTGCCATTCACATCATAAGAAATATGACTTCAAATAGTTGCTGGTGATTGATGAAGCTTATGAAAAAATTGAAGCAAAATAACTAACCAGGTTCCCGGCCTCAAGGGTTGACACTCCGAATCATTGGCAACAAATTGGCTTGGATGTTCAATTGGTAAACGTGGATGTGTCATCGATATGGTATTTAGAGCTCCATCATTGTCTTGCCAATCCTCATCCCTGCACATGCATTAATTAATATCTCCACTTTTATTTCTCCAAGAAGAGAAACTAAAGACGAATTTAAGGTCTTAGACATCAAATTGAGATTCTACAATCAAGAACAAAGAGAGAACACTGCATAATTCATGAATAATTTGACAAGATAACAAGTGCGGCTTGGAAGCAAACCTGTATCCTTTATATGGAGGAGGGACATCTGAAGGATGACGCCACTGGCTCATTTGTAACACTCTTATGAAAAGCATCGGATGGATTCCAAAGATGCTTGAAGGAACTGTCACACCCATGATTTTTCTGGTCCGCTTTGTAGCATAGCTGAAATAGTACGTATTGGGAAATGTTTGCAGATGGGAATTCAGTTGAATGGCACCTTGAATTGTAAGATCAGGCAGTATCCAATCTCCAGAGGCAAATGGACCAGCACTGCCTAAGAGACAATCAATGAGGCCCCAAACTCCCATTTTCTTCCATGACATGTTGAAGTGATCAAATCCAAAATTGTAGTAAGCCTTCAACCAGGGAATATCAAGCCAATCATAAATTATCACTCCTAAGCGACATATCTGAAGCAGACTTATAGGTTTCATGGTTCTCCCATCTTCTGGCCTGAAATGTCAAAACTGGAGTCATTAGTCAGGAAAAAATTTCTGATGCAATCATTCATGGCAGCAAACTATAAGGTCCTAGAGTGCTTAATATCATGAAGCCAAAATAAAGACTTCATAAGTTGGATTACAGCCTGAGTGAAGCACACCAGTCGAGAGCAAAGGATATCTATTTCTAGTTTTACTGTGACATTGGCAATCAGTACATGAACGCAATAATCGAGGAGTTCCTTTAAATTAGCCCTGCTAATTAATATATACAGATTTTTTTCAATCTTCGGTATACGGATATTTGACTTAGAGACTCCATGAGACCAAAGTTGAGAAAGCCAACTCACTGCATTCCATCCAAGTAAGTTCTTGTAGTCCCATTGAATGCACCAGAAAGGGATGTGATGCTTAATACCCAGTCTGCAGAAGTACTCTCGTACCCCTTAAATGCCTATAAATCATCACCAGCATACAATCAGCAGAAGCAGAACTACGAACTTTTTGGTTCTTCTGGTAAATAACATAACACTTAGACTAACCTTGTCGGCAAGCATTTGTTGCAAGACACGAACAACCTGGGCTCCAGCTGAATGGCCAACAAAGTGGATAGGATGATTCTCATCCCACTCAGGGTAATGTCCTGCACCGCAATCACAATGAAGATTGCATCAGAGTTGACATAAAAAGTAAAAATGAAACGGAGAAAACTGCAGATGAAACGGAAATATCAGCGGCAAAGCCTAACAGAAACATCGGAGATCTCTTAACCTGGTTCATATATCCTTCCAAATTGCGCGTGCCCACAAGCTTTGCTGTGTTCTTCACCATAATCTACTTGCCCACCTTTCAAGTAATAGAACAACTCGCGTGCCCTGAAAGCAGAAACCTCTTAGAATCTCGAGAAAAATCAAATAAAAAGAAAGGACAAACACGAGAAGAAAGAAGCCATTATTAACCATGAACTACAAGCTTGAATCCATCACCTACCTATCGTATATGCTGGTTAGAGACCCCAAATCAGGTACCAGAACCCTCTCATCTTTTTTCTCTGCCCCAGCAAAATACGATAAACCTCCCAATCTCTATAGCCAACAAGATCAAGCATACAAATGAAAACCAAATGAGATTCATACACAAAAGAAATGCATGAATCAACAGAAAAATGAATAGCCCATAGATATATCGACAGGAAAAAAGAACACAAACCCCTTTGCCAAATCCAAAAATTCCATGAACCAACACGATTGGAGGCAAGTCACCACCACCATTAGTTGCGACCACAGGCTCATCATTTTTCACTACCACATTAGCATTTGGCTTGAAAAACCATTCATTCAAACTCTGTGAAAGATCCCCAGCAACAGCTGTGCTAAATATGTAAAACCCATAGAGCATATGAACCAACGTGCTCACAAAAAGCTCCGTCAGTTGCAGAGCAGATATCCACCACCTAATCATTTGTCTCACAAGCAAGAACCTTTTTGAAAACCCACAAAGGGAAGCTCTTGAATGTGCAAAAGAGAAAAAGCCTTCTCGAAACAATCAAAACCCCTTACTATCCAACCCTCCTATGATCAACAAACCATAGAAGGGTGAAAAAAAGCAAAAAGATGCAAGCTTTGCCCTTCCCAGTTGTCCCCTTTTGGCCCTGTCTGTGTTGGTGGCTTGGGAGAGAGCTTCAATAACTTTGAATGCGTTAGTTTCCCACAAATTTCTCGTTTCCCACCTTAGACACACACACAATTGTCACAGCCAACCAAACCCCAACCACTCGACAAAAAAGCCTACTCTTGTTCATTCATTCCTCTGGACCAAAAGGGCTTTGGTCTTCCTCAATGACATGTGTACTCACGCAAACCGCTCTCTCTCCCTAGTTTTATACAAAATCTTCATTGGACCCACCCTTGCTGAGACTGAGAACCTAAATTATAAAAATGAATTAATGATACTTATTTTAATTTTTTTTACTTATTAACGATTAAATTATAAAAATGAAATTTTGAATAGTGAATGGTGAGTTAATTAGAAGAAAATAGTTTTAAGATTATGTTCGTACTTTATTTTTTCCAAGCTTGGTGTGCTGTATCGGAGCTGGAAGGTTCTGTTATCATTCATTTGGTTCATATTCTAAGCTTCCAACTGTTGTGGCCTTATCCTCTCAACTTCCACGTGCCCTTTTAATTTGTATATTACATCTCAGACGCCTACAAATTTCGTGTACCCCACGCTCCCAAGGCCGATGCCACTGCATCTACCATTCTACTTTCCATTTTGCTTTTTATGTGTTATATATATATTTGAATAATATTTTATATAAAAATAAAATTAGGTATTCAATATTCTTGGGTTTGACTTAGTGCTTTTCCAAGAGGTTTAACATGAAGCCATTAGAAAGAATCGCAGTTCCTTGTCTAAATCACCACATAAGTCCGAACATCGCAACCTCTTGCGAGAAGTATGAAAGTGAAAGCTTGTATTGTATTGTTTTCTGGATCATTCAAGAAAACAACACTTTAGAAGTTTCTTCCGAGACGTTGCAAGCTGAGCTGACCCCACCCCACCACTCTTGTTAGAATAACTTTTCTTGGACTCTTGGACTCGTTAGAATAACTTTTCTTTTTCACTGAACAAGGCAACTCTGTTATAATTAATTCATAAGAGTCTTTGTTGGTACTAATTTAAGCATACAACGTTAATTACCTATTTATTGTTCAGTTCAGACCAAGGAAAAGGTTTTGCCGAGAAGGTGAGGTGAGAGTGGAGAATACGCGTGGGGGGGCTGAAACATGAAACATTGTAATGAGCCGCACATGCAAGTTAAGACCCTGGCTCCGCAACAAAAGTAGTAGATAAGCTACCAACCTTTACTTTCCAACTACCAAAATTGTAACTTTGGCTTCTCATATTTAAATTCATTGTTCAACTTATTCGGTGATGCGTGTTTCACGATACGAAAAGTTATACAACAAACACTTTAGAAAGGGAAGGTTGTCCCTATTATCTAAATTAATGGATGATGGATCCAAGAACAAGAAGCCATGTGCAACCACCACCTTCTTCATTTCGTTTCATATCATTGATTCTCAATAATGTCGCTCGTTTAGAAATTATCGCCAGCCATACATGTTATCGATCTACTTGGATAATTTGTCACCGAATGCATTGCTAACATAGTGACTATGTACTCTTAGACTAGGGAAGAAGCATATGTTGAGTGTAATCCAATATGCCTTTTTCTTTCTTGAACCGTGCTGAGATAATTAATCAGAATTAACGCAATCCAATTCTCGACTATGCAATTTTGTTTACTTGTAATTTTCCCTAAAAACATTTGTCCAGAAAAACCAAAAAAGGTATACGCCATCACCTATGGAAGCTGTTTGTTTTTTTACTTAATAATGTTACCATTTCATAGTGATTAATTGTTATCTAAATTTCATGATATAATTTTTTAACAATAATTGTGAACTGTCTTGAAAATGTAATCTGTGTAATCAGAAAAATTAAAGGGTAATTTTGAAAATAAAATTATAAGCATGTATGAAAAGTTACGAACGACATTTATTTTTGAATAATTAAAATTCATCTAAAACGACTTTTATTTTAAATATGAGGGAGTATGAATTAACTTATTTCCGTTAGGGATTTGGAGAATTTTAATTAGGATCTAATCAATCCTACATAATTTTTTAGAAACTTTAGTGGAATATCAAATCCATTTTAAAGATGGGTTTTCGTTTGATTTTGTCAAAAAGAAAAAAGAGCGAGAAATATATCATAATTTTTAAATAAAATTAGGTCTTGACCTTATTTCCTCCTTTCCGATTGAAAAATAAATAATACACATTAATGTCTAAACAATAATTATAAATCCCTATTCATTCATCTATGGATGATATATTATTTATTTAACTAATTACATAGCTAAATATATTATTTAATAGCATGTTTATTATGATAAGGATAATTTTTTTCAATTATATTTCAAAATTTTTAATTTTATTTAATCTGTAATCAATTTTATGACGATTTAATATAACATCTTGTCTTATCCAAAATTTAAAACATTGATCAAATCTATTCCCTTTTTTTAATTTCTAAACAATGTTAAAATTATTAAAGATTGAGTAGAAAGTTACGATAATCATCTTTAAATTAAATTTAAGTCCCTATTCTTTCATATCTATATAATATATTGTATTGTTGGACTAATTACATAGCTAAATATATTTTATTTAACAGAGTATATAAATCACATAGATTTAACATATTAATGTAAATCTAATCCACGTGCACGAATGTTTTCAGAAGCGGAAAGGCTTTATTGGAAACACGTGGAAAATTCAACTTTGCAAGGCTATAGAACCTTCTAGCGTGCGACAAGGTGTTTGACTAATCTCACGAGGTTAGATGTCAAGTCAGTTTTGATCCCCTCATTAATCAAAACCTAATTCAAATCTCAAATCATCCCACGCACGCGTTCTACATAATCGTTCCGTTGATCGTCTTGTCTTTTTTCCATAAACCTATGGATTAGGGCCCCCGAAATTCGATTGATTTTGGGCTTAAGTCTTGATTGTGGTTTCAATGTCTTAGGCCTTAGGACCAGCGTGGCCCAATCCCATCTAAACCCTTCTTCTTCTTCTTCTTCGTAGAAACTATCAAACTAGGGTTTAAAGTTTAAGCTCTGGAACTGGAACTTTCGATTCGAGCAATCTCTTACCACCATTTTACCCTGAAATTTAGCGAATTAGTTTCGGACCTACAATGGCGATGCCCAGATTGTTCGGTAGATCCAGGGTCATAGATAACAGGTCGAAGAAGTACTTGGAAGGACCGCTCTTCGACAAGCTGTTCGAAGAAGGTGGGTCCAATTTGAACGTGAGGAAACAGTTGAATCAGTTTCTCAAGAGCAAAAAACGTGTCTACAAGTGGGAGGTCGACTTTACCCTCAAGAAGCTTCGCGATCGCAAGCTTTATTACCCAGCTCTCAAGGTTTTGATTCTCTACCCAATGCCCCAATTTTTTGGCGCTTTTGCTAAAAATTGAGTCTTTTTGCTTCTCACTTACGGCGAACTAGGTTTGTTTGAGCTACAAAGTCTACGCTGGATTTGAATGGACATGCAATGTGTTGATACCCTTCTTTTGTTACGGTGCTTAGTAGTGCATTTAATTCATCAGTTGATTCATTGCATAATTAGTATTTACTGATTCAACTCTGTAATTAAGCTGAGATCCTATAACACAAATATGGGTAATTGAATGATCCAAAGATTTGCAGCTGATTGATTATCCAGTAGGTTCAGCTAAGTTTATTATTGCCAATAACATGAAATCTACTTGCACTTGTTCATTTAGAGGTAACAATACCTGAAGTATTTTGTAGAGGAGATTGCACTTGTTCCTCTAAGTAAGATGCGATTTTTGTGCTTAATTGGAAGAGAGATGATCTGCGCTGGCTTTATTCTACAGAGTTAGTTGATGTGCAGTCTTTTAAGTAGTATAATGTGAGAACTTGTCAAAATGAATTGTGGTTTTTGCTTTTTGAAATTAGAAGTTTCTTGTTTTCTATACCTCGATAACTATAAAACATCAACTCTCTTGTTTAATTCCCCCCTTCTATTCATAGCTTTCAGAAACTATGTCGTCTAAGAGGGGCATGAACAAGACAGTTCCTGATCAAGCTATACATCTTGATCTTCTTGCCAAAACTCTGGGCATTCCTGCTGCAGAAAATTACTTCATAGATCTTCCTGAAACATCAAAGAACCTTCTAACTTATGGATCCCTTCTCAACTGCTACTGTGATAAATTAATGACTGAAGAAGCAGAAGCTCTCTTTGAAAAGATGAAAGAACTCAATCTTGGTTTGACCTCCATGTCATACAACAGCCTAATGACCCTCTATACAAAAATTAGTCAGCCTGAAAGAGTACCAGGAATCATACAAGAAATGAAGGCTAATAGTATAATGCTAGATTGTTATACATACAATGTGTGGATGAGAGCTTTGGCAGCTGTGAATGATATCTTTGGTGTTGAAAGAGTCATTGAAGAGATGAAGAGAGATGGCCGGGTTGCTGCAGATTGGACAACTTATAGCAACTTAGCCTCAATCTATGTTAATGCTGGCTTATTTGATAAGGCAGAAAATGCACTTAAAGAATTGGAGAAGAAAAATGCACATCGGGATCTTTCTGCTTTTCAATACTTGATTACGTTGTATGGGCAAACAGGGAATTTGCTTGAAGTTTATCGAGTATGGCGTTCTCTGAGGTTGGCTTTTCCTAAAACTGCAAACATAAGTTACCTGAATATGATCCAAGTTCTGGTCAACTTGAAAGATTTACCTGGTGCCGAGAAATGCTTCAAGGAATGGGAATCAGGGTGCTCAACTTATGACATCAGGATTGCTAATGTTCTCATTGGAGCTTATGCAAAGGAGGGCTTGTTACAAAAGGCAGAAGAGCTCAAGGAGAGGGTCCTTAGGAGAGGGACCAAGGCTAATGCTAAAACATGGGAAATATTTATGGGATACCATTTGAGAAATGGGGATATCAATTTGGCAGTTGATTGTTTAGCAAAAGCTATATCTATTGGTAAAGGGGATGGTCACAAGTGGGTCCCATCACCTGAGATTGTTGGATCTTTTATGGAACATTTTGAGCAGCAGAGAGACGTTGATGGTGCAGAAGGTTTTGTTGAGATTTTGAAGAAGGCTGTGGATGGTGTAGGGTTGGAAGTGTTTGAATCATTAATAAGAACATACGCAGCTGCTGGAAGAAGAAGTCATGTGATGCGTCGCAGGCTGAAGATGGAGAATGTGGATTTGAGTGAGCGAACCAAGAAGTTACTTGAAGAAGTCTGTGTGGATTGAAATTGTATGTTGAACTCGTGTTATTTAGATTCTTGGAAGCCATACTTTCTAATGGTTTTGAAATGCTATTTTTCTTCAATAATCCAATTCCTTTTTCGATGTTTTGTTTTCTTGATATCAAAGAAGGCATATGATAGTATGATACTTTCAACGACTGAAATTGTCTAATAGGGGAAAGGTTTAGCTTCTGCTTACACACTCTTGCTTAAAGACCTTCGCTTTCAAATTCCTTTGTAATTGGATCTGCGTGTAACTGTGGCGCACTTCAGTTAGAAAATGTCATTTATATCCCTCAAGAGTATTGTGTGGGAATTCAATGTTAAGTCATAGAATGATGGCTGGAGTGTCTGTTGGTTTTCACCATTAACATGCTGACTTAGCTATCTCGGAATGACATAGATTTAGCAATCTTGAGAATCAGAAGTTGACAACAGAAATTTCCAGTTCATACAACTTCATTTCTCCAGGTTTTAATGTCTGAGGAAAGCAACAAATGGTTGTGGTTTTCTGCTCCTTCCTGTTTCGGCAACTACCAAACCCGTAACAACTGATCTGAATATTCTGAGTTGTGTAGAATCACATGCAGAAGCCCCTTGCCAACTAACCCTTATCCGTGGGTGTGCAATAACACTTGTCTACACGATCAGCAATGACAGTAAGTAGAATATAATTTAAACAGATTAACAATGTTTTGATTTCAGTGAGTACCTTAACAAGAGTGATGCTACTTGCTAACTTTATTTGGACTCAAAATGTCAAAACGGAGTTGAGGAATAAGTGTAGCAAAGGGTTTTGTTTGCCAACTTGAGTCAAAAAGTGTTGTGGTTCATTTGGAAAAGACCCGTGATTTTGTCTAAACGAAAAAGGTCTCCGTTTTCATTTAAGCACAAAACGCAGATATGTAGTCGTTTTGAGAACTGATTACCATCCATCAGCGTGCTAGTTACTGAGTCACCGTCATCTTTCGTTGGGGATAAGATCCTTTGTTCAGTTTTATAGTGTCTTATTATGTCCAGTAAATTTCAGCCATTTATTTATGTGGATTCTGCGTGGGTCTCACATAAATAAACACAGGGCCTGAATAAATGAATGATTGAGATTTACTGGACACAATAAGACACCATAAAACTAGACCGAAGATCTGGACTCCTTTCGTTGATACTTTATTCCTCTATTTCAAGCCAATTGCTGAACTAATTTATGTTGGAAGAAGTTATATATTACTTATAAAATAAATAATAAATAATATAA
>JAOSBM010000003.1:9359504-9377111 GCA_027568955.1 Erythroxylum tenue
TTTTCAAGACACTTTAACATGTAATTAATAAGGGTATATTAGATATTTCATTAACTTTTTTAATAAGTGTGCATTCTCCTAAAACTACACTTATTATGAATCGGATGGAGTATATGACTTTATTGGAAACAACCTTTCTATTAGGTTGGAGGAATACTGCATATTATCGGATCTCTCTAGATTTCACGTATCAGCGAAACTTCAAATGGGTGTTTTTGATCTTTGTCTAAATATAAAATTTTATAAAAAATAAAACTACATTAATTTGTAAAATAAATTAACTTAAATGTTTACATTTCTCCCTAGCAGCGCCTGGTGCTAACGTGGAGTCTTAAAGAACGAATAAAAGCATACTAAATGCTTACTCAACTAGCAATTGGCATAAGCTTATAATCCCAATGATTTCCCAATCAACCAAATCTTTGACTAGTTGGTCCTGAGTGTCCTGACTCCTAAGTCCTAACTGACTGATTCTGATGTTGATTTGCCACTGAAGTTGGTCCTCCAAAACAAGCCAATCTCTTTACTTTTGGAGGCGCATCTCAGCAATAGCTAGCATACAGACAAGATGATATTGATGGGACTAACCCACTTATGAATTTGTTAATAGGAGCTTGTACCCTTTTCTTTTAATCTATTTCATGGATTTGTGTCGAGAATGGCACTAGTTGATTGTCTCGGGCAGTATATGCACAGCACACAGGACATCTAGTGCGTATCAGATAGAGAGAAAAAAAAAATCCAATTCTGCGTGCCCTGAAGTTGTCCAATTCTGCGTGCCCTGAAGTTGTGTCCTGCTGTATGGCTATAAAAGCCAGTCCCAAGTGCCAAAATGCTTCAAGCTGAGCTAATCAGAGATAAATGGTGGAGTTTAGTATTTTCAACTTGGCTGCATCAACAGTTTTCCTGGTTTTCATCAACCTTGTCTTCTTTGGCCAGGCAGTAGAAACACCAAAGTACACAATGGTACAGTCGGAATCTGATTACGAGATCAGACTTTACAAAGACATCTCCTGGATGTCGGCTCTTGTCCAAGGAACCTCCTTCCAGAAATCCACCAAAGATGGCTTCCACGGGTTTCCTCTCATCACCCTTTAACCCTGCTTAATTTCTCGCAACATTTTCCCTACTTGTTTCCTACTATTCAACACACGTATACATACCAACGTTTTAAATAGCAGTAGCATCCTGGAATTGTGGTTCTGTAGTTGGAGTGTATTCCCAATGATGCATTGTTTTTCTTGGTCTTTTTTCATCAGGATTTACCAATACATTAATGGGGCAAACCTTAACAGATCTCACATACCGATGACAGCTCCTGTTTTAACAACCATCACTCCATCGCAACAAGGGACGTCCTCCATGATGTACCGTGTAAGATTGTTTGTCTCAATCAATTACGGAGTTGCTCCTCCTCAGCCAAACCCAGAACTTAATTTGCAGCTAGATAAGTGGAAGGCACGGTGCGTGGCAGTGAGGAAGTTTTCAGGGTTCGCCGGAGACGATAACATCGGAAAAGAACTGGAAGCTCTGGTGAGCAGCATAAAAGGGCACTCGGGTGCTGTTTTGGAAGATAAAGCTTCGTATAGTATAGCTCAGTACAACAGTTCTGGACACCTTTCGGGGCGCTTGAACGAGGTGTGGATGCTCGTGTCAGGTGTAAATGCAGAGGGGAGTTTATGTTGATTTGTCGCAGAACGTGTTATATGAAGCTGAAGAATAATGTAGATAATGTTTGTGCTTGTGACTAGCGACCACGATCGTTGACTTGAGCAAAACTGAACTGTCTGTTCCATGCATTTTTGGCAAAGACCTGACCATACTTTTATACTTGACACTACGTACCCACTACGTTATAAGCGTGAGGGCAGCCTTACTTTGTTGAATTAGATCGTCTACTAATTTGGGGGTGTGATTTTTCACGCAATGTTTTTCATATGCGAACTAAAATGAAAATTCAACTGCAAAGTAGGCAAAATGCAAAAGCCATATTCTCGCAGATAAGATGGATATACTAGTGGGTGAAACAGATATTTTATTATTTTAAACAGATACATAAGATGTTATGCCTCCGTACTCCGATTATTTGGTATAACTTCCCGTCCTTATATTTCCTCTTTTATTCCTCTTCAGCTCTTTTATGCTATATTTTTCACTCACATTTTTATAGGCCAAAGCCGGTTTAGAAAGTACTGTGAAAGGGAAATATAAAAGGGAAGATTACATCTGAGGTCTTGTCTGAACAACGTAGACCTTACCATCTCTTATCACACCCTCAATGTCTTGAGGCGATCCGTATAGCTCCTCAATTGCACTTCCTGCCCGAGCAATACTTGATAGAATTGATTTTTGGAAGTTGTTATCATGAATCAACGGATCAGACGAGTAATCAATCACCACTTTCTCTTCTTCATCCATTGGGACACTGCAAAACAAGATCATCTACATCAGAAGAAGGAAAGGAAATATCATATTAATTGCTACATAACAATTATCCTCTATGCATT
Organism: Erythroxylum tenue; assembly: GCA_027568955.1. Classification (NCBI taxonomy): domain Eukaryota; kingdom Viridiplantae; phylum Streptophyta; class Magnoliopsida; order Malpighiales; family Erythroxylaceae; genus Erythroxylum; species Erythroxylum tenue. The sequence continues at coordinate 9,362,012 of JAOSBM010000003.1, forward strand.
CCAGAATTGGCTCCGCTACATTTTGTGAGGAAGATACCAAGGATTTTACCTATCATAAAGGCCTGCACCAGCATAACCTTCCAAGTCTTCTCCATTTGAGTCGGATCGGAAAATAATAGACCGTCTTATAAAGAGACCAATGGATTTACTTGGGTAACCCAACACCTGAAACATGTCACAATCATAGTTCAGATAGGGAAATATAGGCCACAAGGCACAATGGTTTCTTTTAGGAAGTCAATAACCAGTTGGCTGATAACACTTCTCTAAAGATGAGAAAAAATTGCTACAAGTACGATTAAATTGAGCACTCATAATCGCACTTGTCCTTCTTCATGCCTATGCGAAATCACATCCTGGTATATTACAAATCTTCCTTACCAAAGGAGAGCTCAAGTCATTCTTCTTGCAGATAAAGCTCAATGCACGGCCAGGATATGCTCCAACAAGAGTTTCTCCAAGTCCTTTCACGACCTATACAAGCAGAGAGAATGCGATTTAGATGTATGTTTACTTCTTTTCTGTAAGATGATTCAAGATCCAAAGGAAAAGCTGTTTTTAGATTGCTGGAAATTCATTACTTCTGCATATATCTCTGATGAGTCGCCTGAAGATGGATTAGTTGTGTGGATAACAAACGCATAATCAGCATTTATCACTTCCTGAACCAAGACAGCCATGCAGAGATAATCATGATCTAACTGCACTTTCCTTGTGCTGAAGTAGGCTCTCTCATTCCATTTTGAAGCCCAGACCTGATAAAATAGTAGACACAAAATCAACACAGGCGTAAGAGTTAAAAGCAATTAGATTTCTGTAGGAGCCTGGGGCAGGTTGATGCAGCCAGGCATGGTTATCATCAGGTCCAAGTTTGTACAACATTATCACATGCTTATTAAACTCGTCAGAAAGAATTGAGAATTTACCAATATTATTGCTTGTCATCAGTCATACACAAGTAACCTCTGAACATGCATGACGAACATGGGGGAATACTAACTCTAAGCATTCCCACGGACCACAAAAAATGATGCTTACGATAAAATTACTACAAAAATAATGCAATCAACAAAAAGAGCAAAAATGAAAAATGTTCTTTACTTCCATATACTAGGCATCACAATGTTGGCACATGCAATTTTGACTATGATAAGCATCCAACCTTCTTAATGGCCAGCCATGCTTGCTCCCATCGCTGCTCACCTTCATCACCTGGCCAAGGCATCCCAGAAGCTTTCATCTTGGTCTTCAACTCTTGTACCTGTAATTGACTCGACCATGATTTATGGTTTCCAAATGGATGTACAGTATACAGTGGACTTCTTGATTTATTTTTCTTGATTATTCAACTTACATTTAATAAGAAAAACAATAAGAAAAGAAAGCCTGAATCTGCTTCTTTGAAAGGTGCAAAAATCAGATGGTACATGCATCTTATAGAACTGGGGTTAAAAAAGGAGTCAATTCACACAGGTACCAAGATACAGTTCCAAGTTACGTCTACTTTTAGATCCATCAATAGTTTGGATCAAAAGGGGAAAATGTCTGAGAGGGATGAAGTTGGTTAGCCAAAAGCTACAGCAAGTCAGAATTGATTAAAGCCTTTTTTAAGATATCCAACTCTTTGAAGCACTCGTTATCACAGGCTGTTGCTTGTGACATAGGAAAAAATAGCATCTGAACGATTTCATTTGCAAGATATGTTTTTCATTTCTATTCTTTAGGCTGCAACTTGGTACAAAAGGGAGAGTTATTAACTGAACCGTTTATCTCAAGCATTGAAGGCAATCTCAGTACAGAGACGTTCTTACTAATTTCAGCTACAACAAACATAAGATATTGTTAATGAAAAATACCAGTTGTGGTGGTGCAGTCATCTGTAGAACTGTCTCTCGTATTTTACTAAGGACACTATGTTCTCCTTCTCTTAACTTTTTTTTCAAAGATTGCAACTTGTTGGACACATCCTGCCAATCAAACACACATAGGGAGAGCATGTCAGACACAGACAAGACTGTCACAGAACTTGCCTAGATTTGGAAATAACCAGGACATAATTGCACACAGTAACAATCAATCCAAGGGTGGATACAAACAGCAACCGAACGTGGCAATGAAGTTGGACCAAAGAAAGCAATAAGATTCAATGTAATTGAGCATCCATTGTCCAATTACATCGCCACATTCAGCTGCTTTTTGTACAAAGAGTATAGGAAATATTTAACGAGCAAGGGAAGTCTTATTACATTAAAAATCTTATTGCTCGCTTACAAAGAAAGACTTGAAAGATGGTAAAATTTTCCCAGAGATCAATAATATAAATTTGTAACATAAACCGGGAACTGAAAACACAAGGAAACTTGTTATAATTACCTTATTTAAAACATCTGAAAGAGCTTTCTCAAAAACTCCAAATGGTAAAGCAACTGACGTCGGGATTCCAACCCAAGATGGCACTTTACCTTTAAGATATGATATATTCCGTGATTTCGCACCAACCTAGTGGAAGGATCCAAATGAAAATTTCTCATCACAGAAATCAAACAATGCTAAATAAAGCTCTTTCCGAACCTTACCATTTCACTGGTAAATTCGTCCGATGATATGGCATATTTGCCACCAAAATGCTTTCTGATCAACTTCACAGGTGATGCGCCAAGGTCTTTCACATTAGTGGGAGTTGGATCTGCCACCTCACCCTCTTTTAACTCACTGCCATTGAGCATTAATTTGATAATTGTTTATGCAGTCATGCACATCTTTAGACATAGTATGCAATCCAAAATTAACATAGAAAAACAGAAGTACCAATAAAACATATCTGCAGACGTAGGTTTCAGTTGCAAAAATTTCCCTTCTTTTGCTTGCAGGTCCCTCAGAATATTTGGATCAAAGCAAGTAGCAAAGCAGACCTATCAAAATGGCAGTACACAACAATCAGATGTCACCCATGGTATTGAGCCAAAGATCATAATGCTGGATGTCATTACCTTGCAATTTCTTGCTCTTACAGAAACATGAGATAAGACATCTGGCATATCAGGAGTCAGCACAGCAACTGCACCATCAGGAATCTCTTCTTCCCCTTTTACTCTTGCTGCCACTAAAATTGTAGGGCGATCAAAAGTTTTGTTCTGTACAGTAAGCAGCTCATCCACCACAACAACATATCCAGCAGCCTCAACTGGGCTGATAACCTGCCAGCTGTTACCAACCAGTAAAAGTTAAACTTGGCCTTATAATTTGTAAACAGAAGAGTGTATGCTGCAAAATCGAATAACTAGATCTGACTGTATAATTCCCTTGACAAAAAAATATTGGAATTTAACTTAGCTTATTGGCATCGTTACCGGAGAATTTCAATCTTTTGATGTGCTAACAAATTTCAGGCAGATGCAGTCATTGGTTGTGAACTAACCTTCCAAGATTAGCAGTCTTCCGAAGCACTGGATCAAGTCGGTTAAGAAGTGTTGACAGAACTGCAGCTGATCCAGCACGGACAATCTCTTCAGTGAATATGTTCACCTGTAACAAGCAGTTATAAGGACATTGAAAATGTAACAATTTTGTACATACTGGAAGAAAGAGTTCACCACATCAAAGATAACTAAATACATACAGCCCACTGGTCCACTCCGAGTACTGATCCAAGATAATCAGCTGAGGGTTGCAAAATTTCTTGGTACCATTCGGCCTTGTTAGCAAGTGAAAGCCGAGTTCTGTCGAGAACAGATTTTGCATACAACGCCCACTGATCACTTTTTCTATTGAACATGGTAAGGGCATGCTTCCATTCCTGCATAACCAAAGGACAATTATAAAATGAATATTGAGATTGTAATTGAATAGGTAAAGGAGGAACAAACATAACCACAAGTACATCATGATTAGGGCCTCCAGAAAACCAAAAATGTAATTCACCTTCAAGCAGTAGACAAGATCTTCATTGTCAACCGATGATAGGGCAAGATTTTCAAGAACCAAAGAGATGAAATACATTATTTTCTGCAGAATGATCAACAATTAACAAAGAAAAGAATATATGTCATATAATAAGAATAAAGCAGACAGCACAAGTAGAAGGGAATTCAGACACCAACAGATCAAGGACTATAATGAATGATTCATGGACACAATTGCTAAACACCTCACCTCGGGTCCTGCATTGTTCAACTCTTCATAACCTCTTTCAATAGCAGTCCTAACAGCAGACTCAAGTGCGATATCCAAAAATAAAAGATCCTTCAGACGAGTGCTAGGCTTAATCAGTAATGGTCTAAGCTCTTGGCGAGCCTCGAGAAGACCCTAAATTGGAAAACAAGGAAAAAGAAAAGGATCAAATCTCAACTTATAAATTCATAAAACAAGGGCCATATTTGATACATAAATATCCTATTACCTCAAGAAAGGCTTCCACATTTTTATCTTCCACATGTTCTAGGACAAACTGCAGTAATCCCTGTCATGAAATACAAAAATAATCTGCCTCAAAAATCAGAAGAAAGATATCTCAACTTTAATATTGAAATAAAGTAAACAATTACTGGAAATCCAGATGGCAAGCCTGGGATAGGATTAATCTGCACGCCAACCATGAAGCCTTGGCCCTATGGAGCAAGAAGCAAAAGTCTATAAATCCTAATGAAATTTCATTGGGTAATAAAATGTCAGCCAACTTGTGGTACTACCTTAGATTCGTAGCCCATACAATTAGCAATAGCAGATTCAAGATCTGCACCCGAGTGAACAGCCTGTAATTTAAATTGAATCAATCTTGGGAAGCAAACAAAAGGGATTAAAGCATATTGTTAAAAGAGGTATTTTCTTGGGAAGAAAGAAATAAGAATAAAGGAAAGTGGCTTTGTTCCTCTCAGCTATCTTTTGGCCACAACGTTATTCCTCTCATATTACCTTCTTTTCCTTCTTGTTAGTTCATATTCTATTTTTTCCTTCAAAGTGGCTTTGTTCCTCTCAGCTATCTTTTGGCTACAATGTCATTCCTCTCTTATTACCTTCTTTCCCTTCGTGTTAGTTCATATTCTATTGTTTCCTTCCACTCGTACGAGATCTTAATGTCTCGAAATAAGCCAGATAGAGAATATTGATTATTAATAATGCTAAAAGTGATTGTAAAAGATATAATTTGTATAATGTCCACCATCCAAAAAGGTGAACCTGTACTCATAAACATATTCATTTCAAAACATATTCTTCCAGTGGTTAGTTGATCACCAAATTGAACCAAATTGAAATATCATTTCTTATAAGTAGAAAACAAGAGAAGCATGTATCAAACTCCCCAACGTACGTACACAAAATAAATACTGTAAGAGGTAAACTTCTAACATTAGAATTCTGATAACATACCTTCAAAGTTCTCATATAGTGTCCAAGGTCTCGCAAGAGGCCATCTCTTTGATCTCTTCTGAAATTTGGTTCTGAATGGATGGCGCGATCATAACTCAAAAGTCGTTCTTTCGTTATTCCATTGTCATTCAAAGTTTTCCAGTAGACACTGACGTCAAAGTCACTTTTGATATAATCAATTAATGCCTGCAATGATCATTTTTAATTCTTACATCTCATGACTTTATATGAAGATATATAGGGCTTGATTCACATTCCACATACCTGGCAGATTACAACATCATCTGGACTAGTGTTGTTATGTAATTTCTGATGCCATTCCTCCATCATTCCACCCTTGCAATCATTATTTCTCTTGAATTAAAAATAGCTTCTATTAGTCAAACATGAGAAATCTGAGAAGAGTGAAGAAATATCTAGAGAAAATTCAATAGACAAGAACAGCTGACTTGGATAACAAGGATCTCATCTCGAATACGTTGGCCTACATCCCCTTCACCTCCTCGACCAACTATAGACATAATCATCCTTACTAGTTCTCGATACTGTGGATATCCAGTGTATATATTCTGGAGATTATCTGTAAATCTATCCTGGGCTTTACTGATTTCACTGCAACAGTAGAAATAGACAATTATAATCATTCAGGATCTTAGAGAATTGCAGATGGCTAATGTCAACTCAGTATCAGTTTGAAGAAATTTCATCACATCTCAATTGTCTTAAGCCCTAGTATATTGATCACCATGATGATTGATCCACTAGTTCAAGTACTCTTACCGTGGTTTGACGTTGTAATTTTTATTCCATATGAGCTGCCTTGTAGCCATAAACCTCATCCATACTAAGATCCCAGCAACACCCACTATGCCAGCATCCTTGGCTTGATCTATCAAGTCTGCAGCAATATTAAAACTAGCAAAAGAAATGGAGAGTAAGGCCAACAACTTTCCCAACAACGAACAATTTGGAAGCACAATTTATGCTAGCTCAACAGATCATTAAATTTATTCTCTGCTCCAAACAACAAATCAATCAACTAAACTGAAATTTCATGCAACATCATGAATAAATAAAGACAGACAACTTTGTATTTCCATAAATTTAGATCTTATGCATAAGTTTTTTCAAGAAACCATATCCAACATGCACAACATCATTACACCCAATCCGAAGTCCCGCAATAAAGCGGAGTCTGGGGAGGTGTGATACTATGCAACCTTACCCTTACATAGTAGAGAGGCTGTTTCTAGTAGACTCACATGCAGATGTGACAACAAAAGAGTGATGCAAGTTAAAGAGCAAAAAAGTAAAACTGGCACGCTAAATAATTATGTAAATAAAATTACAATAAATACATAAATAAATAATAAATTAAAATAAAATATAACAACTTTTAAAAATAAAATATATTAAAAACTAAAATATAACGAAATATATCATTTCTTTATCTATAGAAAAGCACCAATACCCAGATGATAAGAGAGCAATAAAGCATCAAAGAACTATAGAAAAGCACCAATACCCAGATGATAAAAGAGCAATAAAGCATCAAAGAACTTGACTTTGACTCAACATGTAGAAACACAAAACGTCTGAAACCATAAGATCATTAAGCATAAAAATTCAATCTTGACATAAACCCAACAATATCAGATGCAAAGAGATTAACCTAATCAAACCCAGAAAGCATTAAACACTAAATCAAACAAAGAAGCTAATATCAAAATCAAAAAATCATAAAGAACAGAAATTTCAGAAAACCCAACAAAACCCAGAAAACACCAAAGCAGAAGAGACTGATTAATCAAAAACCATACCCGAAAAGAGGAGGCCTGAAATGTTAACATCTAACATGGAAAATAAGATGGGCCTTAATTTCTTAAGGAATGTTTCCTTCGGGACACTTTCTGATTTCCTTCACTTCTACATAAAAACTACCCTCATAAAATTCCTCAGACCATAATATATCACATGGTTGTTTGATACCAAATACACCACTGGGAATGATAGCAAATCTACATCAATGTACTTGTATGCTTAAAATTGACTTTACAGTTTGCAATTACTACCTAGAACAGATGGATAGCTCAAATGAAATTCATTATGCAAAATAGACTAGAAGAAAAAAGGTGCTCAATCGAAAAGGTCAAAATATGATCCAAATGCAGATAACAGACCGGTGCATGAAAGACTTCTGAGCTTCGCTCTCCATTTCCACAATTCTATCCAACAAGGACTTGGCTGTACCTCTTCCATCACCAGCATCCTTTTAATTGAAAACAATCTAAGCTATTTATCCAAAAAATAGACAGTGAAAAATGCCAAAAAAAAGTGGATGTTGACAGAGTATCATCAAAAAGATACCTTTTGAGCCTGCTTCAATCCACTGTCAAACCCTACATAAAAGTCAGATCCCTTATTCTTAATCCATTTTCCATTTGACACAAAGACAAAAGGCATCCCAGCAAATTTATCATCTTCAAGCTCTATTTCAGTGCACTGGAGCTGAAAATGGATGAGAGGAAAAGTAACATTACATTCACAATTGAACTTGATGTAAACTTTTTAAGTGGAATGCTCAAATTTTGCTTTGGAATATTCTTCACATGTATATTTTCGAACTATAGTGAAATACTGGATTCTCTATTCTATAAAAGACAAGATGCAACCAAATTTTACATTGCACACCTGGCAAGGAAGTTCTCGATAAGACTCAATTGCTAATTGTGTTTCAGCAGCCTCACTAAAAGTAACTGAACCAGGTGGCAACGCGCTTAGTGGTGGTGCCTGAAAAATCCTCATATATTGATATAACCAATCAACAAAATACAAGCTACAATATAGTTTTGGCTGCATCACATATATCATCTTGATAAATATTTCCAAGATAACAGTTCTTAAAATCTTACCGACCACTCTCTAGACCTTTTAGACAAACCCCAATGAAGAATAATTGGATCTTTGTAATCAGTTGCCAGATGGATTTTCAGCTTACCAGCAGCCTTGGTTACAAGTACCTAAGAATGTGTAGGGAGCACAAAAGTTTAAAGACAAGTACAGCACAGAGGTAAGATTAACCTTAACTTAGAAATAACTCACAAATGCATTATTATCTCACCAGAAGCTCCTTGTCTTCAAGCTTGAAGATTTGCTTTTTAAGAACATCACCACCATCTATCTTTTCCTTTTCAATAGCAAAAATCTCAACTGCTTTCAAGACCTTTGATTCCACAGAAGATTCTTCCATGAAAGATTTAGTAGCATCATATTTGGTAATAAGCTGCCCTAAGTCTCTTTCTTTGGTAATAAGCTGCCCCAAGTCTCTTTCTTTCCGTTTTACTCTTTCAACGGTGAAATATCTTTTCGTCTGCAACTGCTTTGAGACCTTAGTCTGTATCTCTCCTTTTGTTATCTTATTTCGTATCTCATCAAGAGAAGCACCTCTCTCAAGCTCAGTCACCAAATCTGCTCTCGCTTCCTCAAATTCTTTCTGCATAGACAATGTCATGGAAATAAGAATCATGCATAAGTAGTGGCTACATTAACAGTATTCATTTCAAATACACCGCACAACTAATTGGTCAATTCACAGCAGGAAAATGGTTATGGAAGATGCATTTCATAAACAAACCAGTTAAGAAAAAGTGCAATATTTACCAATTGCTCCTCTGGAGAATAACTGGGTTTCCCTGCTTTTTCCCATCTAATATAAGCTTGTATTTGTACAAGGTCATTAGGTATCTTCCCTTTTGTTTCAAAGACGGATGGCTCCTTACTTTCAAGCATATCATTTTTCTTAGTTAACTTAGCTCGGAGGTCCTCGATGGAAGTACCCTTGGCAACTTCCTCCAACAGCTCAATACGTGCAGCTTCATATTCCTCCTACAAATTCAAGAAAAGAAAAAAATAGTCTTAGCACAATTACAACAGGAAAAAGACGTACGATGTCAAAGAGGAGTCAGTACTAGTTGATTGAGCAGCTAGCCCGTACTGAAAAAGAATACTTACCTTCTCTTGTTCAGGGGTATACATTTGTTTACCCTTTCTTTCCCACCTCAAATATGCTTGGATTTGCACAAGATCTTCAGGAAGGGAGACGCTTGGTATAATCACCTTTTCTTTCATGGGTAACTCGATATGAAAGTTCCGACCATTATTTTTAAACCTGAAAATAGAAAAAATAACCCAATACAAAGATATAATCTTCAAGCAACTAGCTCGTATTAAGTAGTGCGAAGAAAAATGATACTAAAATTAGCTAACCATATATTTTGTGCTTCATCAACTATGAGAAACTCTATAGCTTGTATCGCAGGATCCTCAATCTCTATTCTGACATAAGAACCAGAACCAGACTAGAGAAACACAGCAGACAACCAGCCAAAAGATCATTCAGTTGCATTACTTGAAGATTTTCCACAAGATGTCAACCCAACAATTTGTGGGCTTGAGATACTTACCTTCACGAAAGGAGTTCTAAGTGCTCTGTTCTTATAATTTTTTGTTCCATCGGGTTGACGAGATGGAAGCACCCACTTTCTGGAAAATATTGCAAATGAGACAGTAAGAGGAATAGAATTTCTAATCAGCTATATTATGAGCAAAGAAAACATGTATACACCAGTATTTTAGCACGTGGACTTACTCCTTTCTATCTTGTATCACACCCCAATGTAGAAGCATAGGACCGGTGCCGTTAGTAATCTGGAAATTTACATACATGAAGGATCCAGCAGTGTGATTGCTAATAAAAACCTGCTCAGGGACATAGAGAATTAAATCTGTGCAAGTCTTATGTCATCCTATATGCTATTTGACACTAGGCATCAGAAATAGGTAGTGAAGTTGGATTAAACTAATCAAGCCTCGTTTTATGTCAATGGTCAACAATAAGTTACCTGCAATTCACTATTTCCATCAAGCTTGAATTTTCCAGCAAGTTTCTGCAAGAAAGAAACTGTTGAACTAAGGAGCAGAAATCAGAAAATAAACAATTATTCAGATATCTACATCTCTCTTAGTCCATGGCTTATGTAAAGATTATAGTCAGTGGAAAACAAGTAAAAAATTGGAAAACAAATAAAAAAGATAAGTTTCTGTTTATCCAACACTCTTGAGAGCTTCCATTAAGCAACAAGATCCTTTTTGTAAACAACACCATCACCTCAGCACGTAACTCTTGTACCTCCCACCAGGAAAAGTAAATGACCATTTCAATGGAATTTTACCATAGAAAAAACAGAAGAATTAAAAGAAGAGCACTTGGCGGCAAAACCAGAAGATTGCAGGAAATACAAAATCATGATTTGCAACCGAAGTGAACTTCCCCAGTCCATGTCACAAAACTGTTCCAGGGCATACTTGATGACAAGTTGTTCCCAGACAATGAAGTACAGGACCATCTGAACTGTTATTGTGTTTGGCAAACATGCACACTCCAAGCAAGTATTATCATTCCATCTCATAAGATTAGATAATACATTATTGTCATAATTTAAAAATCAAGTGCTCAAATTTTTTGAAGAGGAAATCTGTAACACCAAATATTCAATGCTGCCTTGCAATCAGATACAGGAAGGGCTCTTAATTGGTTTGCAGATTTGTTAGCACCAACATTAGACAGAGGACTCCGTTCTTAAAGCTTTAGTACTACGATTATCCTATCCAGCTATAAAAATCTAATGACTATTAAAGAGATGCAGAAAAGAAAATGCAATCATTAGCTAACCTCAGATGCTGGATCCGTAGCCAATACAGCACGAGGAGAGATTGCAACGGGGTGATGCATTCCAAACGCTACTTTTGATTTTCGCAATTTTAACCTGCTGCCATAAAAGTCTGTCAACAATCCAGACCTGTGTATCCGCGGGGCTGGTTGATTTATAGTTGCAGATTGGAACAAAGAGTTTGCAGGAATTCCAGATGAATTGAGTTTGCTTTGATGCTGAAAAACCCCATGTCGAATCAAATTCTGGTGGAATAAATTATGGCCTATGCTATTACTCATATTCCTCTATACAGTTAGCTCTCAAGAAATCCTGGAATAAGAACACAAATCTTGATTAAAAAAGATCTAAAACTTGAAACAGAATCAGGAGAAAAAAGAATGATTAAGTATAGCTAACGAATGTATGGGAATCGTATCAAGATTCAAAATTCACGAAACAAGTAAACGCAGGTTTCTGCGGCCTAAATACAAAGTCTATTTGATCCTCGGGTAAGCTTCCAAAATCTGAAGAAATGGAGCTGTAATTTCCAATCAAACAGCTATGTCCACCTCTATCTTATATGAATCACTGAAGAACTAACCTCCACAAAACAGCATTAACATGTACTAAGCAACCTCAAAAAAAGAAAATATTTAAAAAATTCAAATTGTTATAGTCGTAATTTAATCTTTCTCAGAAGAAAAAAAACACTTGAAAACAGTTAAAATCCAAAGAGAAAAAAAGACGGCAACAAGTAAGCATTCGGATGCGCTACCACTCCCATGCAGATTCAGAACAAGTACGAGCACTCCAAAACAGAAATTGCAAGAAGAATTGGATACCTTCCTATATTGAATTTAACGAGAATATACGATCCGATTCAGAAGTAGAAGAACAACAAGATAGCGAGAGAAAGAAAGGAGGGTGTTCGGCTAATTTAGAAAGTTCGGGCGGGTCAGTGTGTGAATACAAATCGAGAACGGAATGGTCGGCTACGTAAGTGATTCGGCGCTTAATGATGTCCGCAGGACGCTTGTCGACCCGTGATACGGCCACGTTGCTCAAATGATAGAGATCGAAGAGATTGTCACGTGCGATATGTTGGGGTTCAAGCGTTGGGTCCGTGAGCATAGGAGATTCTGATATTTAATACTTTGGCACTTCATTGCCCGGGCTTTTCCGGTAAATTACTGTATGGGCCATTGACTCCTGAGATTGTATAGCGCATAATATATATGTATAAAAATATTTATTTGATAGTTAGAAAAAGATATTTTGTTGTTAAATGAAATAATATATGGTTAACGAAATTGGTCCAATTATTATTACAAGATATCCTTGTAAAGGACACGCATTTGTAGACAAATCACTTGAATAGTGATTAGCATCGTACAGGATAAGTGCCCATTCTGATGCATGTCTCAAGTTGCGCCAGTTGATGGATCCAAGAACGTTATAATATAGGATTTGCTTTTAAATATCTGCAAGAGGAAACTATAGTCCAAAGGATGGTGACTCCTGAATATCTTTTCTTTTCTTTTCTCGTTGTGGACCAGTTATTATTATTATTATAGTTAAACGAACGGTGTGGTTTGAAAATCTGGAACTTTTGCAGAGGGCTACAAGACAAAGAGAGAAGATGAGGATCTACGCGCAAGAGTGCCGTTCTCGAGGGACTCAACCCTTACCCATCCACGCTAGCCTGTTACTGTACATGCTTTTACTCGTGCATTACACGTGATGCATACAAATAGCTATCTCTAGATATTTTGCTTTCGGGTGATTGGATGATCGCGTCATGGATCAACGAACGTAGACATAACAAAAATGGGCCGCGAGGAAAAGAGAATCGGGACATAGTTGTGACGTCGGCGTTGCAATAATTTTTTCTTTTTTTTCAAAGAATTTGTAAGTATTAAGTTAAAAAAGTTAAAGTAGCATTCCTTTGCGAATATTTAAAAAAGACGGTCATTAATATATGCAATTTTTTTGTATTTTTATAAAATAGTTACTTTTATAATTCGAACTTATGACTTATTTTTTTGGTATTTTTATAAAATAATTATTTTTATTATTTGAACTTTTGACTTTTTGATAACAAATGAATAACTTTTATCGGTTATTTCAAATTTTATTATTTTTACATATATATTGAATACGTTTTTAATGAGTAATTATTAGAGCGCCTTAATCTAATACAATCCCATCTTGTAACATTTTTTAAAAAGTTTGTGAAATAACAGATATTTTAATACAAGACTTCTTACGAACTAGTGTTATTTTTAAAAGCAGTCATCAATAACCATAATGCCAAGATCCACATTTTATTTAGAGCATTAACTACACAATAAATAAACATACCTCCAATGTTTGACATGGAATCTTGATGCATCTCTCCATTTTAGACACCACAACCTATCAATATCAACAAATCTTGCACATGAGAGAAAACTTATGATAGAAGACCCACTTTTAAAGCACACCAACGACAACGACACAAAAAACTCACCATATGTTATAGTTTTAACACGTTCTACCCTAAGGGGTAGAAGGAGGCCAATTGTATCAAAGATGTGATAAACTATAGTTTAATGAGCCAATATTTATTAGGGTACTACCATGTGCCTCAAATGCAATTAGTAAATTATTAACCATCTCATTATGGTTATAAACATACATTAGGCAATTCGATTAATGGTTGTGAATATGGAATTAATGTTGTGATTATATTAGTCCATATATTTCTAACATTCTTCCATTTGGACAATATAATCGAACCACCAAATCAATCTCCATCATCCAAAGGCAGTCAAATAAATCATATGCAATATCATATTGACATGATATATTTACTACATATGATTAGGCCTTGGAGATGTTCAAATACAATAATAACCCTTAAAATAATATGCATGTAGTACAACAACTGAGACAACACATTTGTCTTCTTTTATATCTGTCATTTCGTCATTTCGTCAAATTGCATATATACATCAACATATATATGTGAATATCAACAAGAAGTGACTGCAAATATCATTATGCATGTAACACCCACATACCCCTTGGAAGGATATATGAATGCCACACAAAATAGTACAACAAATCAAAGCATACAAAACTTCCAGTAAACAATTCAGGCAAACATACATTAAATTACATAGTACTTACAACTCGCTGAAAAATCTAAACCAAACTAAAGTATCATTGTTACAAACTTACAAACTAATCCACATATACATATTATATACAAGCCCAAAAGTCAAACAAAAAATTTACATTATATTCAAAACAACACTCAAACTTCATTGGCCATTGCGGTTGACTTGTCCCATTCCTTAAGTCCTTCTCTTTGAACCGGGCAAATCCACGGTGCTAAGCATATAGCTTAGTGAGTAATAACTAATATATACATAAACTGACAACTCATCACACTGAATCATGTAACAGCATCAATATGCATTCAAAGATTTCTTTAACAGTAAGTTAGACAGAATGCATTTCAGAACAGATTTTTATAAATAACAGAACTGCATAACACAAGAGGGTATAAATCCTTCAAAATCAGAACATAATTTAGTTTATGTCAAAATCAAAAAGCTATCAGAGTAGAAAATAAGATGACTGCTAAATCCATTTATGGAAGCGGGTACCGGGACTTATACAGAAGAGACCGAAGTCTCGACACCAAAGTGTCATTACCCAAAGACACCGAAGTGTCGATAACAGAAGACGCCGAAGTGTCACAGAAGCAGCTGCAGACCCTTCTAGATATGCCTATTTACCCACAACTAGGACTCATCAGTTTTAACACAAAATAAAGTCTTTTCAAACATTTTGTTGGATCCCGAATCCAGAACCCAACTACTTAAACCTAAACCCTCATACTTATACACTTTGACATAAACCCTAATTCATAATAATCCCAAATCGAACACCATAATAGGCATAATCTCTAAAATCAACTGTCAAAAACACAAACCCATAATATTCTTAAGCTATTTGCACCAAAAATCGCATCA
>JAOSBM010000003.1:9627286-9658573 GCA_027568955.1 Erythroxylum tenue
TGTTTTAACCAAAGAAGGATTAAAAAGGGTTTAACGAAAAGTTTACCACAATTCAACCCCCCCTTCTTGTGCATCTATTTAGCATTACTGAATAATATACTAACGTGTGATTCACTTCAATCTCTTTACTCAATCATCCTTATTAGGTACACATACTTCTTATTTCAACCTCCAAACATCATTCTTCCAATTCCACTCGAAAGTTCAAATTCGCTTTAATTCTTCGATGGGATTCACAATTCTGAATCCTTAGCTTTTAGGCTTTCTTACTTCTTTCCAGTAAAGCTGATCTAAAACTTTCAATGCAACTAGTCACACTTCATTTGCCCCATATTCTACTCAACATTTTGCACTCTTCATTGCACGAGATTTGGCAACCTCAATATCTAAATTTGCACTATATCTTTATAGAATTGTCTGTTCAATGTGTTAGATTACACACTACCTTTACCAGTATAGCACTCAATTGTACATTCATTTCAAATTAAATAATTCTCTCAAAGTTACATAATTTGAACATTTCAGAAATGACTCTGCACATCTAATGACTCCAGGACCTCAAAGCGACTTCTAGCATAGCAATTCTAACCCATGTATCAAAATCATCCCATAAGACTTTAATTGTCTCTATGCATACAAAAATCACTGTATACTATTACAACAGATTGTATCTTATCTCTGATGTGAAACTTCATTATATACTGCATAATCTCTAAATCCAAATGATATTATTATCATCAGTGTCATATTCCTCAAATATTCAAACGTCCCTTTTCTTTCTTTTCAAATACACTCAAAATACTATCTATGATCACAATCACTAATTGATACAACTTTGTTTGGATCACTTAAATCTTCAATATCATAATGCTATTGGAGTATTATTAACTCCAACATATGTCACTCAAATTTTTTTTCCTTATGTCCATAATTAATTGCTGCAATTCTTTAAGTGGCTAATTCCCCAATGAAGGTAATATTATCTCATATCATTTTCAGTGTTTCATTTGATTTCTTGTCTCTACTGATTTTCTCTTTTCATTCGATTTCCTTTAACTCACATTGACTTATTCAAATGCCTAATCAATCATACCAGTTTCTCCACACATTTTCAATTTATTTGAATACTTCACTTTGCGTGTTGGTATCACTTCTCAAAATTCAATTTGTATTTCCCGCACATATTTACATTGAGTATGATAGGATTCTATATTCTCCTCACATTTGCAATAGTGTCACCTTGACTTTAAAATCCACTCACGTAGTTGGATACTTTCCATCAAACAAAATGCATACACCTATGCCTGAGTCTCCACTTAGGATACGACTCCATTATTCACTTTTTGATTTATTACCTATTCGTTTCCGATTTTGTTCTTCATTGTTCACTCTTAAACTAAATCGCCTGATCAACCCAACCTAATTTAGGGAAATTCATAAGATTTCTTGCTACAATCATCGATACTGTTCATGAAATCCTTGTCAAGTACCTATTTTCCATAATTACTTATCAGTCATTCTTAGTACCTCAAGAAGATTAATCGCAACTATTCATCATATCTCAATAGGATCAATTTATGCCATAACTTGCATAATCAGAACACCTCTTGTGATGAGGCTCGTTGAGGCACTAAACAATTTAATTTATTCTAATACCTTGGCATATATCACCAAAACCATTACATTGTATTTACGTCGATTCACCAATTATTAGCTTATACTAAGGCTACCTTAATCCCATTCAATTCTAGATAACTCTTCTCCTTTTGTGCCAGTTCTCAATCATGGGGATTATACCATAATCGTTTCCTTCTTCTTTTACCTCAAATTCATCACATATGGTAACATCATTGACAATCTCAATTCCTTCCCAATCGATCACTACAATTACTTTTACGCTATCTCATCTTGAACTTTGAACTATAGGGACTATGTTTGGCACTTATTCAATAAGTCACCGATTACTTCCTATATCATCTCCACGCATTTTATTCACATATGCTTAATATTTTCTCTCATTATGGTGATCCCACTATTAGATGTGCACTCATAATGGCGAATCAACCTAAACTCAACAACTTCTTCATATACCACTATCATCGTCTCATCTTCCAATTGACATTTATTTCATCTCACACACATATATATACTCAATCAATTATAAGTGTAGGGGCATAACCCATATGAAGCTTAAATCTCCATTCCACAAATATATTCTCATACTGAATTATAAATTCCTATATCGATAATCACATAACCATTCTAAGTCCAAGTTCAACCTTTCAAGGTCATATCAACTCGGCTTATACACTTTAATTTCATCGTTTCTACTCATATCCTTATTTTTCCTCAAACAACCCATGACAGTGTATTCACATATAGATCATCTTAGCGGACATATCTCCAGAACACAATAAAATAATACACCCCTTACACTGACTTACAAACTCTTATCACAATACTCACATAACCATTTTGGTTCCAATTTCATCCTTTTATGATTATAACAATCTTATGATTTCATTTCATTCTACCTGTTCACTTGATTCTCTTCATTTCTACTCATATTCTCATTTTCTTCAATCAATCCACATCAATATACCTATTCACACCTATATCACCCTCAAGGGTACATACCCCATGGTAGTGAACCTTTATCTATCATGCAAAACCAGATACTATTTCTCATTTCCAAAATGTCCATAAACCTTTATTTTCTCACATTCTATCAGATCATCATTTTTCTTCAATGCTTTTAACTGCTCAGACTATTAAGGAAATGCTCATGCATGTGACTTATACTAGGGATCAGTTGCCGCAATCTGCTATGACATGACTATTATGCATATGCATATAACTTGACACACATTTCAGAATGCCCATATAAGATAGTAGTTTTGGGCTCTGATACCACATAAATGTAACAGCCCACTCCCGCAAGATCCGAACCCGAGATCAATGGTGATATCCGAGTCCGTGTCCCGTGAGGGTGGCGTGCTAAAGTACTCAATCATTCAAAAGTCGGTGTAAATTTTTGTACTTACCCAAACCATTTGATGTGTTTATGTGTTCATGATAAGTTAATAGGAGTAATGCATCTATGACTTTTGGCATACATATAAATCCTGCATTGAAAGTGTATTAAAAAATTATCTTTGCTTGTTACAAACTGTAAAATTGTTACCCACGGGCTCCAAGCTCACCCCCACTTTCCTACCCACAAGCAGGTGAAGAGAAAGAGATTGAGTAGTCAAGGGTCGAGGGCATCACTCCACTTTTAATTCGTTGTTGTATTTTAAGCTAAACTTGAAACCAAGGCTTTAGTTGCATTTTGAGTAGTTCATTGTTCAAGTATCTTTTGTATTTGAGATTTTTGAAACATTGATGTTTTGGGGCTTGAAATGGCCACTAAAGCTTTGTAAAAATCATGATCTTTTGATGCTACTGGTATATGATTTTGTTCTCTTCCATGATTCGCAAGAAAGTTTTAGGGTTGATCTGGGCTGATTTAGGCAAAGTTGTCTTCTAAAAAGTTGTAGATCTTTCTTTTATCTTTCCAACGGTATATAGTATGAAAACTTTGGACATCTGAACTAAAAGTTATGCTCTTTTTATGGTTCCATCTTAGTTTCCTATCGTCTCAGTTATTGTTCACTGCTTCCGTCTCAAAATGACGTCATCATCGTCTTAGTATGACGTCAGCATCATCTTAGTTTGATCGTCTTAGTTTCCTATCGTCTTAGTTACTATTCACTGCTTCCGTCTCAAAATGATGTTATTATCGTCTTAGTATGACGTTAGCATCATCTTAGTTTGACTGTCTTAGTTTGACCGTCTTAGTTTCCCATCGTCTCAGTTACTGTTCACTCCATCGTCTTAGTATTGTTCATTCCTATCGTCTTAGTTACTGTTTATCCTCTCAGTTACTATTCATTATCATCGTCTGTTCCATTTTTTACCCTTCAAACAATGGAATTAGTCTTTGAGGTCTTCATAAAAGTTGTAGATCTTGAAGTCCTCTTTCCAACCATATAAAGAACACATTAATCTGATATCTGTAGGGAAAGTTATGGAAAATTTTCCAATCTTGTATTGTCTGATGATGTCACCATCGTCTCATAATGACGTCATGCATTGTCTGATCCATTTTCTACCCTTCAAATGATGGAATTGGTCTTTGAGGTCTCCATGAAAGTTGTAGATATTGAAGTCCTCTTTCCAACCATATAAAGAACACCTTAATCCTATATCTTTAGGGAAAGTTATGAAAATTTTCCCAATCTTGTATCGTCTGATGATGTCACCATCATCTCATAATGACGTCATGCATCTTCTGATCCATTTTCTACCCTTCAGACAATGGAATTGGTCCTTGAGGTCCACATGAAAGTTGTAGAGATTACAGTTCTCTTTCAAAAAATCCATAAATGAAGTCTATCTGAAATCTGTAGCAAAAGTTATAGCATTTGTGCCAAGATAGGTACAAATCGATTGATGGTATAAACAAGTTCGATTCTTTCGGGTATAACTTCCCCATCCGACTCCCAAATGAAGTGATTCTTGAACAATATATTTCTAACTTCCTGTACTATCTCTCCATGAAAATTGTCACTTTTGGAGTGTTTTTTGAGATAGTTGCATTAGAATAAGTGAGAGGTCAGTTGGGAGAGCATGCTTGGTGTATGATCGCGTTTTAGCTCATTAAGTATATCTTGAGTTGTAAAACTCCGATTGAGATGATTCTTATTTCAATGAAAATTAAAGGCTTAGAGCTACGATTTCTTTGCTGAGTTCAAGTTGAGAGTTTGGTGTTTGACTGATGTGGGCAAACCACCTTTGGGAAATGTTGGTTATGACCCTACAGGGTAATAAGCTCAAGGTTTAGGGTTCCGGATGTTAGGCTCTGGAAACGGGGTCCAACAAAATTTCTTCATTTACCTGATCATAACGATCATGGAAAATTGACCCAAAAGTCTAGATTTTGAAAGGGTTATAGTTCAATTTTAACACTTTTGATTATTGAAGCCTTATGAATTTCCTTGAATGTTGTTTGAATGAGAACTTGGTTTGTTATAGGAAACAAAGAAAACCCGATCCAAGAGCAAGAGGAAAGACAACATTGAACTTGGAATTCAAGCAAAATTAGGTGGGTAATGTATTTATAATTATTGTGTGATTGGAAAAATTCTTGCCTATGTGTGTGTATATGTGAAATGTTGATTTTTGAATTGTTGTGAAGATTTGATAATACATGATGATTTGCGATTATGTTATACCTTGAAAGAGGTTATAACATTTTGTCTAAAGGAAAAGAAGAAAAAGCATATGATGAAATGATTTGAGCATGAATATGTGCTTTTGTTTGGGCGAGAGTGGAACTATTTCATTCGTCACGTGCACGTTGACAAGAGCTTTCTCTCGGCTGCCTGCTTGTGGCATATGAGCTCCGAAAATGGACTCATTTTGTTCATGGTGTAAACTTCAGTTTCTCCATTTCGTACTCATGGAACTCTCGACCCATTTGTTGTGCATTGTATCTTTGAATTGTCAAGTATGATGCATTTGAGTGTATGTTTAATGGTTAAATTCTATGTTATGTGTTATGCGCTAACTTGCTTAATTGTGAGTTTTTGAGATAATTTTAGAATGCTTGAATTGTTAGATATATATATGAACATATGTTTGAATTTCTGACAAATTATCGATGGCTATAAATATATTAGCCACTGAGCTGTGTAGCTCAACCCATTATTTTTCCTCCTCAGGTGTGGAACAAGACGTCAGTTGATCCTTGCAAGGCATCGAAAACTTCACAATAGTTAGAGACTTTTGTAGTAAGTTAGTTACTATTTTGGATAGCTTTATAGGCATATCAACACTGAGCATCATTTTGTATTTGTATTAATCTTTGATATGTATGATGTTATGTAAGTAAAGTTTGTTCAAACTCTTTGGAATTGTAATGACATGAAGAATTGAAGTTTCTTTTGTGTATGAGTATGTTTAGTTGTGGTTAGATTTGAATGTATGTGTTGGTTTCGAATGTTTGAATGTTGGAGTTTGGATTTCAAATTCTGAGGGTTTCGCCATGGCGAAACGGGAAAACCTTTCTGAAGGTGACTTCACCGCTGCGAAGAATGGCTTCCGCCGCAGCGATCTTTTCCCGAAGGAGACAACTCTATGGGTTTTCCGCGGCGAATGCCACGCTAAGATTTATTATAATTGCAATACTTTCCACTTTTCTTTCACACCACCCTCTCGCAATTGTCCCGAATGGTCGCCTCGGGATTAGTCTTGGGGTCGGGACCCGGCCTAACATCCTTTGGTATCAGGAATCGATAGTTGGGCTCCGAAAATAGGGTCCAACATCAATTCTTTCTTAAATTATTACACATTCGATCCATTTCAAACATCAAACCATACATGATATAACAGGATACCAAGTTTATAATTCCCTTACCTTACTAAACTTCAAATTCAGCTTCAATAACTCAGCTAAACCAAGCTTCCAAACAACCAGCACATACCTAAGTTTAATATGCAACGTTCAGCATCAATAAGGTAATAATACATAGAATCAAAAGACCTATTTCTTAATGAAATAAATTACAAAGCTTCCAAAGGTTGATGATCCAAACTCCAGTAAAATTCCACAAGTTAGAGAGAACATTGGAGTTTCGGTAGAGAGAAAGAAGCAAAATGAAGAAAGAACAAAACAGAAAATGTTTCCAACAGAAACTTGCTTCATCACCATCTAGGTGTCACTCCCACCATAAGGCATATGTCTTCTTTGCATGTGTCACATATGTCCTACACTTAAGCTACCATTTGTCACACTTCCATTAAACCATTTGTCACTTAATGAAAGCTGCCAAAGGCCACAATTTTAATTAGGCCACTTGTCACTTTATTAACAATGTCATTTGTCACATTCTTGCCAAGCCATTTGTCACATAATGGATGATGTCAAATGTCAATGTATTAGCTATGCCAAATGTCACTAATTCTTAGGCTTAGTCATTCTAATTTCTATGTACCAACTTAACTTGGCACTTAATAACTTTCCTAGTCCAAATATACATTTAAATACCTCAATTCTTTAATGGTATCAATTAATTCCAATTTACTAACTATAGTCCATCAATACTAAAATTCAAGTCATATGCCTTTTACATTCAAATCATAGCACAATTTTAACTCCTATCTCACATGTATTTTCATGAATATGTATCATTTCAACTAGGGTATGTTTTGGGGCCTTACACATAGATCTTAATATTTCCTTGAAGATAAATACACAGTCTTTAGCATGAAAGTGTCTCTTAATCATGGATCTCATTGTTTCCTTAATGACTTGCACCCACTCTCACGTTCTTTTACTCAATTGTCGTTTAGATCATGTAACTTACTACACTTAATTATTCTAGGGTACGAGCGTGAGCTACATCGTGTTTCTTTAGAAAAATTATGAATTTCTTCATACTTTTGCTTAGAATTACCTTCAATTCTTGAATAATATCATATCAAAGTCTAATTTGTATAGTTACCTGAAAAATAACAAAATACTAAGTAAAACAAGATAATATAACATTAAAATCAAGCAAAACACTTAATAAAATATATACATCATTCGTACACATTAGTTCTCCAACAAACAAACCCTAAATTAATGGAATTTCTTTTATAAATTCTAGACTCCAACAAGAAAAAATAATCTTTTGTATGAAGCATTAGCAGAATGATAAATGTAATGAGAAACGAAGTCTTCTTAGATGTTATAAAAATGGCATCATGTAGATACTTTTCTCTCTAATAATGAATTTTCATAGGTTATTTATATAGAAAAAAGTGTGGCCATCAATATCATAAATAATAAAATTATTATTTTATAAAATAAAATTTTCTTTATTTAGTAGTAATGGTCACTAATAACTACCAACAATGATCATATCATTATAAAATTTCAAGTATTAAATACATCTTCAAAAACTTAGTTATTAACATTTAGAAAAAAAGTATAAAACTATAAAAATTCATAAAAGATTCTAACGATCAGTTTGATCACCTTTTAAAAGGCTAAAAACTATCTTTTACCAGGATTTCACCATTATATAATCCCAAAATTATGATTGATTAAATTGCTAAATTAAATTAAGTTGAATTGAAAATAATTACAAAGTGATTAAAGAAAACTTAAATGAATAAAGAGAGAATGTCCATCCTAAATTCATCCATAGCATTATTGAACCCACCAAATTCCTAGATTATAAAAACTAAAAAGGAATAACAAATTACAAATTTTCAAGCTTTTTTAGGATAGTATCCAACCTTTTAAATTCTCAAATTAAGTGTACAAAATTTTGAAAATTGGACAACTCAGTTCAAAAGGTTGTCTATGCCAATATTTTATTGATGTGGCTGATGAAACAATATAAAAACCAACGTTTAAAAGGACTACATGACATCATTTTTCCCTCATAGTTTTTACTATCAAGAAAGTGACTGCATTTTAAATACATAACAACCAATGTATTTGTTATAGAAGGTTTAGAAGTTATGTTGACAAAGATGAAGATCCAAAGATGAAGATCCACACAACCCCTCTAAATGTTAATCTTCATATGTTTTGCCAACCATATAAGCCAAATGTTAATGGAGATAAAATTTTAAACTAAGTTTTCTTCTTCTTCTTTTTGTTTGGACTTAATTAAAACTTTATAAGATTGAATACTAATATAAAAAATAAAAATTAGCAATAACTCGTTATGCTGAACTAAAAACATAATTACTTATAACATATATGATAATCATGATTAATTTATCATTTATATGTGCTTCATATTAAAATATTTTAAATTTAATAACAAAATAAAAAGAGGATTTCCAATTGCGACTTACACTTTTATTCTATCATCTTTTAGATAATTCCTAGTTATTCTTAATCAACAACAAGTATAAAAGAATAAGACTATCGATGTTTTCTTTTTCTTATTTTGTTTTGACATATGCTTGAGGATTGGAATAAATATTAGAATGTTAGACACAAGAACTCAATGGAAAAAGAAGTTATAAATCTCGTGCATTACTAAAGTTTGAATCCTAGTAGAAACCATTAAATCTTGGAGCATATTAGATTTATGGGAAAATTAAGGAATGTCATAAATAACAAAGCAATAGAAAAAAGGAAGCATATTTACTTATTTATAAAATTGGATTAGGAATAAAATTGAGTAAAAAAAAAAGGGAAGTGAATCTTTATTGTTAACTTTGTTAAAAGCAATTTAAAAAGATTTGATGTGTACAAAATTAAATCATCATCATCATCATCATCACACCCAGTCTGAAGTCCAGCAATGAAGTAGGGTCCGGGGAGGTCTGATAGTACGCAACCTTACCCTTACATAGTAGAGAGGTTATTTCTGGTAGATCCACATGCAGATGTGACAAGAAAATAATGATGCAGGTTAAAAGAGCAAATAAGTAAAAGCTGGCACGCAAACTATTTTTAAAAAAACCATACATAAGGAAAATACCTGATGGTGGCCAGATCTGCTAGTAACTCACCCCCTACGAAGACCGGCTCTTCTCGTTGCTAGTTATGCAAAGAGTCTTCACTAAGAGACCTTTAGTGTGACAATCCTATGGTTTCATATGCCATCGCGAGACTCTTACCCGACTACCCTGATTAAATACATTAATATAAATGCAATTGTTTTTTGAAAAATTAAGGATATTGAAGAAAAGAAAGGTGCCCCAAATGGTTACAATCAAAGTTTAAAAGCTTTTACATAGCCTTATGCTCTCACTAGCTTGTATACAAAAATAACATAAAGGATTGAGTTTTGTTGAGATAGTTTCAGCTTATTGCTCAGCCAATAGGACCATTGTTACTACAATGGTCTCTCACCTTTGTACTAAATCCATCTAAACATATTCCATAAACTATAAAGCATATTTTCTAGTTATTGAGTAGCACATAATCAACTTTATAAGATTTGCTTCAATCATAGTATGGAAAGGGCTCAATCAATAACCATAGTACTATTATAAAGTGATTAATCATATAGGTAATGATTTTGCTTTCTTACTAGCCCTATAATCTCTTTAATGATTTGATTACTTGTTAATATCTTACCTTGTAAAATTATTATAATTCTTTCCTTCCAAATGGAATAAGTTATACTCCTAAAAGCAAATATAATGATTAGGAAATCCTTTTTTCAATTCATATATCTTTGATTGATTCTTTTAATAGTGTTTGACCAATTTAATTGAAGATTAAACAGATTACACCTTTTGTATTCTTAATTAGATAGAAGAGGAGAAATTATAATGAAGAATAAGTGGTTGATTGTCTTATGTTCCTGCTTGTAAAGAGTGCAATAGTTAGTTATATTGATGCTTCTTAATATATCCATCATAGTTAATCCCAACTTCATAACAAGCCACATGATGAAAAAGGCCTTTTGTAGTGCTTGCGTAAACCATACAATTTTGTGCCATTTCGTAATTGGAATTTAATTTTTGATTAATTAGTGACATGACCTATTTGTAAAGAGTTGGAGTTATAATATAGGACTTGCATTAGTATAACCGATTAAGCCTTTTATTTTGCCTCCTTGATTGATTTACATAGCCTCTCATTATTGCTCCTTCTAATATCATTGTTCTTAGACAATTGATTTTATTTAATAGTCCTAAACTGCACCAATTATCAAACTAGAAATGGAAGTTCCATCTCCTAATTTTGATTCAAAAATCCATTGTTAGAAGCTCCCTCTACTTAAAGATGTGGAGCATATTCCATAAACTATTGGCTTTTGGCTTAACATTCCAAAATTCTTATTTTTTTTATGTAGTGTGCATAAATCTACTTAACCCATAAAGCTTCTTTGTCAACTAGAGTTCTACAAATCCTCTTTATCTAGGTATAATCCTCAATCCTCCCTCAACCTTGGAAAGCAAAATTCATTTTATTTAACTTTGATCATTACTTTTTTAAAAAGGTCTCTTAACCATAAAAATCATCTCATCATCCTTTACATCATTTTGATTAGGCTTTTAAGAAGCAATTACATAAAAGGACCAGTAGACATGTAAGACATTAAGAACTAAATTGATCGGTTGTATTATACTTACAAAGGAGAGACTTCAGTGGCACAAATTACTAATTCTTCTTTGAATTCTTTTAAGCGGAGGTAGGAATTTGCTAAATTTTAGTTTGTTAAAGTTGAAAGGAATTCCTAAATATGTTAAAGGGGGTCTTATGATCTTAAGGCTTTTCAATTAGATAACTAGCTTGAAAAGTGAGCAGCTCCTACTAAAATGAAGATGTGATTATTGTCTTTGTTGATAAAAAAGGCCAATCTCCTTAAAAGTGCTAATAGCTATCATTAAGGTCAATATTGAGTTAGAGTCAACTTTTGAGAGAAAATGTACATCATAAAAAAAAAGGTAAGCTATATATCTTCAACTTTTTACATCTATTGTGATACTTAAATCTCCTTTCCGTACGTATAACTTGTCTAATCAGCCTATTGAGTACTTCAATACTCAATGTGAATAAATATAGAGAAATTGGATCACCTTGCCTCATTCCCTTGGAACTATTGATTAATTAAGTTAGTTCTCTATTCATTAAGATGTTATAGGACAATGTCATAATACATTGCTCTTTCTAACCAATGAATCTTGCTAAAAATCTAAATGCCTTTATAGTATGCAATATAAAGTTCCAATTGATGAAATCAAAAGATTTATAAGAGACAATTTTAATTACATAACTTTTGAATGAGTGCTTTTAATTATAGTTCTTGAAAAGGTCTTTAGCTAGCAAAATATTGTCTCTAATTTGTCTCCCTTGTATGAAAACTCCTTATAATGGATTGATGAGTAGTTTTAGTGCTTCCTTAAGCCCATAAGCAAATAGCTTGACTATGATCTTGTAAATAGTTTTGCAATAAGATATAGGTCTGAAGTCCATTAAAGATTATAGATTTGGAATCTTTGGAATGTGACTTATAAATGTCTTGTTGATTTCTCTTAACAACATGCCCTTTATTGAAGAATTTTAGTATAACATCAGTCACTAAGTGTTTAGTGTGAATCTATATCTTTTAGAAGAAAAAAGCATTGAGACCAGTGAGTCTAGGAGCTTTGTCAGGACTAATATTAAATAATACTTTTCACATCGCTAGTATTGAAAGGATCTATCTATTTATCTTTGTTATTTTCTCAATGATGAGGGATTTTTTTTACCTGCACAAAGGAATATTAGATAGAGGAAGTGATAAGTGAATTAGAAAATATGACTGTGTTTCCTAAAAAATCCCAGCTTATGTGATTGACAGGTAGACACTTTTTTCAT
The DNA here is from genome assembly GCA_027568955.1 of Erythroxylum tenue. NCBI lineage: Eukaryota > Viridiplantae > Streptophyta > Magnoliopsida > Malpighiales > Erythroxylaceae > Erythroxylum > Erythroxylum tenue. The sequence continues at coordinate 9,639,654 of JAOSBM010000003.1, forward strand.
TAGTGATGTAATCTTATTAGTGCTTTCCCTAAAAATGCTAACTTATGGGGAAAAAAAGTTATTGTCTCCATTTTTTAGCCATTGACTTCTTGATCTTTACTTTAAAAGAAAGCAATTAACTTATAGAGCTTGGATATAATTATATGATGCTGCTTTTCCTCTTCTTTTGGCAACATTATCAAGTGTTTGGTACAAATTATATTAAGCCTAATCAAATTTTTTTACTATCATTAACTATTTATGAGAGTTGTTGAATGTTTTGTGAATGGGGGCTCGTAAGCTCATCATTCACTTTTTAAAGTTTTCTCATTCAAATGTAGGATTTATCTCCTTTGAATTTAGAATCCTTTTTTGACAACTTCTTTAAATCCCTCAGCTTCAACTAAGAAGTTGTTAAAGCATAAAGGAAATTTTCCTTTGATGTATCAGAGTCATGTTATGCATTTGAACGAGGTATATTCTAAAAACAGACGAAAACTAACACTACCTTGCTCTCTAGGAATATGGATAACCAGTGTTCATTCACTATAGCTCTATCAAGTTTCTTCCTTATAAACCATCTTTCACTTTGTTTATTATTCCATATGAAGTTGTTTATTATTCCATATGAAGAAAGATTAATAACCTCAATGTGGTTAGCATAAGTTCTAAAATCATCATTGAAGTTTCTTAAGTAAGCTTTGCCCTCAACTTTAGAAGGATGAAGTGTGATGTTAAAAACCCCAAGAATTAACAAGGGAGCATTCATATTTTCATGTATATCCTTCAACTTGTTCTAAAAAGAACTCCTTTAGAAAGCTTTGTTAAAAGAATAAAAATAAGTAAAATGAATATAGATTCTCTCCTTCGGGATTCTTAGTAAAAGATGAATAAGTAGGTCAATCAATGTTTTATGCAAATCCTCAGTTTTATCATAATCAAAAGCTATAAATATTCTACTATAGTGGTGAAAATGCTTATTTGTAATGATTGACTAGTTCCTACTTAAGAACTTTAATTAGTTTCTTACAATTGTTTACCTAAAGTTTAGTTTCCAAAAGATTAATAAGATAAGGTTTGTTATTTTACAAGTAGTCATGAACTACTTGTTGTTTACTAAAGCTATTGAACCCTCTAACATTCCAAGAAATGATAAACATCAGGAAGGGAGAGAAGTTTTATAGCTCTTAACCCTGTTATCCTGTTAGACTTTCTTATAATAGCAATTTTAAAGTCGCTACCTATATTGCAATCTTCTTCTTGCTCAACAAGAACATACATCAACATTAAGGCTTGACTTCATCAAACGAGTTTGATGAATTCTCATCCTTATTTATCATAACCTGCTCTTCATTAGTAGAATGAGATTCTCCTTCTATTTTTGATTATATCATTTTAGTACAAATATAATTTTAGTTGTTAAAGCAATAGTTTCTGGGCCTTCTATTTGATTAGTTTGATTATGAGTAAGCATTTGGCCTGAGGTTTCTGCTTCTCTAGAAAATTCCATATTCAATAATTCATAATTGTCGCTTCTTTGAAACTTTTTACTTTTTAATAGCCATTTTTAACTTTAATGATGTAACTAAAGCCTCTACTGATGGGCCACTATATATAACTAGTCCTCAACTAACTTGACATCTTTTTTTAGCCTCATAGAATGGATCATATCTGGTAGCTCTTTGTGAACCTCAAAAATCATATAAGTTCTAACATAATTTACACGTTTCATGCCTTTTATGGCTTTATTCACACATACCAATTCCCCAATAAAACTTTCTGGGTGACTGAATAGACCAACATTTCAAGGGTACCTTGTGTCTGTTGATGTATAAAGTAATCTGCTTCTACTTCAAGCACTCCAATTAATTATCTGACTTCTATTTTTAAAGAAAAAGGTTTGGTATTGTAGTACTAAGAACCTACTTCTAAAATCTTCTAACCACTTGGATTAAGATTTGAATTTAGAGAAGAAGAGATTCTCTTTATTAATCAAAACTTCTCTTAGCCCCTGGCTCTTCCAATGATAATGAGCTCATTTGCTCAGTAACCAAAATGTAGATCGTTTATCCATAAAGAAATTTACTAATGACAATTCCCATTTTCAAGCTCCTTCCCTTATTTTAGATTAAGCTAATAAACTCATAAAATTATGTAAACTCTTTGATCTTCGTTTCTTTTTTGTTTAAGTAAATAAACTAGAATTAATATTTTGAATATAATTTTTTTAAATCTAAATGTTCAATTATTATATAAATTGAATTTCAACAAGTATAACTATTTTTTTTAAAATTTAAGAATATTATTGAGAAATCAAAAGGTTGTCGACAATAAAATCTTAAAATCAAAGTAAACACATTTTCTTTCTAATACACGACTAATTAATTAAAAAATAATTTCAATATTATGTACCATCTATATATTATAATATGTGTATATATATTGATATATGAAAATATTTGAGTCGTGTGTACTATTTGTAATAACTATTTTAAATTATTTATATTATATGTTTGATAAGAATTATTTCAAAACTAATTTTAAATTACAGTATTGATTTTAATCTAAATGTAATTATTTTACATTAAAATTTTAATTGAATATAACAAAAAAACGTTATAAAATATCAAATAAAGCTGATAAAATTAAAATATGAACTTTATATATATATATAGCAAATATATACTAGCATATGATGAATAGGATCTAAAAATATCAGGGAATTTATAAATCTTCAAGAAGATTCGCAATTAAAAAAACAAAGATGCCTTAAAAATGAACAGTTTGTATTATCCTTTTCAACTTTAACTTATAGGTATATTCTCTATATACTTTATAAAAATAGTTTTAAATATTTTGAAAATCATAAATTTGAAGGCTATATCAAAATAGGTTCAAACGACACTGTTACATCAAATAGGTAACCTAATTCGATGTAAATAATTATTTTCGAGTATGAAAATATACAACACACACACTAAAAAGTAATAATACATAATATTTTATAATTTAATTAAAATGTTAAGAGCTTTAATTATTTAACTAAAATAGAAAATTTTGATAAATTTTCTATTCAGATTTAACAATTCCTCAAAATAATAAGAATTAAAGTATGTTATTTTCATAAAGTTCATTAATTTCAAATATCTTCGTACTCCCTCCGATTCATAATAAGTGTCGTTTTAGGAGAATGCACACTTATTAAGAAAGTTAATGAAATATCTAATATACCCTTATTAATTACATGTTAAAGTGCCTTGAAAATATAATATGTGTAATTTTGGAAGTCAAATCATAAATATGCATAAAAAGTCACAAACGACACGTATTTTGAATAATTAAAATCCCTCTAAAATGATACTTATTATAAATCGGGAGGAGTATTAAATCTTTGATTTCACAAACAAAAGGCGAGAGTCATGTAATGCGTATTGATGACCATGCTAAGATGGCGTACTTAATGAGGTGTGGTTTAGTTTGTAGGTTTCTTGGGAAATGCCTAATTGCGTTATCATCACGCTTCTGGGTGCGCTGAATATACCTCCACTGTCCACTCCAAAGCGCAACGTGACTTCTTCTTTTCTATTGGCACGTTAAATTGACCTTAAGGCTCATGTCTCTTGTTGATGCATGCCTTTCCCAGATTTTATTTAGTTTAATTACCCAAATTCTGGTCAATAATGGCTCATAAATATATTTGTTTATTACATATCTTATTATGGTTCCATTGTTTCTCAATCTAGCTGTTTTATGAGGTATAAAAACAAGCAATTTAGATGTTTTCAACAAGTAAATTTGAGTAATATTGACTTATTCTTGATAGATTTATGTTGTTTTATACTGGCAAAGCTTGGTTTGTGTCTTCCCAATTAACTAGCAAGTTGTTTAATGTTTAGTCAATTGTTTTGTGCTTAGGTTAAGAAGAAAGTCTCTTCTAATTTCACTTCACTCCAAAATAGGGACTCCTTACAAGTCTTCTTTCCACGTAGCTATTAGATTTTGGTTTCCTCATATCTTAGACAATAGTTTTAATTGGAATGAAATTAATATATATCTTCTAATAATTCCTTAGGTAGCTAAACGACTTTATGATATCTTATCAACAGTTATCATTATTGGTTGAATCTATTGTCATCCATTCATAATACTACTCCTCCTCATTCACGATCTTAGGCCTTTTTTGTTTAAATGGAAGTCAAACAAAAAAGAAAGTAATTTTAATTTCGATATTCTTATTTAGCGTACAGGTCACTTCACTTAGAACTACACTCACTACACAAATTTTTATGATTAATAACAAATATCTGTTTGGCTCAACGCCCGCTTTTAATTGAGTGCCCCAACTGACACTCATCTAAGCTTTACGTTCGGACTTAAACTTCTTCTTGTCCTAAGAGGTTGAATCCTCAATTTTAAGGGCTCTTAATCGTAGGCTCGATTATTGCTGAAAGATTAAAACGCGGTATAATTTTAGTCAGTCCCTTAACAGAGCGGCCCATACATTCCCGTTATCGAGAATCGAACCTTGATCCTTGTCCCAATTACCCTGCTAGATTACCAACCAAGCTACCCATACGGCAGTTTTTAGGAATATGCTTCTCCTATTATGCTTTTAGGAATATGTACAAGTAATTAAAAAATAGCAAAGTCTAAATCAGTTATCCCAATTATTGGAACCGAAAGAATTATGGACACACGAAATTAATGTGAAAACAACTATAATAAATGTCAAGATTTGAAAATTCAAAACGGCCAGGCTACGCCAATTTCCTTCACAATCAGTGTCATCAGTTTGTAAAATTAATCTGAAATTCGTTGATGAACCAATCTTCAATCTTCATGGTATTGACCGGACATCGTGGACCTTCGCGACTCGTCGTTTTGCGTACCCGCCAAAATTACCTGCCAAACGCGGATGGACCCGACGTGGGTAAGCAGCCACCCCTTCTCATTACATATTATCTGCTCGTAGTAATAATTTTGATAAGTTATATTTCTTGACATTTTCGCAACAAACTCTCTTCTTTGCTTTTGTTAATAAGTCTTCCTTATGTTACCATGATTCTGGTGACGTATATGAAATCAATGAATCGTGGGATTACTATTTAATACACAAACAATAATAGAAGGAAAAGAAGAGGGTTGGTTCAATAATATATAAATATAAAGGAATCTTGAATAGGACCTATCGATAATTGAAACGGCTAAGCAAAACTTAATTTGGGTTTAGACAATTGACATGGAGCCAATGCAATTTAACTGATGAAAATGAAATAGGAAATAAAAAGATAATAATGTGCAAGAAGTTGTAAAAGCGGCAAAAGCCTCTTAAGGACAAACAAAAACCACCAATGAACACGTTGTTAATTTTGTATATTTATCAATTATTAGTAAATGGCCCATAAGGGAAAATCCAAATTAGGTTTAAGGGAATGTAAATCATGCAAAAAAAAAAGGACGCCCATGGAAAAATAATAAAAAATTATTTAAAATAAATAGTAATAAGTAGCTATTCTTTGTACTATCTGTCTATTTTATAAAGTTGGGACTACAATGTTAAACTTTATTAGTAAACACAATATTTTTATCCTTAAATAACATGTAAATGAGATGGAGCTATTAGACTTTATTGTATATAATAGCGAATGTTGAAAGTTGAAGCCTAATATCTCTCTATAGCATGGGTATGAAAATGTTTAAAATACTCCTAGCTACTTGTACTAAGACTATATAAATATATTTTAAAATTTGTTTTCTCGATGGCTTTAAAGAACTTGAGAGGAATATCATGACACTCGTTCTAATTATTGATAAATTTGGTGTTTTTGAGTTTTAAGAATTTTTTAAACTTGTCAAAATTTTCATTAGTATTTATGTATTAGAGATAAATTTAAGCCTTGTATAGGAATTTATTTTTTAAGAATATTGATATTATTATTAGAATTTCAATTAAAAAAATTTTATTATATTTTTCAAAATTTTGAATTAATTTCGTGATAATTACATAAGAAATTCACTATTTTAATGAAATTTTGTTTGATTTAAGTGACAGATTCTAGAAATTTAAAAATAAAACGTGAAATTGAAAACGGCTCTCATCTCCACTTTTCTCCGTCTCAGCCTCAGGTCTCAGCCACCATCCGCTCTCTCGATGTCTCCACCGTTTTAAATAATCTAATTAACAGTGTCATTACTCATTAATTTTAATTTGTTTTTTTTTTTCAATGGAACGAAAAAAATATTTAAAGTTTAAGAGATTTCGTTATATAATGACATATTTAAATAAGATATAAAAAAATTGAAGACCATTGGAGGGGATGTAATAAATAGAAATCCGTTTGCGTAACCACTAGCAGTGGGCAGTCTAAGACTACTACGCTCCTTAACCTCCGCCACCCACCATCACCACCACCACCACCGCCAATCGCCACCACTACCCTAATCATTTTGTCTGTTTGTTAGTTTGTTTATTTTTGCGTATAATAATTTTGATTCGCGTTTTATTCCAATCCAAATTCAATCATTTCTTAGTTTTTTCTTTCTTTCTCCAACCTCTCTCTCTCTCTCCCCTTATCTAAGCCATCAGACTATGTCCCCATTCACCTTCTTCCTTCACTGTTCTTGAATTATCCTTCTTTCTCTTTATTGGGTTTTCATTTTCCTTTTCTGGGTATTTCTTTTTACTGGGTTTTGGGGGGTTGGGTTCCAGATCGTGAATGATCATTTTGTTCTCCATGTTGAGAAAGATGCGATCTTTGAGGTATTTGTTTTGAGGCTTGGTGATATTATGATCGGTTTGATTCCAGGCATTTTTCAGTTTTGTTTTTTTTTTCTTCTGATTTTTGAGGTTGATGTTGCGATTGCAGGATCTAAGGGCACTGTCTTTTGCTTGAAGTGGAGTCTGATACTGAAGTAATTTTCTCACCTGTAGTCTCGTGCAAGATGGTTTTTTTTTATTTGATTTTTTCGGATTTTCCGTTTCTGGGCGTGAGCGTGCGCTTTGTGTGCTAATTTGTTTTTATTTGAACTTTCAGCTTGTGCGTTTATATGCTTCTTTATGAGGATCTAAACCTTGAGATACGCTGTTGGATTTCCCTTTGCATTGTTGTTTCTGCTTCAACTTTAAAAATAAAAATTAAAAATCCCCCTTTTGAAGTTTTTGTTTAACTGCTTTTCTTGTTTTCCTGTTAGCATTCACCCATATTATTTTCTTTTAGCACCCATCTATGTTACATTTCCATCCTTTTATTTCGGTTAAGACAATAATACTACCATCTTCTTTAATAGGTTTTGCTTACTGGGTCTGCTGTTGTTTTGATGATTGCATTAAACAAATTTGGAAGCCTGTGGTATGATCATATCATTATCATGTTCCCTGGATTTTGCAGTTTTTGAATCTGTATGTAGATCGATCAATTCAGTAGTCTGCTCTTTATGCTTTTGATTGATCTGTTTGCTTTTTAGTTTGGACTTTTTGATGGAGTATAGACTTAGCTTCTTTGCTGCACATGACTATTCAATGAGGAGTTGTGATCTTGATAGACCTTTCGCATGATGATTTTAGTTGTTTTAACTGGTTAACATTGTTCAATAAGAGATTTTTGTTTGAAGTAGGTCCGAAGTAGTGGATGGTTGCGTCTTTGTGAAGCTGCATGTGTATATATATACATATATATATATATATGTATATATCAGTGCAAGGTCATGCATATTATAGATACTAACCATGGAACTTCTGAGATAGTCAGGAAAACTATCATGCATATTATAGATACTAACCATGGAACTTTTGAGATCATCAGGAAAACTATGTGTAAAGAAGGGTTTAAAGTAATCTCTCTGAAAGATTTAATCGACTGATCTTATGCTGTTGCTTGAATTTCTTATAAAACATGTGAAAAACAGTTGACCTCTTAATTTTGTTTTAGTAATGGCATGTTTTCATACTTGGTTGCAAGCTTGATATAAGCTTTATTTACAATGTCCTTTTATAATATTCCTTTAATGACTTCATCATTAAGTTAAAATTTGTTATTTAGTGCATTTCGACGATTACACCCAAAAAAAGTTGAAGTTCTATATTTACTGTTGTATGTAGACATTGCTACATGCATCAGGTATAGGTATTTTCTTGAACACATTATGACTATTTCAAGTGTTCTGATTGTTCCCTTTTAGGTTAATCTTCGGTTATGTTCTAGGACATGTGGATTACATTTTCTAATGCATCAAATGTAACCATTGCTTTTGTAGGAACTTATTTGTCCATGTTTGTGATTGTTTTTCCTTCTTTTGCAGGTAGGAAAGCACTGTACTGTACCTTTTTGTGAACCGGTATAGTTTATCATAGATTAAGAATCTAGGAGAATGTTGGGAGGTAACAACAATAATCCTCTGCTTCCTGCTTTTGTGGATGAGAATCGTATGCCTTATCAGGCCACTTCAAATCAACTCCAGTTATTCGGGAATTGTGAGTTCTCAAGTCATTTAGAATATATTTGGATTTTGGATTTAAAATGGAGTTTCAATTCTAGTATATAAAAATATTGTAAAGTGTAGTGAAAATTGAGTTATTTGGACTTTTAGTTATCCATGTTAAATTTGGATTTCTAACAAAAGCAACAACATTTGAATTCCTTTTAATTAGATGAGGAACTGGAATTACCGTTTGCTGTGACAAAGAAACAACAAAATAGAAATTAGGGCCTGGAATTAATATTGCCAATCCCAATTCCAAGCATCCTAAGGGAAACATTAATGGACAATGTAAAACTTAATCACCATGCTTGGCTCCTGGTATATTGTATTCTACAATGGTGCATAGTTTTCATACTTGTATGATGTTATAGCTGATTTTCCTCTATGGACATTTATCTGTGGTATCTTTGTAGCTGGTGGAACTGTTTTTCCCTTGTGATACGATGTGGAGATTTGTCAGTGAACACTGAAATGTTGGTGATAGCATGATAATATGACACCTGTAATCATTCATAATTAATGAATATCTATGGCTGAAAATCTGAAAACTTCTAAACCAGGTACGGAAAGAGAGACCTTTTTGGCAGCAACTGTATGTCCGGAAATCTCAGCATCCAAGTCATGTAAATGTTGAAATAAAAAAAGTGAGTTGATGAGTATTCTTTTGGTTGAAGAAGAAGAAATATTAGAATTTCCGAACAAGATTAAGAATATAGCCAAGCTTGGTAGTGGAGCCTTGTGGCCATAATGGGGGCATTAGGAGTTGAAATATAGCAATTAAACTTGGACCGTTAGTAGCAAAGTATTTAAGGACTTTACATTATCCAAACAATGGAAAAGGAAAATATAGAAGTTGTGAGGGATGAGAGATACAGTAAGATTTCTATTAACATCCATTCCTACTCTTTGTGAAAAAAGGTGAAATTTATTGGGAAGTGTTGTGGTGTTTCTGAAGTTGCCATTGGGTCTTTTACTAATATATAAACGGATATGTTCATTGGCCAACCAGCATGACCTAAACTATGAATACTTTTCATTGTGGCATATCATGAGAAACTCTATATGAATGTCCTTGCAGGCTTTTATCTTGGTTGTCCTTTTCTTCTGAATGAAAGGAAATGTATGTCAACATCTGAAAAGAAACTTCAATGATTGATTCGAGGATGATACCGAATCATATCATTGGTTACAAGAGTAAGAAGGTTGTCAGTTGTAAAAAAGCTTGACATGACCAAGGGACAGCTAGGTTATAATAAAGAAAAATCCTTATATATTAATTTTTGCTATTTCTTATTTTTCTGTATACAATAGTTTCCTATTTCAATTTTCAATTACTGTGGAAACTGTCCTCTGTTTGTCCTACATCACTAAATTTCATTGTGTTGGTTATCCTTTGCTTAGACCTTTCTGGGGGGACTGGAATCAGTCATATGGTATCTAGATTATAGATGAGAAGAGGCAAGGTTGATAAGTGTCATTCTTGTTTGTTGGAATGATGAATCTGATCTATTTTTCCTGTGCATTAATTCGTATCCATGCTAGTGCAGTATTCCTAGTAGTACCATGTTGCAATTGGATTTTATAAGTAGTAGTCTTCAGGGAACAAGCATAGAGTAGTTGACAAATTATGAAACAAATTCAATAAAAGCCTTTGGTATCAATTGTATGACAAAGGAAATCACGGAGGGTAGTTTGACTGATCTTTGTTTTACTTGTTTGTACCAGTGCCAGCTGGATGTAGCATTAACCCAGTGAATTATTTTGGAAATGAAAATGTTAATCCCATGCTTCGACCAAACAAACGAGGCAGGGAATCAGAAGAATTTGGTAGACAACAAAAGCTGCAGATGTCCTTAAATTTTGAAGTTTGTCAAGATGATGCAGACCGTTCAGTGAGCATCCCAAATCCGAACCCTGTCTCAACCGGTTTAAGACTATCATATGATGAGCGCAATTCGTCTGTAACATCTGCTAGTGGAAGTATGTCAACAACACCGTCATTTGTCTTGTCCCTCGGTGACAATATAAGGACCAAGCTTGATCGGCAGAAAGAAGAATTTGATCAGTATATCAAGATCCAGGTTCTTATTTAACTTGCAAACAATTGCCTTGTATCTTTACCTCATTTTTATGATTTAGGGTGAACAATTAAAACGGTTTGTGCATGCTTTTACATTTTTCACTGCCTATAAAAACCTGAACTATTCAACTATCATGAAAGTGGATGAATTTACAAACAAAAGTTAAGAGAGTGTGATAATACTCTGGATGAGTGTAATTTATCTAAAATATAAAAGTAGTCTAGCATTAAAACCTAACCTCATGCTCTGACGGATGTTTGCTACACATTCAGGAAGAGCACTTGGCCAAGGGGCTAAGGGAGATGAAGCAGAGGCACGTTGCTTCCTTTCTTGCTGCCATTGAGAAGAGTGTCAACAAGAAGTTGCAGGAAAAAGACGTTGAGATAGAGAGCATGAACCGTAGAAACAAAGAATTGGCAGAGAAAATAAAGCAGGTGGCTGCGGAGGCTCAGAACTGGCACTACAGAGCAAAGTACAATGAGTCTGTGGTTAATGCGTTAAGGACCAATCTCCAGCAGGCAATTTCACAGGTCGCTGACCATGGAAAGGAAGGGTTTGGTGACAGTGAAGTTGATGATGCCGCCTCATACATGGATCCTAGCCATTACTTGAACTATCCTGGAGGGCCTGCAAAGCCTCTCTCGAGGAATTACCAAGGCTTGAAGGAACATATGAGCTGCAAGGCATGCAAAGCAAGGGAAGTATCCATGCTGTTAATGCCCTGTAGACATCTCTGTTTATGTAAAGAGTGTGACATACTAATCCACATTTGTCCTGTCTGTCAGATGATCAAAACAACTAGCGTCGAAGTGTACTTGTCATAAGTTATGAAGTAAATCTCTGAAAGATGCATACAATTCTCCTTGTAAGGTAAAATACTTAAAAAAAAAACAGTTCTTTTTCAAGAACTTGAGCTGTATGCGGCGTAAAACTTGAACTTCGTCAAATGAAGTTTGTCTGCTTCTGTGTAATTATATTTTCAATATGTTCTTGACTGATTTTCCCCCTTAAGTATCTTGCAAGGGATGATATCGGTTATATCCGGACCTCCTCTTTGGGATAAAAATAAATCCAATAGAATAGATTATTATTATAAAATTATTTTGGTTATATTTTATTACTATCTTAAAATGCCTATATGATGATAATTATATGGTAGATAAAATTAAGATTTTGGAAAAATTGTAAGAGAATTCACTTAATTAATCCTGAAGAAAGTTTCAGTGTCGTAAAACTTGAATCTTGATGCGGTTGAGCTTAATCGCCGGTACAATGCTAATTGTAATACTAGAAAATAACTCGAGACACGAATGAAGCCTGCTATTTACAAATTCTATTCATCAGTTCCTAAAGATTAAACGGTTCAAGTATGCTCAAAGGAAAAAAAAAAAAACAACGAGAAAAACATTTCCTCTCTTCATCCTTATCCTTTCCCAGTATGTCCGTAATTTCATTTCGTACTATTTTCTTCCCGTGGAAGAGGTGCTAAAGTTCTTGAAGAAGGGCTATGACGTGACTGTATCAGATGATGCAGGCTGCTTTGTGTGCAATTTTGTGTACTATCACTCTCTTCGGTTTGCAGAACAGAAGGGCCACAACTCTCTTTTTCTTCATGTTCCTCTTTTTTCGCGAATTGATGAAGAAACCCAGATGAGATTCGTAGCCTCTCTTTTGGAGCAACATGTCAAAAAAAAAAAGGTCTCCGAGTTCCTATATATTTTCGTTGCTGTTTTGTATCCATATTGCTGGCTCATCTAAACCAAACTTTCTCAACTCTATAAGACAAAAGTGAACCTTTTCACCTTGAGGGCTTCCGTGCCATACGCTTGTCATTGAAGCAAGCTCTTCTCCTGTATATATGGAAAGCACTTGGCACACTCACGTGCTGGACTGGTAATCTTTGCTGATATCAAAATTTTCTTTATGTTCTGGGATTGCTTAGCAATAATTGCCACTGTTCTTTTGCGTTGTTCTTAAGAGTTTGTCCAGCTATTTCTCGTCATTGTAGATATTGTTCAGGCGAGATTTGAAGCATGTGAATGGTATGTCTTTTTTGGGGATCTTTGTACTGAAGACAAATTTAGAGATACTTTTAAGGGTTCACGGCTTGGAGTTGCCTTATAATGAGTCTCCTTCCCGACCTTTCCTAACCACAGTACATGGTCAAATATATAATTATCCTATTCACACGAGAACACTGAAAGCATATATGGGCATACGTGGTTGACATTTATACCGTGTATGTTTCAAGATAATGGAAATGAATTGAAAGTAACGGAAAGAAAATTAATTAAATTTTTTTAATGGTTAATTAATTAATAAAAAAGGAAAGTAAAGAAAAATAAAGAGAGAGAAATTAAACTTCAAAATTTTCCTCTTAATTAAAAAAAAATTTCAGTCCAAAAGTGAATAAAAATGAAGGGAACTAAAAAAATTGATACAATTTTATCAAAAATACTATTTTAAAATATCTCTTTATAAAATACTATTTTTCTCCTACCTATTGTCTTTCACTTTTTTTTCTCCTGCAGTTTCCCGACGTTTTTTTCTTCTCCAGCCTTTTTTCCTTCTCCCGCAGCCACCAGGTTCGTTCAACATTTATTTAATTGTTTGTATTTCTTATTTGTGCCAAAAATATAACCACATAAATATGACAATATCAAACTAAATTAACATTATTTCAAAGAGTTCGAAATTAGTTTCTAATTACGTGTTAAGTAGAGCTCAAATTTCATTTGAAAAATAGCGAACTGAATTTACATACTTTTGAAGACTTTGAATGTTCTAACCAAAAATCACATACGTGTCGAAAAATATGAATTTTTACAAACAGTTATATGCATAGACAGATTTGTCAAATTTATATATTATTACCTAATTTTTATTTTTTTCATCTACATATTTAAATAATAAAAATTCTATTTTTTCTCACTAATTTTAAAAAACTCTAATTCAAACGAAATTAAATTTTACCTCTTTTCTTTCTGTTTCGTTTCATTCCCACGAAATTTACTCTCGTTTCCAGAGTAACCGGAAGGAAACAATAACGACCTTTCCTGAGTCCTTGCTTGTTCGGTGACAAGTTCGCATCTTTAACAAATTCGGTGGATTTGCTTGAGTAATGCTAAGCTCAAAATTAGTGCCTTGTGTACGTACCATAACAACACCCAGGCTAGTGCCTTTATCATCGTCAGCCTCCTCTCTTTTGTTGGATTCTTACTGTGAAGCCAATATTCAAGATTTGGTTTATTCTAAGAATAGAGAACTAGACAGCTTGATAAAATGTGGACGCTTAAATACGGCTTACGAGCTGTTCGACAAAATGCCTGTTGGTGATGTTGTAACTTTTAACTTGTTGATTTCTGATTGTAGGAAGCAGGGAGATTCTGAAAAGGGTCTTTTTCTTTATTGGGAATTGGTTTCGCAAGGTTTCAGAGAAAACCCGTCAACGTTTTCTTCTGTTTTGGGTATTTGTAGTGACGCTGGTCTTTGGGTAGAAGGGATTCAAGCGCAATGCAGAGTTTTGAAACTTGGGTTGAGTTCTAATTTAATTATTGGGAGTGCGCTCGTAGGATTTTACATGCGACTCGGACAGTATGATTTGGCTATGTGTCTGTTTGATGAATTGCCTCGGAGAAATCTAGGGGTGTGGAATCTTGTTTTAAGTGGGCATTCTAGATTAGGTGCGTTTGACGAGTTGTCAGGATTGTATCGACAAATGAAATTGGATGGAGTGGAGGCAAATGGGTTAACTTTTAGCTATTTGATGCGCGCATGTTGTAATGAGAAGTTTTTAAGTGAAGGAAAGCAGCTTCACTGTCATGTGATTAAGGTTGGATTAGTAGAATCGAATGTTTTTGTTGCTAATGTTTTGGTGGACTTTTACTCTGCTTGTTCGTGCTTAAGCGATGCACGGAAATCATTTGAAGCCATTCAAATGGGAGATGTAATATCATGGAATTCGATAGTGTCAATATATGCAGACAACGACTTATTAGTCGAGTCTCTGGAATTATTTCACTTGATGCAGATATTTGGAAAAGGGCCATCCATCCGTTCTTTTGTAGGGGTCTTGAATTTGTCAAGTAGGGTCAAGGATGTTCTACTTGGACGTCAAATTCATTGTTGTGTTCTGAAAGTAGGTTTAGACTGTCGAAGTGTTCACGTACAGTCAGCACTAGTTGACATGTATGGTAAGTGCAAGGATATTGAGAGTTCAGTATCCATGTACAAAAGTATTCCGGAGAGAAATTTGGAATGCTGTAATTCACTAATGACCTCTTTGCTGCATGCTGGCATTGTGGAGGATGTGGTTGAGATGTTTGGCTTGATGGTTGATGAAGGTATTGGGCTTGACGAGGTTACACTTTCCACGACATTGGAAGCATTATCAGAGTCAAGTTTAGCAAGCTTGGCCAGCTGCAGCCTGGTTCACTCTTGTGCAATAAAATCAGGCTTCGAAACAGACATCGCAGTGTCATGTTCTTTGATTGATTCTTATTTGAGGTCTGGTGATGTGAAGCTTTCACAACAGGTTTTTGATCAAATTCCTTCACCGAATGTAATCTGTTTCACATCAATGATCAAAGGATTTGCACGAAATGGAATGGGAAATGAATGTCTTGAGATGTTTGAGACAATGATCCAGAATGGACTGAGTCCTGACAGAGTGACGTTCATGTGTGTTTTGACTGGATGCAGCCATTCAGGATTGGTTGAAGAAGGAAGATTGATTTTTAATTCAATGGAAGCCATGTTTGGGATTTCCCCAGACAGAGAGCACTTTTCCTGTATGGTGGATCTCTTAGGTCGTGCAGGTTTGCTGAACGAAGCTGAAGAGTTATTGCAGAAGGCACCAGGAGGGGGTGATTGTGTGATGTGGGGCTCGTTGCTGCGAAGCTGTAGAATCCACAGAAATGAAATCATAGGAAGAAGAGCTGCTGAAGCATTATTGGAGATTAATCCAAAACATTCTGCTGTGTATTTACAAATATCAAACTTTTTTGCTGAAATTGGGCGGTTTGAAGCCTCAATGCAGATTAGAGAGATTGCCATGGCAAGGAAGATAACAGCAGAGATTGGTTGCAGTTTGTTGAGGTGAAGCACTGACAATGAGATACGAATTATGTTGAAAGTTGAGTTCCAATTACCCGCAAGCGTGAAGCTGTAATGACCAACAAAATTTTCAATTTGACCGTATGAAGATTTTGAAATTCTTGTGAGGCCTTCAATCGCCAGAGATTTCTTTTGCTTGAAGAATTCAGTGTGAGTGACAGACTATTGGGGCCTTAATTTTGTTGCTCTGTTAGGTTGAACAAAGCAATTTGTATCATTCTTTGTAGGATTTTGCATTGCAGCTGCTGTTAAATACTGTGTATGTTAGAGGGCGAGTCTTCAAATAATTGGTAAGATTATTCTTTTGTGATCGGAAGGTGACGGGTTTGAGTCAAGAAAATAGCCTTTTTGTAAAATGCAAAAGAAAAGTTGCATATAATTGATGACCCTCTTTTGACCTTTGTAAAGTGAGGATTTTTGTGCACTGAAGTTTGCTTCCTTTTTGCCATTTTCAACTGTATAGTAATTTCATTCGTTTCCCTTGCACTGATAACGGTAGGCAAATGCAGGATTCATGAACTCTTATGGTGGGGAACTTCTTTCAATTGGTCCAAGAGTAAAGCAAAGAACTTTAGGAAAAAAATCCCTTTTCACTTTAAGCCTGGGCATGTATAAAATGGTGTTTATTCTTTTCTCTGTCCTTATAAGCCAAGCTGAATAATCAACAAAACTCTTCATTTCCATTTTTAATCTGCAGATACAAATAATGAACTCGTGTTTGCAGGAGTTTCACGAAGTTGAAAAGTTCTGCTAGAGAGACAAAACAGACAAATCCTGAGCAATTTGTTCACCATTTCCTTTGTTTGTATGTTGGAAATGGCCAATGCAGTTGTAGGAAATATTGCACACTATGATATCAACATGTTTGAGGAGTTTGATAGATTCGACATAGAAGATGAAAGGCAGTTGGAAGTTTGAAAAATGGAGTCTTGAAAAAGTGAACGTAGCACCAAAGCTCTCTGTGTTCTGACATAGTTTGAGACGAAGTTTCTGACATACTCTGGTCCATATTTGATCTCTAAAACTGATTCGGGGTCTTCAGTATCAAAACAGTTCAATGATTGAGCTTCATAGAACGATAACTCTGGGACCATGTAATACTTATTTTGGGAGTTGATTCACTGATGCATATTTTTCTTTGCAGGCACTGACTCTTGATTCAAGTTAGCTGTAAAGGTGAAAGACTTCCCATCCAAAACAGTCACAATGCACTGTATGATTTCCAAGTGCGATTCAGTGGGAATAACTCAAATGCTAGTTTCGGCTTTGGAGGATTGTCTAATACTGATGTAATCCATTTCACTGAATCAACTAATGCTGCTCTACAAGACTACAAAATTGGAAAGGACTCTCCGTGTCAGTTCTCTTCCAGGTTCTGTAGCCCAAATGATGGGAACTACAAGGGAACATAGCCAGTAAACTACATTCTTAAGCATTTCTTCTTCCAATTCACTTTCTTCTTCCAATTCACTTAAAATTAGACCTACGATAGGGAAAATGTTAAAGAGAAACATGAGAACGCTAAGTCTAGAAACTATTAGGGTGATTGCTTATGGATATATTCCACTACAAAATTTTAGCTGAAGATCATTTTTGACATTTTGGGTAACGCATAAAGAATGGTACAATTCAGACAATAGATACAACAGTTACATGTTGTATGAACAGCATATCATCGTGTGCGAATAGGCCATGTGCTGCCAACGTGGGCCAAGAAACTTTGACAGCTTTTTTTTTTAATACATTGGAAATACAAAATCAAACCAAACAATCAAATAGTAATAAAACGTGGCAGACGCGTGCCACGGCGGTTGAAAGCGTCAATCTGGTCGTGATGGAGATAAGGAAGAACCGACAAAAGAGGTTCATGGATCAAATGGACTCCGGAATCTACCAAGCCTCCAAGGTGGGCAAGAGTATCAGCGCATTAGTTCCTTTTCCAATGAAAATGCTGAATGTGTATCTCTTAAGACCTGCGAAGCAACTCTAAGGTACATGCCAATAACAAAAAAGTCCTATCAAGTTCTTTTGCATTACAGGGCAGGTTAGTAGAGGGAAAAGACAAAAAAAAAGAAGTCAGTTAAATGATGGTCTGTCCTTCGGGAAACAACAAGAAGGGCGATTGACAAAAGCCAAGGCAGCCAAGGCTTAAATAGGTCCGTGACATTGCTCGGGCCTTCTTTGGGACTTGACATAACTACAAAGTAATGCCGACAAAGAATCAATGGGGATTGGGGAGAGACAGAGGGAATTCACGCTCATTAAAAAACAACATACAGGTAGAAGAAAGGTTTATACGCAACAGAAGATAGTAATGTAAAACGATGAAACATCTTTAATGAATTGTTATATTCTCGAAATTCTTTTTATAATTTAATACGAAAGAAAAGATCGAGAATCAGATCCTTGGTTGGATTTTAAGTTTGAATCATTATTTAAGTGATTAAAAAGGAGAAGGGTTTAGTACCAGACGTCAAAAATGTAAGAATTTTTCTGCTGCGGGACTAGAACGTTAGCTGGCGATAATTGGGTCATCTTTTTCTCATCTTATTGCCTTTTGGTGGGTCATTTTATTTTCTCATTATATTCGTTTGCTAACGGGGAAAAAGTGAAAGCATTGAACATAATGCCAAGATCTGTCTGCAAATGCAAGACGTGATAGAACTTTTGCAGATTCATAGTCCTCTGTCAGATCTTCTTTTTCCCTTGATTCCTATAGTTGCTCCAATGAAATAAAAAACAAATATGATGATCCAGAAAAAAAATAAAAAATTTTGCATGTATTAATGCGGTTAAATCATATATAAGAAGAATTCGTATATTCTCAAATTTTAATATATTGGATTATATTCTCATCTTATAATTAAATTGTTCTTAATTTTTTGATGTAAAAATTATTAACTTTCACGTTTTCACTGCAACACATGCGACTTTGAAAAGTTCTCACCCCCAAAGGCTATAAGAGCATGGAGTTTCCCCCATCCGATGGTGGCTGAAGAATTATCCTGGACGAGAAAGAACTCCAATTAATCACATCTGAATACATGGAGGTCACAAGAACACTCATATGCACGAGCATGTATATAAATGAACACCGAGACGGCTAAGAAAATCCTACTCAATCCATTCCTTGTCAGAAACACTCAAGTCATCCGAACACAAATTGCTTGTCACAAAGTCACCGAGTTTGTGAAGATCGACTAGTCAACATGAAATCAAACCAAATCCAATAAATGGTATACATAGTAATATGGATATGTATAGGCA
>JAOSBM010000003.1:9690435-9707803 GCA_027568955.1 Erythroxylum tenue
GCTTGTAGGAATCTCAATCCAGGGAAATGGTACCATTGACGGTAGCGGCTCCATATGGTGGCAAGATGAACCCTTCGATGATGAAACTGCATTCGCTGTCCCTCTAAACAGCACAGAAGCAGAACACCCTGTAATTAACTCCAACATGTAATTCATTTCACTGTTATCGCTTTCTGTGTTATCTGCAGCTGATCATTCTTCTTTCTGTACTATGTGGTGGTAGATAAGAAGTGAACTCAGCCAGAAAATGCCAAGTATCAAACCAACCGTATGGACCACTCGTGCAACTCTCTATTTCTATCATCATATTTCACCTTGATGCTGTCCAAAAACATGATTGAGGTGTTTTCTTTTCACAGGCACTACGCTTTTATGGAAGTTTCAACCCAATTGTCACTGGTATAAGAATTCAAAACAGTCCTCAGTGCCACCTCAAGTTCGACAATTGCATCGGAGTGGTGGTACATGATATAAGCATCTCATCTCCTGGGGACAGTCCTAACACAGACGGAATCCACCTACAGAATTCCAAAGATGTTCTGATACACAGCAGTGATCTTGCTTGCGGTAATTATAAGTAATATCTTCTATGAAATTGTTAATTTAGATAGCTTTGGTCACAAACTGAGTGGGCGAAGCTTGTCCACTCATGTAAATGCACATGGAAAGGGGCAAACAGTTTAGATACATTCCAGAGGTTCCGATAAAAACATGCCAATCTTATCAGTAAATTTTTACCTCAATGTTCAACGGCCACTAATTATTTGACACGGGCCCCATGGATTAGAAGAATACAATCTTTTGTTTGTATTTCACATGGTGTTCTTGTGTCTTCATCAGCTATTGTAGTTTCTGCTTCCATTCCCTGTCTACTTCCCTGCACGGCAGTCTTGACAATTTTTAGCTTAACATATATAAATGTAGTTGGAAGTGCTAAGATGTTTATACGACTGAGGAATCACAAGAAATTAAACCTAGACACTAATGCAGTCTCGTAGAAAAAAGAAGCTCCGGTCATTGAAATAGTTCGTGGCGACCTCAAGCATGTACTGAGGAAAGAGATGCTTACGCTTGAGTGTTTTTGTTTTTTGCAGGAGATGACTGTGTTTCTATACAAACTGGATGCACAAATGTGTACGTACATAATGTGAACTGTGGGCCAGGACATGGAATCAGCATAGGAAGTCTAGGAAGGGATAATACCAAAGCCTGTGTCTCAAACATCACTGTCCGAGATGTGACCATGCACAACACAATGACAGGTGTTAGAATTAAGACATGGCAGGTATGCGTACTACCTGAAAATCCCACAAACATTCAACAATTTCAGATGATTTAATTAACAGACTTGCTGGAGATTAGTTTTTTGTGGTCTCAGGGATTTGATTATAGTTCTTCCATTAGCACAGATAGATGCATGTACGTAATCTCAAAAATTTTAAAAGTGCAGGGTGGATCAGGATCAGTGCAAGGAGTGCTGTTCTCCAACATTCAAGTTTCAGAAGTCCAACTACCTATCGTGATCGATCAATACTATTGCGACAAAAGCAGCTGCAGAAACCAAACATCAGCCGTGGCTTTATCAGGAATCAACTACGAAAGAATAAGAGGAACATACACAGTAAAGCCAATACATTTCGCCTGCAGTGACGCCTTACCATGTATCGACATTCGTCTAACCACCATACAACTCAAACCCCTGCAAGAACGCTATCACTTGTACAGCCCCTTTTGCTGGCAGACCTTTGGAGAGCTCAACACTCCTACAGTTCCCCCGCTTGACTGTTTACAAGTTGGCAAGCCATTAAACAACCGCCCTTTATCAGATCACAACCTATGTTGAGAGAGTCTTTCACTTGCTTACAGGATGTTTGATGATTGTAATAGTACACAGGTAGTTGTAGTATGGTCAGGCATTGTATAGAATTTGCACTATTATGTATTCCTGGCTTGCAAGAATACAAGAAAAGTGCATGTGCTTGAATCCAGGTGGTGGAAATAACGAAATAAACCTACAAATTGTCGATACATACAACTTTCAACCAGAACTAGAATATTCAATTGTAAAATTAAAAATAAATATTTAATTAAAATTTAACAAATACTAATATAATATAAATTGAGATTAATTTTACAGTTTGTCAAATTAATTTATCATTTTTTTAGTAAATTCAAATTCATATCGTGTACTTATAAAAAAGAAAATTTGAAAAATAAATTAAATGAAAAAAATTGAAAATTTGAGATAAAATTTAAAATTAATAGGAGTATTATAATTTTTTATTATTTTTATTTAGAAAATACTTCCTTGATCCAAGACTACTTTCCTTCCAAGCCAAACTTAAGAACACGCACCAATTTTATAGTTCTATTTCTAAACCTCTTTACACGGTAACTCCAGGACTCTGCAGCTCACAAATGCTATTCAAAAGCTTCCAATCCACCAAAACTTGCTGTTTATGGCCCGTGAAGCACCGAGCGACTTGTTGATACCCTAAGAGAAGATGAGCTCGAGCAATGAGTTTCGATTCTTCTTGTCTTGCGACATCAATCTTCCAGTTACGTTTCGCGTCGACCGGCTTGAAGGATCGTTGCCCTCCTCCAAATCTCCCAATTTAGGTCTGGACAAGTTCGATTTTCGACTGTAACTAGTATTGTATTGGGTTGGTTGGTGCATTGAATTTCATTGATCTCTAAAGTTCGTATCCTTAAGCATTTTAGACGTACTTTTTCTAGGTTTTGGCTCAGTTTTTCGCTGCATTTTGCTTGTTTTGGTGATTACTTGTTCAATTTTATGTTTTCCTATTTTTTTCAGGAATTGATTCTACGAACGATGAGGGAAGTGCCGAGTTTTTTGTTGAGTGTGCGTTGTACATTGATGGCGCTCCATTTGGGCTTCCTGTGAGAACAAGGTTTTGATATTCTTTGTTTAGTGTTAAAATTCTGGCAACACTGTTATAAGTTTCTTGTATTCTGACTTTTGATTTAAAAATTTTCACTAAAATTTATAGAGTTTATATGCAAGAATGAGCCCGTAATCTAATGACTTGAGTTTTGAGTTAGAGATATAGGTTCTCTTTTTATATGAACAACTCTAAAATAGAGATTTACTAAAATTTTGACATGTTACTAGACCCTTATGTGGATAAGAGATCTTGAATTCAAATTGAGTCATCCTCATTTATGATGAATTTATATTACGTTCTGTTTGTTGGTAAATTTATGATACAATGTGTTTTCCCATTCTTGTATGTGAGGAGAGCGTGTTAAATAAAAATATAGTTCATTTATTGACGTCACCTATCAATGTAAGCTTTTGGGTTGAATGGTTTTTTAACATAGTATTAGAGTCAATCCTAGTCCAATGATGGGCCTTATCACATATGTCCACTCTTGTGGATACTCGTAGATGTTAAGTCTGTGGGCACGCACAAGTATCTAGTCCTACAGATTTTGCACACCAAATATCCATTCCTGGGTGTGAGGGGGGTGAGGTTAAGTGTTAAAATACTGACATTGATTAGAAAATTGGAAAAAGTTTATATACAAGAATAAGCCCATAACCTAATACTTTACTTCTGAGTTGTGATGTAGGTTCTTTTGTATATGAACAAGTCCAACTTTGAAATGAAGATTTATTAAAAAAATTAATATGCAATATAATTGATCTTTGTGTTTGCATTTTTCTAGTGAATAAAGCTTATGCGTTTTTTATTGGTTTCAGGCTTGAATCAGGTGGACCATTGTACTATTGGAATGAGCTCATTACTTTGACTACTAAGTATAGGGACTTAACTGCACATTCACAGCTTGCCTTTACAGTAAGTGACAACTGGAGAAGTGTTGTTTTGTGTTTAGCTGCTACCGACAGTGTATTAAAGCTACATCTGTTCCATACTAAACTATAGGTTAGCGTGTCTCCAATTTTCTGTTTTTTCAGTCTCCACGCTGTCCTACTTTTTAATATAGAATTAGAAAAAGAAATTACAATTTATTTATAATATGCATGCGTCCACTAGATTTTATTGGTGTGCAACCAAGGTTTATAACTGTGCTTAGTATTGATCTATTTGAAAATTTAGGTTTGGGATGTTTCTCGTGGCAAGGATCAAGGACTCATTGGTGGTGCTACCATACTTCTCTTCAATAACAAGTTGCAACTGAAAACAGGCAAGCAAAAGCTTAGGCTTTGGACTGGGAAGGAAGCTGATGGATCAATTCCAACAACCACTCCTGGAAAGGTCTTCAAATATTCTTTTGTGTGGAATGTACATCTATGTAGCTTTTTCTATTATCTCTTACCTGCATATTGTGAATTTAGGTCCCCAGGCATGAGCGAGGGGAGTTGGAACGACTGGAAAAGCTTGTAAACAAGTATGAGAGGGGGCAGATTCAATGTGTTGATTGGCTTGATCGGCTCTCATTCAAAGCTATTGAGAAAATTAAGGAATGTGAAAGTAGTAAAAATGGAAGTTCTCATTTGTACTTGGTTGTTGATTTTTGCAGCTTTGAACATCGAGTTGTTTTTCAGGTAGTCCAATACTTCATTCATCAGATAACTTTCTAACTATTCATTTATCAGATAACTTTCTAACTAAACTTTCATTTGTAGTTGCTGTTTTGCCACAACTTTTTGAAGCTTCTGAAATGATCAATTTTAAATCATCAGTGTAGTCTCTTTATTTACCTTTCTGTTCTCCTCGGTTTAGTAATATATGAACCATAGGACCTCCTTAACCACCTCACTCTTTACATTTTGTGCTGAATCCTTAAGAATCATGGTTATTCTACTTTTTTTTTTTTATATCAAACTAATTTACATGGTTATCATTTTTACGTAATTTGAAGGAGTCAGGTGCAAAGTTCTTACCATCCCCAACAGATTTGAAAAGTGAACTGGTTATTGTGTGGGACTCGAAATAATTTAAATGGTTGTTATTTTTACATACTTTGAAGGAGTCAGGTGCAAATTTCTTGTTACCATCCCCAATAGCTTCAACAAATGAACTTGTTATTGTGTGGGACCCAGAAGTTGGAAAGATAAATCCTTCAGAGCACAAGCAACTAAAGCTGGCCCGGAGTTTAACACGTGGTATCATTGACAGAGATCTGAAGCCAAGCAATAATGAGCGAAAGTAAGTGCAAAAATCTCCTGATTGAATGTGCACTTAATTTATTTTTTTAAATCTGTTTGAGTTCTCTCCTGGTCATTACATTGACTTTCATCGAATCTCTTATCCATATGCCTACAAGTTTTGAATGCAGAATTTAGATAAGACAATTGAAATTGTTCAAAAGATGTTCTTGTATGCAATATTCTTGCTGGATCTATCTTTTCTGACAGTTACATTATAGAGGATTAATCTTATCCTTTTCAACATTGCTTCTGCTTGCTTGTTTAGGGTTTTATTTACATGAACTGTCAGTGTGTCATCTTGTGTGCTTCTTGTTTGTAAGGTCGATACAAAGAATTCTAAAATACCCACCAACAAGGACTTTGAGTGGAGATGAGAGACAGCTTCTGTGGAAATTTCGATTCTCACTGATGTCCGAAAAGAGGGCTCTCACAAAGTTTCTAAGATGTGTTGAATGGAGTGATGTTCAGGTCAGTAGGTATTGTCATTTTATCCTCTGTAGTAATGTCTGGACCAACTAATTGACATCCTGCTTTTATCTTAGATTCTTACAAATATGTGCATGAAGTTTTGAATCTCCATAAAATTCCAATAGTCCTGCTTTAGAAAGTTTTGTGCTAATAATTGGTGAATTAGTAGCTAATCTTATAAGTTATGCTTGATTGTATCAGCATCACTGGACTTCATGTGGAAATGTCTTTTGTTCATGCCGTTTTCATTCTTATGTTCTCTACTGGTCTGCCATCTGTATGTTTGTATGGAACAACATATAAATCATCTTTAAAGATCGTTGTGCTGATGAATCTGCAGGAAGCAAGACAGGCATTAGAATTGATGAATAAGTGGGAAATGATTGATGTTTCTGATGCACTGGAGCTTCTATCACCTCTTTTTGAAAGTGAAGAGGTATGTATATTAATATTTGTTGCAGTCTCAATTTTCTGTTTATTAACTGTTGTTTAGTCTTCAAGTTTATGTTATGAGCGGGTTCTGTACGATAAAAAACAGATTATGGCCTCCGGACATTTTATGCACCTGTTCATTTGTAAAAACTGGAATGAATTGAATGTAACGGTATCATATGCGGATGTGAAGGCCCAAGTCATCCTTAATATCGGATGAGAAATTGTAATGGAAAAAGGCACAGATGCTGTGGAAATGACTATAGACTTAATAATTTCTCATTTGGACAGGTTCGCGCATATGCTGTTAGTGTTCTTGAAAGAGCAGATGATGAAGAGCTTGAGTGTTATCTACTTCAATTGGTTCAGGCTCTTCGTTTTGAACGTTCAGATAAATCTCGGCTTTCTCAATTCCTTGTTCAACGATGTATGCAGTGTCCTTTGCTTCTGTGCATGATATGCATATGCATGGCATTATGAGCTTAGTTTGTTTACTGCACTGAGTCTGTTGCTTATGTTTGGCAGCCTTAAACAATATTGAGTTGGCTAGCTTCCTACGTTGGTATGTGACAGTGGAACTTTATGATCCTGCTTATGCCAAACGTTTTTATTGTACCTACGAGATCCTTGAAGAGAGTATGATGAAGGTGTGATTTACTTTTCTGATCACTGATGAGAATGTCATCTCCTTATGCTCTATAAAACCTGCAGCTTATGGGAATTCTTTTCAGATGGGAATCTATATGCTTCAGACATTCCTTGCTACACAAAGTCACCATTGCTACTTGTTCCTTTTCAGATAATGTACATATTATAGATCACAATATATGGAAACAATAAACTATTGGGTGTTAAAAGTTTGAATTGTGATGATGCATATTCGTCTGGAGTAAAAGATAAGTATGATCATGATATAGTCACAATTGAACAAGAGGTCTATGTGTTGGTAACATTAAAAGTATTATAGGGATCAGTTAAAAACTGAGGAAGTCAGATTTTACTGTGAGGCTTTGGAAATAATCTTTTTGCAGTCATCGACCTAGATTTGGTATAAGTATGATGTGTAGTTTACTATCATATTGGCGGGGACTATTTTCTTACTTTTAGATGTACATTGCATTCTCAAATAATGCAGGCTTAAATGCACTGCATTTGACACTTGATATGTATATTTTTCTTATTAATTTATTATCATGTACCCAGAAGAAAATCTTGAATGGAGAACAAACAGATTAATTAGAAAACTAATGTCTTGGTTTTCAGAACAAGCATATTAAGTTTTCAAATCACTACTATTGTAGTTTTGCCGATTGCTTAGATTTAATTTTATAAATATATTTGCTTACATACTTCAATATTAAATATGTTCACTTTGACAGTTGGCCGCTGGTCCAGATCGGGAAGACGATGGCTATAAGTCATGGCAGAGTTTGGTGCGTCAGACCGAGTTGACGGCCCAGTTGTGTTCGATAATGAGAGATGTAAGAAATGTTCGAGGCAATACTCAAAAGAAGATTGAAAAGCTTAGGCAACTTCTTTCTGGTCTTCTTAGTGAACTGACCTATTTTGAAGAGGTAGAGTTAAGCTTTGTGGGACTCTTATTAAGAGTTTTTACTTTATGATGGAACATAAATGATTGCACAAGTTTTTGTTTTGCATTTAACAAGTTACCCACTATGTTTCCAGCCAATAAGATCACCTTTGACCCCAGGTGTCCTCATCACTGGTATTGTGCCTTCAGAGTCATCAATTTTCAAAAGTGCGCTACATCCCTTGCGTCTGACTTTTAGAACACAAAGTGGTGGGACTTGCAAGATCATATTTAAGAAGGGTGATGATATTCGCCAAGACCAACTGGTAAATGCTTAACTTTTGCATCTCTCTCTCTCTCGCTCTCTCGCTCTCTCTCTCACACACACACACAATGGTTAACTTCAGTCGTAGAATTGGTACATTGCTGAGAGGGATGTTAGAAGAAGTTGATTATCTTGTTGGTTTACAATTCTTTAGGTTGTTCAAATGGTATCTCTAATGGATCGACTACTTAAGCTGGAAAATCTGGATCTGCACTTAACTCCATACAAGGTGCTTGCTACTGGACAAGATGAAGGCATGCTTGAATTCATACCTTCGCGATCTTTGGCTCAGGTAGTTTTTGTTTTTGTCAGTGATTTATTTAATTGGAATATTCTTTTCCCAAGTGCTTTGTACTTTTCAAATTTATCATTAAGGCATCTTAGCAAAAATAGATTTCTGGTATATAGAATGTTACCATGGGTTTCTAAGGTGGTTGTCTTGAAAATCCAGATTCTCTCTGAGCATCGTAGCATTACAAGTTATCTACAGAAGTTTCACCCTGATGAACACGGCCCATTTGGGATAACAGCTACATGTCTCGAAACGTTTATAAAGAGCTGTGCTGGCTATTCTGTCATAACGTATATACTGGGCATTGGGGACAGGTAATTATTGGGTAGTAGTCTACTTAGTTTAGAGATGTATCTTCATAAGTGAATCTCCATATTGATCATTTCTCTTCATATTGAAGGTTCATAAAGAGAAAGTAAGGGGAGGCAGCATGCTTGTTTCTTAAAATGTATAGCCATTTCAAAAAGCATCTGTTGATGAGTTTTGGTGCCTGAGTTCTTTATTAGTTATGCATGAAGCAGAATTTAGGAATGAATGGAATAAATTTTTTATCATATTGTGATGGTGGCACGAGGGTATCTTGTCAGATTGAGTAAACTTTCATTGAAGTTGACTGCACAATCAACAATCACATTTGCTGGGGGTACCTATGATGTACAGATTTTTAAATTGCATTTACTCAATAGTGTGGTTCTCTTTGTTGGCAGTATTCAGAAGCTTCTTAAAGTTATATCTTTTGCTCTGCATTGAATACTTGAACATTTGGTTCCAAAATTGTTTCTTATTATGTCAAAATTAACTGCAGGCACCTTGACAACCTGTTACTTCGGGATGATGGTCGTCTTTTCCATGTTGATTTTGGATTTATTCTTGGCCGAGATCCCAAACCGTTTCCACCTCCAATGAAGCTTTGCAAAGAAATGGTTGAGGCCATGGGCGGTGCCGAAAGGTGATTCTCTTCTTCATTACTCACGAAAATGATTGAGGAAGCTTAAGGACCTTAATTTGTAAAGGTGCAATCCTTAAATTACTTTTTCCCATCCTGCAGTCAATATTATACCAGGTTCAAATCCTATTGTTGTGAGGCATATAACATTCTCCGAAAGTCCAGTAACTTGATTTTAAATCTTTTCCACCTGATGGCGGGTTCAAACATCCCTGATATAGCTTCTGATCCTGAAAAAGGAATTCTCAAGGTAAATTCTCCTATGTTTGTATTCTAATAATAGAAGGTTTGTTTTATTTTTGTCTTGTGATTCAAAACCTTTCATGCTAACAGCTTCAAGAGAAGTTTAGGCTGGACTTGGATGATGAGGCCAGCATACACTTTTTCCAGGATCTTATTAATGAGAGTGTGAGTGCATTGTTCCCTCAAATGGTTGAGACCATTCATCGCTGGGCTCAATATTGGCGCTAATTCGCTGCGATAATTAGGTGTTTTCTATGCCTATGTAAATTGCCAGGTGATCTAGTTTCTTGACCCCTGTGCAACGCTGAATTTCTAAATGTTGTCATTCTGTTTGTGTTATCTTTTCCTTGAAAACAGGACATTTGTTAGCTACTTTATTGCTTATGGCCATTGCAGACGCAGGCTGACTTCACAGGCCTAAAATTGCAACTCTTAGTGTTCATTCCCTTTTATTGATGCAGGTAACGGCAAAGGAGTTCAATTGTTTGGTTCTTGAACGTGTTGCTCTATGTCAGGGTAAATGAACTTTTGATTATTTTGTTTAACACTGTTCTGTCAATTTTCTACCGAAGTCAAAATGATCCAAAATAGTCATGTTTGACTGGTGGTTCTGGTCAATTTCTCCTCAGCAGAGGCAATTGAAATAGATTGGTAACCTTTCCTTATCTTTCTGTGCTTGGCAACGTGCACACGTCTGCTGCTTCCCATTTCTTCTGTCGCCTTTTTGATCTTTAGTCACGGTATTCCTGGAGATGTGTTGTGGCACAGTTGGATGGTGGTTGTCTTACATGCTATGTCTAAAATTCTTCTGTCGACTATCTCACACTTCCAAATGAATCTCGGAATGTTTATTTTTTACTAATACTACTTGTATCCTCTTCTCTAGTTGCAGATCAGAAGCCATTGTTGAATCTTTTAAAGCGAGTAAATTTTCCAGTTGAAGGGAGGAAGAAACTGAAGCCTGTGAATAATGTAAATACCCCTTTTAGTCTCTTGAATGTAAATGTCGATAAATTGACATAGTAATCCCATAACAGATAGCTAGTAAATTGTTGGAAGCACACTAACTTTGTGTTGTGAAAATCAACCAAATTAGAGTAGATTCGCAGCTAAGTAAGACTGAGAGAATAGTAATGAATACAGATTTTACGTGAAAATTTTCAAATTAGGGTAAAAATCACGGGTAAGGATAGAAGACTTTTATTATTGAGAAAAACTAGAGAATTATAAGAAAAAATTAGACTAAAAAACATAGAATATTTTTTGGTATCTTTTTTTCTCTCTTTTCTATCTCACCTCACTCGCTCTTTTTCTCTGCTGCTTGTGTTCTTCTTGCTTCATCCCCTGCCTATTTATAGGTAAGAGATATGGGAGATAGCTAGCTAAATAGTCAGCTATTCTCTTTTATTAGTCAACTTTGGAGGCTTCAACATTGGTAGGCACCGTTTTCGATGCCTACTATTGTTAACAATTCTCCAATTTGAAGATTTGATTAATAATCAATCATATCTTCACACTATTCTTTTTCCTTTGCCGCTTCATGTTGCTTACGTCTTTGTCAGGCCACACAAGGATCGACACCACATAAACTTGTCACCATTGATTGCTTTTGTCATAAAATCTGTCAGGTTATCCATTGTATGAATTTTTTGCATGTTCACCGTTCTTTCTTCCACTTTCTCACTAACGAAGTGATACTGAACTCGGATGTGTTTTGTCTTTGAATAAAATGTTGAATTTTTTGCAAGATGCAAAGTACTTTGACTGTCACAATACAAAGTAATATTCTCTTGTTTATTTCTAAGTTCTTTCAACATCTTTAATCACACTGCTTTTTTACTAGCTTGTGTAGCTGTTACATATTCTACTTCTGTTGTTGATGTAGTCACAACTGATTGCTGTTTTGAAACCCAGTTCACAACTTTTTTAGCTAGTATAAACACATATCTTGTAGTGGATTTACTTTTATCAAGATTACCTGCATAATCAGTATCAACATATCCTTTGACAGTAAAATCTGATCTTTCATAACATAATGCAACATTTGAGGTTCTTTTGATATATCTGAGAATCCTCTTAATAGTATTTTAATGCTCTTGACCAGGATTTGTCATGTATATACTAATTATTCCCACTGCATATGCAATGTCTGGTATTGTACAAAACATAGCGAACATTAGGCTCTCCACTGCTGATGCATACGGTACTTGAGACATCTCCATTCTCTCTTTTTTATTGCTAGGACTCATACTTGAGGATAACTTGAAATTAACAAGAAGAGGGGTATAAATTGACTTACAATCTTATATGTTGAATCGTCGCAAGATCTTCAAATAATTCTTCTGAGAAAACCAAATCTTCCTATTATTTTTGTCTCGGTGAATTTGCATCCTTAGAATCTTGTTTGCTAGTCCCAAGTCCTTCATTTCAAATTTCCTAGCCAACTGTGCCTTTAATTCTTTGATACGTTCATTATTAGGGTCTGCTATTAACATGTCGTCTATATACAACAGCAAGACTATAAAATCATCTTTTTCAAACCTCTTGAAGTATGCACAAGGGTTTGCATTCAGTCTGTTGTATCCAAGGCTCATGATAAAGAAATCAAATCTCTTATACCAACACCTTAGTGCCTGCTTTAAATCATATAAAGATTTGTTCAACCTACAAATCAAGTTCTCTTTCCCTTTTGTCTTCAAAACCTTTTGGTTATAGCATATAAATTTCTTCTCCAAGATCTCCAAGAAAAAAATGCAGGTTTTACATCTAATTGCTCAAGATACAAGTCATATATAGCACACTTTGCCAGAACTACTCGAACTATAGTGAGTCGAACTATAGAAGAAAATATTTTGTTAAAATCAATGTTTTCTTTCTGAGCATATCTTTTTAATACCAATGTAGCACGATATTGCTCTACTTGATCATCACCACTCTGTTTGATCTTGTAAACTCATTTATTGCCAATAGGTTTTCTTCTTTGCGGTAGTGATACCAGCTCTCATGTCTTATTCTTATGTAGAGCTTCAATTTCTTCCTACATTGTTGTCATCTACTGAGATGCATCTGAATTATTCATTGCTTCTTGAAGAGTTGATGGCTTTCCGTCCTCAGTTAAAAGACAGTATGTAATATTACTCTCCATAATATAATTTGAGTGTCAGCTCAGTGCTCTTCTCATGCGAGTTGGTCTCTGAGTATCTGGAACATCATATTTATCTGGTTCTTGCTCCTCGTGCTTTGGTGCAGTTTCAGAAGAATCATTTTGATCAACTTCTCTATCTACTTGTACTGTTGTAGTTTCTGGATTTTCTTGTACATTGCCTGCATTTTCTGCTTACTCTTGATCTTTATCTTCCATGAAGATAACATCTCTGCTGATAACAATCCTATGAGCATTAAGATCTCACAGACGATACCCCTTCACACCTTCAGCATACTCTAAGAAAATGCATCTTCTGAATTTTGGATTCAACTTCGTAGTTTCTTAGGCATTGAACATCACATAGGCAGGATTTCCAAATATATGGAGTTGGAATAATCCATTGGTTTACCAGTCCACATCTACATCGGTGTCTTCAACTCAATTGCAGTCGATGGAGCTCGATTTACCACATAACAGGCGGTATTAATTGCTTCTGTTCAGAATTTCTTATCTAAGCTTGCAGTTCTCATCATCGCTCTTGTTCTTTTCAACAGAATTCTATTCATCCGCTTTGCTACTCCATTCTGTTGAGAAGTGTATGTCGTCGTGAGCTGCCTTTTGATGCTTTCTTGCTTGCAGAATTCATCAAATTCTTTTCCAGTATATTCGCCTCCATTGTTTGAGCGTAAACACTTGATCTTCTTACCAGATTTGAGTTCCACCCGCGGTTTGTAAAATTTGAAAGTTGGAAACATATCTGTCTTTCTCTAGATAGGAAACACCTAATATCTCCTAGAATAATCATCGATGAATGATACAAAGAAATTTACTCCTCTTAGAGATGTAACTGGTGCTTGCCATACATCAGAGTGGATTAATTCTAGAATTTCTTTGCTCTTGAATTTTGATGTGTTGAACTTCAATTGATGTTGGTTGCTTACAATGCAATGCTCACAGAAGGGTAGTGATACCTTTGTGAGACCTAGAAGTAGATTTTTCTCTGCAAATATCTTCATTCTTTATTCTGACATATGTTCAAGCTTTCTATGTTACGTCATTGTAGATTTGTGGTTTGAACTAGTCACTACAACAGATGTCTCTCCTTCTTGCAAAGTTACTTCCTTCAGCATGTACAGATTTGCAACAATCTTCTCTGCTTTCATAAATACCAGCGCTCCTTTAATCATTTTCATGATCTTGTTTTAAATCTCCAATCTGAAACTAAGATCACCCAGTTGTTCTATAGACAACAAATTCTTCTTCAAGCCTCCACATGTCGCACTTTGTCAATGGTCTGAGTTGTCCCATCATACATCTTTAACTTGATGGTGTCGATACCAACGATCTTCAGAGCTTGATCATTATAGCTATACATAGATCCCTCATAGACAAATTCATATTGATGGAACCATTATCTTCGAGAGGTCATATAAAAAGTAGCTGCTAAATCAAGAAGCCATACATCAACAAATCTTCTCTTACCTTCAATAGTCGTTGCTGCTTCACAGACCATTGCACCTCCATCATCTGAAGTATTCGCTGCATTTCTTTGAGGCATAGAATCTTACTTATTCAAATTCCAACAATCCTTCTTCAGGTGTCTTTTCTTGCCACAATTTTGGCACTTGAAATTTTTCTTTCTCCTGGATTTTGATCTACCATGACTATGACTTCCACTTGAGCCACGTTCCATTGATCTTCCTCTCATCACCGTCAAGGCCTCCGCTTGTTGCGAAGTTGTTAGCATGTCTTCCTTACTTTTGCGCTGACTCTCTTCTTCTAGAATAGCAGCTACAATATTGTCGAAGACTAGAGTGTCTGTGTTGTTTGTTAAATTGATGATGAGTTGATCATACGAATCTGGTAGAGTTTGGAGAAGAAGTTCTGCACGTTCATTTATCTCTATTGTATGCCCTAATGATGTGAGTTAGGAAAATAGAGTATTTAAACTATTTAAATGCTCCGTCACTGAAGTTGATTCCGCAATGCGTAAAGTGTATAGTTTTCTCTTCAGTGATTTGGCCTCGTACAATTTTATGAGGTGATCTCATATTTTCTTTGCAGTCTTCTTTTACTCTATGCTGGATAATATCCCATCAGCTAAAGCTAGGTGAAGATTAGCTACAACATTCCTATCCATCTCGTTCTATTTTTCATCTGTAACTCCAGTTGGCCGTTCACTAATGGTCGTCAGACAATTATCTTTCCTCAAAATTGCCTTTATCTTCAACTTCTACAATGAGAAATAACTCCCATTGAACCTTTCAATCTCAAAATTTGTTGCCATTGCTTCTATCACAATCGAATTTAGCTCCTACTATTTCACGTGAATAGTATCTGTACGTATGAATAGTATTTGTATGTATAAATAATACTCGTACGTATAAATATTATTCGTATATGTGAATAGTACTGTATACTTGAATTACAGTAACTGCACAGTTTCATGCAAAAATAAATGAATGAACAGTTGTCACCTTGTGATTACTATTCATTGACTTTTACCGTGCTCACTGGAACGTCGAACGGATTACGCCAAAAAATTTATCGTAATTTTCTAAACTCGTTCTGATACCACTTGTTGTGAAAATCAACCGGATTAGAGCAAGGTCGCGACTAAATAGGACTGATGGAATAATAATAAACACACAAATTTTATGCGAAAAAATTCCAAATTAGGGTAAAAATCATAGGCAAGGATAGAAGACTTTTACTGCTGAGAAAAAATGGAGAATTACAAGAAAAAAAATCAGGCTAAAAAACACAGAATATTTTTTGGTCTCTCTTTTTCTCTCTTTTCTTTCTCACCTCACTCTCTCTTTTTCTCTGTTGCTTATGTTCTTGCTTCATCTCTTGCCTATGAGATATGGGAGAGAGGATAGTTGGCTAATCTTTCATTAGTCAACTTTGGAGCCTTCAACATTGGTAGGCACATAACCCATGGGTCTCAGGATCGAAACCTAGTTTTGATTCCACCTAAATGTAGCGCCCCCTTACTGTCGGGTACGCACCAGAACGCTCGGAGGTCATTCCGATACATATCCTATGATAAGGGCGAACTACGATTGATCACTACATTCATTTCACATGGTATGGTATCATAATTCACTTATAAGGCATCATAAGAAACATCACAATGTTTTAAAACCAACTTTTTCCTCATTTTATTTTATAGAACCCGAATATCTACATTGTATCTTTCAACATTTTCTATATGTAAAACATCAAGACCTAATATAAAAGTACTATATGAAAGAGGAAAATATTCAAAATCTAACTAATCTGTCCAAAAATTTCAGCTGATCGACCTTTGAGCCATGACTTATCTTGCCAATCACAATCTACACGGCTGGTAGAGCCTCTCAGTAGTTAGAGTCATCTCTCGGTCCTGAAAAGATAACGCTGCAATTTTGGTTGACTTTTTGCTTCGTCTTACGTTGACCAGAACATCTTCTGGTCTAAATTTGACACTCTAGACGACATAATTTGTCTTCAAGGTCTCTTGGAAGTTGTAGATCTTGAAGTCTTCTTTCAAACCATCTTAAGAACACTTTAATTCGTTATCTCTAGATAAAGTTATGGCTGTTGTCCTGAAACTGGTTCAATTTTGATTGAGGACAAAACCTTGATTGATTTTTTGGGCCATAACTTTGTTATCCGACCTCCAAATAAAGTGATTTTTGAACCAATAGATTCCTAACACATTTTTTTATCACTCCACAAAAAATTGTGGCATTTTGAATTGATTTGAAAAAGGTTGATCAAATCAAAATGTGAAATTTGTTGGAATAGTGAAATAGGATTATCTTACTGAGGGGTGCCTACCAATGTTGAAGCCTCCAAAGTTGACTAATGAAAGAGGATAACTGGCTATTTAGCCAGCTATCTCCCATATCTATTGCTTATAAATAGGCAGGAGATGAAGCAAGAAGAACACAACAAGCATAGAAAAAGAGAGAGTGAGGTGAGAGAGAAAAAGAGAGACCAAAAAATATTATGTGTTTTTTAGTTTGTTTTTTTTTTGTAATTCTCTAATTTTTTTCAGTAGTAAAAGTCTTCTATCATTGTCCGTATTTTTTACCCTAATTTAGGACTTTTTCACGTAAAATTAGTGTGTTCATTACTGTTCTTTCAGTTCTATTCAGCTGTGAACCTGATCATCATTTCGTTTGTGAGAAAGTGGAAGAAAGAACGGTGGACATACAGAAAATTCATACAATGGATAACTTGACAAATTTTATGACAAAAGCAATCAATGGTGACAAGTTTATGTGGTATCGATCCTCGTGTGGCCTGACAGAGACGTAAACAACATGAAGCGACAAGGTTGAAAAAATGACGTGAAGATATGATTGATTATCAATCAAATCTTCAAGTGAGAGAATTGTCAACAATGGCAGGTATGGTAGGCACCGAAAACGGTGCCTACCAATGTTGAAGCTTCCAAAGTTGACTAATGAAAGAGGATAGCTGGCTATTTAGCCAGCTATCTCCCATATCTCTTGCCTATAAATAGGCAGGAGATGAAGCAAAAAGAACACAACAAGCAGAGAAAAAGAGATAGTGAAGTGAGAGAGAAAATAGAGAAAAAGAGAGACCAAAAAATATTTTATGTGTTTTTTAGTCTAGTTTTTTCTTGTAATTTTCTAATTTATCTCAGTAATAAAATCTTCTATTCTTGCTCGTAGTTTTTACCCTAATTTGAAAGCTTTCCACATAAAATCTATGGGTGCGTTTACTTTCAGAAAACAGTTTTTGTTTTCTATCTTGATTTTTTGCATATATTTTCAATTTTCATTTTCAGTGAAAAATTGTCGAAAACATGTTTACTAATTAATATTGAAAAAAT
>JAOSBM010000003.1:9744609-9757728 GCA_027568955.1 Erythroxylum tenue
AATAATTATTATTATTATTATTATTATTATTATTATTGTTATTATTATATAATTTACCGTTTCTCGAAAACAACACCATATATGAATTTATGCAACAGCCTCAATTCCACATTAACAATTTGTGCATCGGATGTAATGTGTGGATCGTATGCAAGTTGGATGAGTTAGTTTAATGATTAGGGGCAATTCTTTTAATTCTTGCACATCTATGAAAAAACTAATTTACTTACCTTGACTGAAGTTCGTATCCTAAATCATTTTCAAGAAAGAGGGAGATTTTTCCCCCTCAAGGCAAGTAAGTTTTTAGAACGTACAGTAAGATTGTTCAAATTTATTATTATTATGTCTAATAATAATAATAATAATAATTATTATTATTATTATTATTATTAATTTATAAATTTTTTAATATAATTTGTGTTTAATATTATTC
The DNA here is from genome assembly GCA_027568955.1 of Erythroxylum tenue. Classification (NCBI taxonomy): domain Eukaryota; kingdom Viridiplantae; phylum Streptophyta; class Magnoliopsida; order Malpighiales; family Erythroxylaceae; genus Erythroxylum; species Erythroxylum tenue. The sequence continues at coordinate 9,745,043 of JAOSBM010000003.1, forward strand.
AAATTAGTTATTATTATTATTATTATTATTATTATTATTATTATTATTATTATTATTATTATTATATATAATTTGCCGTTTCCCGAAAACAACACTACACATGAATTTATGCAGCAGCTTCAATTCCGCATTAACAATTTGTGCATTGGATGCAATGTGTGGATCATACTCATCCAAGTCTGTTAAATATTTCCAATACGAAATAATGTTGAATGACTGATGCGCATCATCAATATCGTTTTCTGCAAACCCAAATATGAACCGTAACATTCTCTCATCCATAAAACACACCTGTCTTCGTAACCTAAACCACAATTTCTTTGGTTTGCTTGAGACAAACCTCAGAGATGTGAAAAACTCTAGTGTCAGGTCACGGTAAACAGGGTAATTCATGCTCACAAAATATTCTCATCTACCTCTCCGACATAATGTCATAAATATATCGGTCAACCCTATTTGATCTAGCACTTCAAAATTAAAATACGTTGGAACTTCAATGCTCTTAGTATGGAGTTCTCTGTACCTCTCTCCTTCTTGCTCGGAATAAATGGGAAACGGGGCATCATACACACCTAATATAAATCTCGCTGAAGCACAAGAGCCTAATAATACACAGTCTTACCTGTAACTAATAAAGAGACCGTCCTTTGTAATATGATTTTTATATCCAATAATCAGTGGTGTAATATAATTAGTACACAAAGAAATCCATTATTTTATTTTATTGTTATAATTAATTAGATCAAATTTGTGAAATTAGTTTCAATCTGTCGGCCCATAAGTCAAGCTCAGGCTTAGGACAACTCAAGACTTAATTATTCTAAACAAAACAACACCGTTTTACTTAAAAGAGTGATGACTCAGATAAGCTTAAGCTTGAACAATTCAGATCTCGATCTAATTAAAAAAAACATTATTTTTCATTTTTTATTTTTAAAAAATTGAACCATTGCCATCCCTAATTCAACTTGATTATAAAATTAATGCTCAGAATTTCTGTTAGGATTTCTAAAAGGTCACTCGTTGAGGTCTTTTAACCACACTAGTGAGAGAATGATGAATCAAATTAAGGCTTTACCTGATTGCTTGTTATGCCAAAAATGAAAAAAAAAAATGCGTCAAGCGATATTAGGTTCACATACAAGGACAACATACAACAACAAACAAGGTTTAGAGACAGAGTGTGACATTAAGAAGTCAATAATCTTCTGTGATGCTTCCTCGCAGTTCTCCTATGGAGGGCCCATCTTGCTTTAATGTCAACTGAATTACAAACTTCTAGTTCACCATCTGATTCGGATTCTGAAGTTTCAGTTTTGAGGTCCCCTCTAATCCTGGCAGCCTCAGCGAGCAGATCATTAGCTATCATTTCCGTGGTCTTGCTAGTAATCCCTCTTAGATACCAGGAAATAGGTGGGGGCGGTACGATTGCAGGCTGAATCAACTGTTCCAAGCTCACCTTTGATCCTACCCTTCCTCTCGTTCCAGTACATGAAGAATATTCTTCCCACGTTTTAGGCTTGAACGGATAGCACACTTTTTCATCAACAAATACAGGTTCTACCTTCCACGAGCCTTCAAATCTCTTCATGAACCCAGTCTTCAGTTGCTTGAATTTCATCTGTTAATCAATCTCCAGTATAAGCCAGTATCTTGAAATATTTTCTCCAGTACCAAACTTAGAGACATATGATGATTTTCGTTTCACTGTGTTAACTACTTAAGCCATAGGAAGACAGCTTTGTGTCCATTCCGAAAGACAGTAGAATCTTCCTATCTGTGGGACTATGAGTTAAAAAAGGAAATCAAGCGGTAGAACTGCTCAAGACTAGAAAAACAGAGGCCTCAAGTAGCCAGGTTGACCAAGTGTTCCATTTTAATTAGCGCGAGGAAACAAATACAGAAATGTAACTGTAAATGCTTACAGAGTGATCTCTTCTGTTCTGATCAACTAAAACATGCACTGAAATGGTGCCTGACCACCAAAGAAATTTCCATAGAGCTGCTTGTTCAACCTCCACCACCTGTCTCTGACCGTCATCAAGCAAGACCTTTCTGGATATCACTTCCTGCATAGACAAGTTTTGCTCCTTATGTCAAAGAAAAATCACCCCACATTCAAATTCCAAACCCAATAGCCGCAAAAGCAACTGCTGTAACATTAGAAGATACTAAGCACATTGACATCTAATTCTGAAAAGTTAGTAGCATGTACATAGTTCAAATGCAACCAGTTGTTTGACATTGAGTAGGACGATAATAATATCCAACTTGCCTTAATATTTTTGAAAACCCTCCTATTATCAGGGTCAGTGACAATGTTGTAAACCGCATCTGGAGGCAAACCGACATCAAAATCTACACTGAGGTTGCAGAGAGAACCTTTCGGTACACTGACCTGTCAAGACTAACGTCAGTTCCCAACTGCCAACTGGACCAAGAGTTGATTAACCACACAATATAGTACAAAAATTACAATATAATAGTTTCATCATTCTAAGAGAGCCTTAAACAATGAAATTCCTAGCCTATCTTCTCTGCTGAAGATTTTTCCTCCAGGAATTCTTACTTACAGATGGCACAAATATGAATCATATTTGATCAGACAGAAATCTCCATTTGAACAGAATGAACTATCAATTGGTATCTAGATTCAAAGCTAAACGAGTCATTCTCTTTCAATACTTCACTCAATTATCACAGAATATACGAAAAGAAACAACTTGCCCAGCAATGTTCTGTTACCTTTATTTTTGGAGGTTGATCAGACCAGGAAGAATTTTCTTTCCAAGCTTGTAATTGCTTCTCCAGGTTGATTCCTAAAGCAGCAGACGATCCATTTTCCTTTCTCAACGGATTGACATCATCATATTTCACTAATTTCTTAAGCTGTGACTGCAATCAAATACAATTTTAATGAGCAAACAACAATTAACAAATAAGCTGTCTTAAGATATGGAGGGAGACAGAAATACTGAATAAGCACTAGCCTTAACAGAATTCTGAAGCTTGTGCTGGAGCCGTACAAAAACTGCCGGATCAAAAGCCTTCCGGCTGTCAGTTCTTTTGCTCTTAAGAACTCCTATATTTCCTGCTTTCCCTTCTGCATCGCCCATTTACGCCTGAAATCCTTCAAGAATAAGCATTGATGACTGAAGTTTGCATCTACCTAAAATCCTATTCCAAAACCCTATTTCTAGTTACTAACTAGTATAATTACTGCACTTTCAAATTTTGTTGGTGGGAAGGAGATTTGCAAAACTAGGTAGCCGGTAAACATCCCCTACTGTCAGTTAACCATCCAAGGCAGAATTGTATCAGCGCTATGGCACACAATAATTGAATTCAAAATATGCTACTTTGGCATTTTTGTTTGTAAAGCTATAATACTAACATAACCAAATTACACTATGCGATTAAACAGGCAGCAAGCTCCTCTCCCATCACCCAAACGCCATCACCAGAATTTCGACATTAAAAACGAAAACAGACGAATGAAATAAAAAAGGAAATATTAATCAAATTACATACCCATCACTCTCCATGATCGCAGGAATAATATTTAACAAAAGAAACAAAAAAAACTTAGAAACGTTTCCAGTAAAATCCGACAAAATAAGGAAGACCTGGTAAAGAAACGCGAATGGATTCACTTACAGGTTGGATCTGACAACAAGAATAACCCTTTTCAATAACGAATCACAGACTCAACTTCTAGCTCACAAAGGAAAATTAAAACCCAAAAAATTTGCTTCCTCGTTCAAATCTCTTCTACTTGTCCGCTCAGATTTAAGGTGGCACGTTCTTCCGATGGACATTTAGTTCCACGAAACCACAAGTCCAAACAGACCTTTTTCATTCACATGGAAAGTTTCTACTTTTCAGGAGACGCAATCCAACGGCCTTCTTGGATCTTTATTCTGTACGTATCTCATGAACGCCCGGCGATCGTCCACGTAGATAACTTCTTTTTCCGAGTCATGAGATAGCTCTTAGGCCGACATGTGATTTTCGTGACTTTAACCTGCTTGTCTGTGTCTGAATTCTTATGTTATACTGCAATACTGTCAAACTGGGACAATTTTAACATGTGTTGGATTACTTTTTTGTTAGTTGAAGAACGTAATCTGAAGATGCCACTTGTCAAAGTTACGGCTTTAGTCCTAATTAACTATCTCCAAAGGTGTTTGACTATTTAGTTGTTCTGCATCTGAATTTCTTTTAACTATGAGAATTTTAAGTTAAGATTGTTTTATGGCTCCATGTGTGATTGTTTTATGGCTCCATGTGTGAGCTCAAAGGCATACATTTGTAGTGTAGGTAGGTTCTATAGTAAGTTCAGGGCTTATAATTGCTTGTAGGCCCACATTAAAATGAGATATAACTACCTGCCCCCTGAAGTTTCCAAGGAAAAAACAATATGGTTCAAACTTGGACCGTTGATGTTTATTCATGATGATATAGAGCTAGAATACGAATATAGTTAACCCCAAGGCGTAGCTAAGTTGGTAAGGGCTCTCTTGGTTTAAGTGAGATCGTAGATTCGAACCCTCCTCATGTATGTAGTCGTTTAAAATTTGGGACCAGAGCTTTGCCTCCCGCAAAGGACCCACCCGACTCGAGCGGGGATTAATCTAAATGTGAAATGACTTAAAGATGCCTTCTTATAGTTGAGACCTGCCTAGAATACGTGGGCAAAAAAAAAAAAAGAATACAAATATAGTTTATATGGTTGTTACAAACAACATCAAGCGTCCATTCGCACATGTCGTGATTCAAGTACCACAAACCAGCTTATACGCGTACTATATTTATTAACGGAGTCGTTCAACAGACCGAGAAGACACTTGCTCCTTGCTTAGGCTTTGCGACAGGTAACTCCATCGCAGATCCATCCATCTTGGCTCTTAGCGACCTCACATTCATCAATCTTTAGTGCACACTTGGGATCCAGATCATAATCGCATTTCTTGCAGTTGAAAGACCAGTCATGTCTAAACTCGTTGCAGTTATCACAATCATATGAACCAAGTTTAGTGAGTATGAGCTCATGCTCAGGATGAAAATGATGTTTGATTTTCTTAGGCCACCCCTTCGCCATTTCCTCAATCTTCTCATCTAGTTGTTTGAAACGCTCCTCAGTAAATGGATAAGCATCTACACCATTATTTGCTATGTGCTTATAAGCTTTGGTGCTGACTGTTCGTCCACTCGGGCCCATGGCCACAATTTCAGGAATGCCTGGAATGCTGAACTTACGTTGCAGGATCCTATTCCTCTCATCCTCAAAGGGGAGGGTTAACCAGGGCATGCACGAGTAAATGTCATCAAATGAAGCTTGATTACGGTCACTTGACACGAAGATTATCTCGAATGCATTGTCTTTTGCCTTGATTTCATGGTATACTTTAGTTAGCTTCGGTAGAAATGCACGGCAGGGGCGGCAGGATTGAGCTGAGAAATAGAGGAGAATGGTCTTCCCAACCAGTTCGGACACCAGGACCTAACCAAAAATGAAAGAAGGATATGATCAACAACAGCTTGGCTTTCTCTAAGAGGTAATAAGGGACTCGGATTGAATCATTCGGGGATGAGGAAGGGGATCATGTTGTTGAGCTGAAGGTTCATTGCCAACAAGACCATAGTTGTATCATGGAAATTAGTATGCATATTCTTGTTAAGAGGATATTTACCTTGGAATAACTCTTATCTATCACAAAATCCTTTTCACCATGAACTAAAACTGACTCTAATGTTTGTGCTTCAAGTTTTTCCTTTTGAATCTCAGCAAGCTCGATAACCTTCTCTGGCGTGAATGGATAGGCTTCATCACCATGATCTTCAATAAGCCCAGCTACATTTTGGTTCAGCGTCTTCCCATCTTCCCCGATAATGACCATTGTGGGAAGGGTTCTGATCTCAAAATAACGTGCTAGTTTTTCATGGCTTTTATCGCCAAAAGGTAATGCTAACCAAGGCATTGTTTCGAAATCCTTTTTGTACATATCTTCTTCATAGTCTAGAGAAACCAACACAACGTCAAAGTTTTCTCCTTTTTCCCTGAGCTTCTCATATGCCTTCACTATTTTGGGAGTCAAATAAAGACATATTGGATGAGAGTGCATGGAGAAATACAAACCAACCATCTTCCCTTGAAGTTCAGAGACAAAAACCTGCCGTTGAAGATGTTATGGTTGCATACACGTAATAACAACAACAACGACCATGACTAGCAGTTGACAAAATTTTACCTTGGTTCCACAGTTGGATATCAAGTAATCCCGAGATTTTGAGACTAATAGAGAGCTTAAATTCTGATTCTTCTTAACATTTTCTTGTTCCACTCTTAAGCAGTCAAGCTTCTCCAGGCTGAAAGGGTATGCGTCTGCTCCATAGTCTTTGATGATGTTCACCCCTTGATTACTAGAAATCTTGCCTTCAGAATCAAATATGTGAAGATTAGGGATCCCTTTCACCTTGAACAACTCCTTAACGCGTTTGCGGATCACTGAATCAGCAAATGGAATGGCTAGCCAAGGCATTTTAGTGAAGTATGCATTGAATGAATCGTCATCTCTATCAGAAGAAATGAAAACAACTTCGAAGTTGCCTTTTGATGAAAGCTGTTCATAGACTTCCAGAAGGACTGGGGTAAAACGTCGGCATGGCGGACACCATGAAGCAGAGAAATACAGTGCAACAATCTTCCCCACCAAATTGCTGATCTTGACCTGTACGTAAGGGTTAAGAGTTAGACTTAGAACTATCCCGTGTTTTAGCACCAGTTCAAGTTTGCTGCTCTTCCTCAGTTTCAAACTGGGAAAATGACCTGAACTTTTGATCCAGTAAATTGTGTTTTCATCTTTATGTTCCTGGGTTTTCTTTTGCCAACAGATTTACAAAAACTTGCAGAAAATTCACCACAAGAAGGAAATTGGTCTCCTGCTGAATGAAATCTAGTGAAATAGATAAGTATTCAATTACTTAGTTACGATCTAGCTAATCAAAAGCTTCCCTGGTTTTTACGTATAGAAGTGTAAATACCTGATCACCCTTGCTGTTTATGAGAAAGTCCCTCTCATCTGAAGAGAGAAGCGATGGTAGTTCGTGAGAAATAGCATTAGCAGCCGATTCAGCCATGCTCTATTCTGCAGCTTGAACTTCGCTCCCAGGATTTCTCCTATAATATCACAGCTTAGTAAGATAATCACGATGCTTTATATCTTTAACTTGTCCGCCAGGTTAAACAAAGAATTGTCACCCTTGTGTAGCGTGAAATACCCAATGTTATCTCAAGATTTTAAATTAATGATTTGGCTCGTAACGATCAAAAAACATTTATGTAAATAGTGGCTGAAGAACAAACGCATTGATAATGTCATAGTGGAATCGGATTGTCTTCAGGCGGTTCAAGCAATCACATCTTCTCAGTCTAATTCTTTGAAAATTGGAATGTTGACTTTTGATTGTCTGGATTTTAAGCGACACTTCCTTCATTTGTCCTTCCAATGGACGCGTAGGATTGTCAATAAGGCGGCTCATTCCCTAGCGAGGGTAGTCTTATTACATGCAAACCTTCATCTCTGGAATTCTATTCCTCCTTGTTTAGCCTCTATTTTACGTTCTGAACAGTCTTTGTGTGTTGCTTCTGATAGAGAAAGGTTAGTAGGTTCTGGGTGTACTGGGTAAGCCTGCTGGCTTGGGATAGTTTTTCTAGCCTTTCTTTATCGGGTGTTTTTTATGACTTATGATTTATGATTTTCGTCAAAAAAAAACAATCAAAAAACATTTATGTACGTTTTAAAATTCTAACTTATAATATTTAGTTACGTTTTAAATTTTAAATTTATTAGATGATCTTACTTATTCTGAAAGATAACAATATACAAAAAGTTATATAACTTAGTTATCTCTTTAAATAAAGAGAAAATTGCTTTTCTATTTTTCGGGGATCAATTTAACAAATTTACTATGATAGTAAGAAATAGTTCCAATAAATTTAAAATGGATAAGCTTCTATTCTTTTTTTTAATGGACAAAGGATCCTTCTATTTAACCAATTCAATAGTAGCTTTGAAGACACGGCTAAAGGGTTATTCAAACAACCAGAAACTTCAAGATTCTATCAAAGATAGTGAGAAAGACGTTTTAACATAATCAAAGCCAATTCAGTCAATTAGTCGATAATGTATCAAATTTTTAGAAATACATCAGCAGCATCAGTACTTATTCTCAAAAAGTTACACCTATACCTTATGAGCTTTTGAAAATGAAAACACTCTATCTAGAGAGAGATCAATATTCATTGAACCTCATTAACAGAATATGTCGAGTACACTGCAAAATTTACTTGACTTTGCATACTAAAATTTGTAGTTATAGTGAATTGGAATCGAATCTACAAAGAATGCTCGGTTAATTTATGTAACGAAATTAATTGATGCAAGGAAAATATAAAAAGGGGATTTTTTGGATTTTTTGCAATTTAGAAAATAAAATAAAAGTAAGATATCGAAAACAAATTAAAACAAGTGATCGAAAATGATTAAACTGTCGAATATACGTAAGGTCCGGTTCTAGGTTCAATCTCAGACTAAACACAATCAAACATATTTCATCATCTTAACGTCTTTACAACTCTCTTCGGACTATCAATCTGATACTAATAGAACGCTCTCCTAATCTCGATTTTTCCTTAGGTTTTGTTTAATCAAGATATGATCATTAATTAAACCTAACTACCAAATAACTTAAGATACGATCTCTAGATTTAATTTGACAGCCATATTACAAAGTAAAAAATGATTAATAAAAGCAGTAACCTCACACATTCAAGTTATCTAACCTAAGTTATGTTGTTCCTAACGATACGAGATTATTAGATGCTACTCAGAAACATCAAAAGTAACGATTACATATTACATTCAATGTTCTAGCAATAGGCTCGAAATAGAATAATCAAAATAACGTGTTAAGATCATTCGTCCCAAAACCCAATTAAATCAACACCAATAACACAACAATTTGAAAAGAAATTACAACCTTAAAATGATAAAAACAACTTAAATGTGACTTGGCATTGATATTCCCGTTGAATTAGAGTCGAGAAGCTAGCCTTCCATCTCTATTTTTATGCGCTAAGCGTCAATCCTCATCTCCACAGCTACGTCAGTGGTGAAAAATGAAGAAACGCCTCCACCCTCTGTTCTTCGCGTCTCTTCCTATTTTGTGATTTAATTTTTGGTTCACCTCTACTGTTCACGCCCCTAGTTAATGTGTGTTCCACTCTTTTAAAAACCTTGCATAGCGTCTGTGTTTAACGCAAACGTCTGCATTTAACGCAGACGTTGTTTGCGTACAATGTTTTTTTTTTGTCATTTCACCTTGTTGTTGCTGTCGTTTTGGGTCCTTGCTCCTCCTTGCTGTGATGTCGTTTTTCTTCTTCATATGTTGTTGAAATAATTAATCCAAATGCTTCCCATTAAATTTGAACTCACATTCTTGCATGGGACATACATAGTCATGAGCAAATTTTATTCTTTTTCTTTATGTTTTCATTTCTTGTCTTCCTCTTGTCTTTATTTTCTCCAATCCTCTTCTTGCTCTAAGAAAACAAGTCAACGTAAATCTTCGAAAAATGACCTAAATATTGTGCTTTCGACTCACTTTGACTTCTTTGCTTTTGAATTGTGCCTAAAATCATATATGAGTCAAAGTGATTATCTTAAGCAACTTAATGTCATTAATCGCTAAGTGTTATAAAATAATTAAACAATCAATTAAGCACATATCAATTTCTCCCACACTTAGCTTTTGACTGTCCTCGGAAAAATCGTCAAAATCAAATCAGAAACCAAAACTTTTACTTATTTTCCATATTTCTTAAGAATAGCTAATCATAAGTAAAGAAGAATGTCTTCCAAAACCTATAGCAAAAACTCAACATTCAAAGCTTCTACTCATGACCAATCAATATTCACCACCCTTAGAAACTGACTAATCTAAAGGTAGACTTGGACTAAAAGTGTTTAAACAAGAAATTTCCTTAGGTATACTCAAACATTATTCATCATCACAACAATCCATAATTTTGCATATCATTTCATTTCTCCACCACTAAAAGTCACATGCATAATCATGAATCAAAGGACTTTTCTAGGGTTGTAATGTGGTAAGGATAAGGTGGGATGTATTTTAGGTAATGTAGAATAAAAGCCATCAAGCTAGTGAAGCAAAGTAACACTTAATGAGATATCAAAAGCGCAAGTTAACATTCATTCAAAACTGGGCACCATCAGCCATGAAGAATGCAACAACTATGTTTCACAACTCAATTTAGCTCTCACACCACAAGTCACGTTAGCATAACACAAAAAGTGCTCCAATCAATACAACTTAGGGAGGATAAACTATTAATTAACAACTTTTCACATCAATTATATTTCCTCCTTGATACTTTTATTCAAACTCACATTTTTTATTTTCTTTTTTCCTTTTCTTACTTTTTTTTAAAAGTTGAAGTGATAGAAACTACATCAACATAGGATTCATAACATAGAATTTTAACAAATATAACCAATCTACATGTATCCATACACCCACACTTAGGCTTTTATACAATCACATTTATCAAGAATTAACAAATGCTCCACTAGCTTTAAGACTTGGGTAGGGCATTTGGTTAGGTGCAAGTAATGTGGTTTTTAAAAAGGAAAAGGATAATAAATCTCAAAGGGGTTAGCAAAGGAAAATTCACATAGTTGGGTAGGTTATTTAGCTAATGTAGCTCGGTTCGGTAGGTTATTAGCTAATGTAACTCGTAATCGACAAAGAATGCCTAATCATTTTCATAAAAATGCATTTGATAAAAATGTTGTCTCAAATAGAAAATCAACGCAAAGTAAGGATGTAAATGTCATGAAAGTCACACGTACCAAACAAAACAGTGAGACTGATATAGATGTGTCAGTCTAATATGGCTCAAAATCTCACTGGTTTTTTTTGTCTACCACTAATCACTGCTCTTCTAAGAATAATGCATATTAACTAATCACAAGAGCAAAAGTACATGCCAAATTTTGCTATAGATTTTACTAACCAATTCACACTCTAATTATGACTAAAGAATCTTAAAAGCAATAGAAAACAAAAATTTTTTTTGATATTGTTCGTTTGATTTTGAAAACTGCCTAAGAAGTCATCTAAGCTACAATTAAGCTAAAAAACATGCATATAAACTAATATACCCCAGCCTCACATTGTCCTCAATGTAAAATCAATTGCAAGAAATGGAGTAGTTAACAAAAATAGCAAATGTGAAAATGTAAAAGAAAGAAATTAACTCCCCTTAGGTTGCCTCTCAAGCAGCATCTTTGTTTAATATTGGCTCGACCTCCAGTTGCGTGCATCAAGTGACACAAGTCACATCCTCCAGCATCAACACCTCTAAATCCTCCATTTGAAAGCCGTCATAATGCGACTTTAAATGATGACTATTCATTTTGAATGTCTTGTCAGTTTTGAGGCTCCGTATCTCTACTGCATTAAAAGAAAAGACATAAGTGATAACAAACAGACCAACCCAATAGCAATGCAATTTACCTGGAAAGAGTTTGAGTTTGGAATGATATAGTAACACTTTATGGCCCATCGAAAAGCTTTTCCTCAAAATCATCTTATCATGAAAAGCTTTTGTCCTCTCCTTTTATATCACTACATTTTGATATGACTTATTCCTCATCTCTTCCAACTCTTGAAGTTGCAACTTCCTATGCACTCCCGCATCATCCAAGTTCATGTTGCATCTTCTGATAGCCCAATATGCCTTATGTTGTAATTTCACCGAAAGATGAAATGGCTTCCCAAACACTAGCCTATATGGTGCCATCCCAATTGCTGTTTTGAAAGCTGTCATGTATGCCCATAGTGCGTCTTCCAGTTTTACACTCCATTCCTTCCTATTGGGCTGCACGGTTTTCTTCAAGATTAACTTGATTTCTCGATTTGAGACTTCAGCTTGCTCTTTAGTTTGGGGATGGTAAGCAGTAGAAACTTTGTGCGTGATGTGATATTTCTAAACATTGCTTCCATCACCCTGTTGCAAAAGTGGGTTCCTCTGTAGCTAATGATAGCTTTCGGTATCCTGAACCTAGAAAGAATGTTAGCCTTAACAAAATCTGCAACAACCTTTACATCGTTAGTCCTAGTGGCTTTGGCTTCCACCCATTTAGAAACATAATCAACCGCAAGCAATATATAAGTAAAGTCAAAAGACAGAGGGAAAGGTCCCATAAAATCAATGCCCTAAATGTCAAAAATTTCATAGAAAAGCAAAGGAGTTTGTGGCAATTGATCCTTACGGGACATGATACCTGACCGTTGGCATCTATCACAGGATTTACAGAAGGTATATGCATCTTTAAAAATGTTGGCAAATAAAAGCCGCTCTCCAGAACTTTATAAGTTGTCCTTTTCACTCCAAAATGTCTTTCGCAATCGTACGAATGGTAGAAAACTAAAATTGATGATGATTCATTTTTTGGTACACACCTCCTAATAACTTGATCTGTGCAGTGCCTCTAAGGATACAAATACATAATTCTTCGCTTCTGTTGGGCCCCGATTCGTAATAAGCATGTTTAGATTATTTTGAGGCATGTTTAAACTAGTGTGAGATTTAATTTGGT
>JAOSBM010000003.1:9777093-9792342 GCA_027568955.1 Erythroxylum tenue
CAACCGTAAAACGAAGATTAACAATCAGCAAATCGATCCAGTACTTCCGCATTAAGGTTAGTCCTTAAAAATCTACAAATTTAAAAGCAAGTTTAGCATGGATTGATATGGAAAATGGAGGGTTTGTTTTTCAATCCGTAGATTTTGAAATGTAGAAGTTTGAAACAAGAAGTAGGTCTTATGAATGTTATGACCATATGGGCTTAAAAATAATGGTTTAGACTGATAAGAAGATGAAATTCCAAATAGAATTGGTACAACCAAAATATAATTATGCAGGTGCAAATATTCGTTGCCAAAAGACAAGCATATTGAATTGTTGCATGACAATTAACCAATCCGTGGCGGTTTCCACTGACGTCATTTCCAAAAACTAAGGCCCTGTTTGTTTTCGTTTCTTTTTTTCGTTTTTCGTTGTGGTTTAAAAAAAAAGAAAACAATTCATTAAAACACGTTTGGACGAGTATTGTTGCCGTTTCCAGTTTCTAAAAATATAAAAACCGCAATGAGTTTATAGAAACGTAAAAAAGACGTTTTTGTAAGATTTTAAAACATGATTTTTTTTCTCGTAAAAATCACTCGTACCGATTTCACTACTTTTTGTGTTTTTTTTTCCAGCCTTGCTCTGCCTTCATTAGTCTGCTTGCTCCTTCATCTTTGAGAAATGGTTTAACAATGGAGGCAGAAGGGGCAAATACAGAAACCAGAACACAAAAATACTGCCAGAAAGTTTCAAACAACACCAGAAGTGGGATAAGCAAAACAAGTCAGTACCCAACACCTTCCTTCTCTGTGTGGTCAAGAATGTACACATCGTCTGGGACTTTTATCACTTTCTCTCCTTCTGGAGTAATAAGCTTCACGTTGTACGCTACCATGGCCTTAATCCGCCCTCCGCGCCCACTTCTCAACCTGGAAAGTGCCTGCCCGATGTTCAAAATCGCCTTCCGACTCATCGTGTCTGGGTGCCAAGGAGGAGCTCAGTGTCGCGCTAGAGAGTGTTGCCGTGGAAGCCATTTTTGTGGGTTAGCTTAGCTTAGCTTAGAAGAGAGAGTGGCAGTGGCGAGTCTCATTCTGGCGCCTTTAGTATAGAGTAGAGCATGCGAAGCACTTGTCTTATAAATATTGCAGCACATCATTTAATGGGGCAGAGCTACTTTTCAATGCCTAGTCTTCACGTGAAACCATAGAGCACGCAACACTTATCTTCACATTTAATGTGGCAGCACATATGCAAGAACCTACTCTTCAAAAGCCTATTCTTCACGTAGTAGCCTGTCTCTGTATCATAATGGTTCATTTGTTACAAAAGTTAGCTTACTCTTTACGTCCCAGTGAAGCCTTAAGTCCTGCTATAAGGAAGTCTTATTATAGTGAAGTTTTGTTATAATAAGAATTAATTAATTTAAAAATATATTATATTATAATTATAATTATTACAAATAAGAGTATAATTAAAAAATAGAAACTAAATAATAAAATTAAACATGTTTTTACTTTCAGTTTTTTTTGTTAGAAGTCTCACCAAATAAGTTTTTGGTTTTAGTTTTTATATTACAAATTTCAACCAAACAGGTTTTTATTTTTTTAAGGAGAAAAACAAAAACTAAAAACAGGAAACAGAAACTAAAAACAACAACAGAAAAACAGAAGTGAAACCAAACGGCCCTAAACATTCGATGGGGGCCTTTTTTTGGTTTTGTTGGTGGTGTGAAACATAGAATGTCTTTGCCACTCCCAGGTATCGGATTCCTGTGTCTCAAATTTGCGGCTTATAGCGAATGATTCATCTGCCTTTCAGTTTCCGTTGCCTGTGTCGTATACCAGAATGTAGTTTCAATGTTTTTGTACCTAGCAAACAAAGGCTGCCGTATAAACCAAAAAAAAAATGATAAAAGACTCTTGTTAATGACATGCAGTATCGAGGTTTTCTCGTCTAAACTAAAGATTAAAACTTGTGGAGAAGCGATTTTACAAAGAATCTGCATTGTTAAAAAGATATTTTTTTACCTTGAAGATAAGCCAAAAACCGGAGTTTAAACAAAAAAAGCCACACAAGGATTGGAGAGAGTGACGTACCAAAACTTTACATATATTTTATTAGTATTTTAACTGCTTAATTTATATTATGCTTTTAGATAATTTAAAAGATATTATTTTGAGATAAGACTTACTAAAAAATAAGGAGGATGGCGAACAAAAATACGAAGACAAAACAATTTTTGAAACGGTTGTGTGTCACACTGTCACTTCTCAAACCTCTTAGAGATGAAGACACACTTAAATAGTTAAATACATAAGCAAAAGGGAGACCGTGATATAAAAGTTATTAAAGTGAAACAAGGATTGAGACCTAAAGAAAAATTACAGAAATATACAGCGTGTGACAAGTCAATGTCCTCCTCTGGAAATGAAGCAGTAAGATACCTAGTCATGTGTTTAAGTTGGACAAAAGTGATGAAAAACTCTAAATTTATGATCTTTTGTCCACTTTTATTCTAAATTAGGCTTGGCCTTAAGGACTCAGGATACTAATTTTGAAGTTATTGTTTATAGAAAAGAATATTAAAGGTCATCCCGACAGAGTATTTTATCTACATTAATGTTATTTCATAATCTAGGAATTTCTACTACTTTATTTATTAAACCCATTATACGTTTATTGAATCACAATTGCAACGATGATGTTAGGGGAGCCCTTACTTTTATATAAATTCTATATTCGATTATTTTCTTTATTTTGTTCTTACCAATTTATTCCTTTATCCATATTTTGTTTTGTTATGTTATTGAACTTCGCCAATAATCAATATATTTTAAATCTTTGATTAGTTAGCAGTAGGAGAGTGCTCTAAATTATTTTAATTTTCTCGTAAAATCAACACTTTATATATTACTATATTATTGATTAATTAATAATAGGAGCACTTACTTTAGGTTATGAGTAATTAGTTTTTGATTAAAAAAAACTTTAAGAGTAGAAATTACAAGACAAGTTTTTTAGGTCATTGCAAGCAGAGACGGAGCCATTTAGGCCCCCCAAAATTTATAAAAATTAAATATTTTTTATTTTTAATACACACACACACACAGATATATAAGAATAGAGTTATTTGGGACTCAGTAGTACATTGGGCCCCTAAGATTTAAAAAATTAAATATTTGAGCCCTCTTATCTTAAATTCCTGGCTCCGTCACTGATTGCAAGGGAAGTGATGGTGTTTAAGAAACTCAAAGGCTATCAGTTAGTTATTTTATGTCTTTATTTTTATTTATATTCTGACTTTTGACGCTATTTTTTGTACTTAGTTTATTTTAATTTTAGGTATAAACTTGGTATATCACAATAAGCAAACACTCTTTTTTTTCTGGAAGAAGACCTAGAGTTTGAAATAATATTTTGTTGGACAAAAAAAAGAATGGATTAAGTAGGAAACCTAAGAACTACAATCTAATTAGTAGAGGAACAACATAAGATCATATTGGAATGTGTGAAACCTTCTCTTTTAGGGACAAAATCTACTATTACAAGACAAAAAATTAATGTGACCTACTTCGAGAACAAGTTAAATATTATTTAATTATCAGACAAAGACTATAACATACAAATTATCAACTTTTAAAAGAGTTGTGACACATTTAAGATTAGTGGAGCTACCCAAAATGCAATATGACTAAAGTTGTTTCCATTTTTATTGAGAGGTTGAGTTAAACTATAGTTAAAGGTATTACATGTAGCCTTAGCTACAACTTCAAAAAAATAGCAGTGAAATTCTTGCCAAATATTTTATTCTAAAAAAGATTATAAAAAAGGTTAAGGAATAACGTCTCTACCTACTCATAATTTGACAATGAAAAATCATATTAAATATGGGAGAGATATAAATATCTATTGAGTAAGTATCCGTATTAGGGCCTAACAAAATGGATAGGGAGTTTTCAATAATAGAACCCTCACAATAAGTAGAAATTATATGGCTCAACTATATATATATATATATATATATATATATATATATATAGTTTTCAAAAATAGAATAACCCTTACAATAAGACATTTAATTTAAGAAGAAGGAATCAGCCATATTTCTCTTAGAGTAACCAAACAACCCAAAAACAACCTCAGCAGTACGATAAGAAATTGAGCCTAAAGAAATTGATGAGAAACTTTAATGTCTATATCAAAAGCTTGGTTTTAGAATTAAGAAGCTCATTTTCAGAATCAGGAGGATTCAATTTGAGCTTTGAAATGCAAATTAGTCAATTAATAAAATTTATAACTGAAAGACCTCAAAGGATATTTTCTAGTGATACAATGTCTAATCCTAGGGAACATGTGAAGACAATCACCCTAAAGAATGGGAAGGAGTTGACTAATGACATGAAGAGAGAAGCCAATAGATAGAAGCTAATAAGGAGAAGGAAAGGAAAAAAGGATAGCAATAGGGGGAACCAATGAAAAAATATTAACCAAAAATCCCTTACCTATCAAAACTAGAGGAGAAAAGGATTGATTACTTTGGTAAGTTTCTAGAACTTTTTAAGTAGCTTCACATTAATATTACATTCTAAAGTATGCAAAGTTCCTAATAGAGATTGGCACCAATAAGGAAAAGTTAAAAGAACTATCAACTATCATATTGAATGAAGAGTGCCTAAATATCCT
The DNA here is from genome assembly GCA_027568955.1 of Erythroxylum tenue. NCBI lineage: Eukaryota > Viridiplantae > Streptophyta > Magnoliopsida > Malpighiales > Erythroxylaceae > Erythroxylum > Erythroxylum tenue. Next base: position 9,781,760 of record JAOSBM010000003.1, read on the forward strand.
TCAAAACAAGCTACCATTAATATAGGGCATTAATTTATGTATAAGCTATCATTAATTTGATACCTTAATTTTTTTAAAAAAATAGGATTAAGAGAACCTAAACCAGTTATAATAAATTTACAGTTAGCTGATACATTAATTAGGTATCCTAAATACATCACTAAAGATGTTTTGGTAAAGATTTATGAGTATTTTTTGATTTATTTTCTTATTCTTAAAATGAAGGAATATATTGAGGTACTTTTAATCCTAGGTAGTACTACAACAAAAGTCATATTAAATTCTTATCAAAGGAAATTAATTCTTAGAGTTTGAGAGGAAGAAGTTATTTTCAAAAATTCAGATGTAATAAGATACTTTATCTCGGGTAATGATTCTTGCTATTCTCTAAACGAATTAGATGCTGAAATTTCTAATTGTTTTTAGGGAATTATATATAAGGACACCTTGGAGTAACGTTTCATTAAATGAGAGAAAGTTAACTAGGAGAATAAAGAATTAGATGAGTAAGTATAGTATTTATAGACAAATGAAAAGGTTATAAGGAAAATGGATTTTAAAGAGGTAATGTCCTAACTCAACAGGAAGTGAAACCATCCATAGAGGAATCACCGATATTGGAGTTGAAGCTATTATCAAATCATCTTTAATATGCCTTTTTAAAAGAAAAAAAAGTCAAAGCTATTGATGATCATTACATTTGGGTTAACAAATGAACAAAAAGAGAAGTTAAGAATATTAAGGACATACAAGAAGGTATTGGCTTGGAACCTTTGTCATGTAAAGAGAAATAAGTCTTCTTACCACACTTACAAAATATCAATAGAAAAGGGCTATAAACTAGTGGTGCAACCTAAAGGAGATTGAATCCAAATATAAAGGACACGTGAAAGCAAAAGTGGTTAAAATTCTTGACTCAAGTATAATTTATCCAAGTTCTAATAGCTCTTATATATGTCTTGCATAGTAGTTCCAATGAAAGGAGGGATGATAGTCACTTTGAAGAAAGGAGGGATGATTGTTATTCCAATTGAGAAGAACATATTGATTCTAGTAAGGATTATCACTAGTTAGAGAGTATTCATCAACTATAGGAAATGTGGTGATGCAACACAGAAAGAACACTTTACCATTAATTGATCAAATGTTGAAACAAATTTTAAAGCATGTTCAATACTGCTTTTTAAATGAAGACTAAGGTTACATTCAAATTCTAATTACAACTGAGAATAAGAAAAGATTATATTCACATTTTTACATATAACATTTACATACTGGAGAATCTTATTTGTGTTATTCAATGCATTTATGATATTTTAAAGGTGTATAATGTCCATCTCTGAGAATACAATCGAAGAAGTGATAGAGATATTTATGGATGACTTTTTAGTTTTTAGTGATTCTTATGATCAATGCCTCCACAATTTAGAGCAACTGCTTTAAAGATGTAAGGAAATCAATATAGTACTAAATTGGAAAATTTCCTTACTTTACAATAAAAGAGGGCATAGTGTTAGGGTACAAAATCACGCATCAAAGAATCAAGGTGGATAGAGCAAACATTGAAGCAACTGAGAAACTATCACTACCTACATCAGTTAAGGAAAATTAGCAGTTTCTTTAAACATGAAAATTTTTACAGATGTCTTTAAACATGAAAATTTTTACAGACATTTTATAAAGAAATTCTCCACGATAGCTCAACTCCTAACTAATTTACTGCACAAAGATGTTTCATTTGATTTATCACTAGCTATTTTAAATGCTTTCATGATTTTGATGTTGAAGTTGATTAATTCCTATCATAGTAGCACCAGATAGGAACCGCCTTTTTAACTAAATATGTGTCACAATTGATTTTGTTATTAGAATAGTGATTGGGCATAAATATTTTCAACTAATATCTTATGTCAACAAAACTTTGACAGATGTTTAAGAAAACTACACCACCAGGTTATGTTCTGTGTATTTGACAAATTTAAAGTTTATAATATCTTATCTAAAATTATAGTATACATGAATCACTCGATATTAAGGTATCTTTTTATGAAAATTGATTATAAAACCATATGGATTAGGTGATTTGGTGGTTATAAGAGTGAAACTTATAGAATAAAGATAAAAAAGGGAGTTAAGAACTTAATAGTATACCACTTATCGTACCTAGAAATTCCAAACATGGAGAGCTAATTAAAGGAGACATAAATGACACATTTAATGATGAACGACTATATTTTATAGAGGTATATGGTTTTGACCATTCGTTTGCTAATTATGCTAACTGTTTAGCAGTTGGAATTCTCTAAGGATATTTCAAATCACAAAAAAGAAAATATTTTTAATCTAAAATACTACACATTGGAAGATCAATTCTTGTTTGGAATTTATGTAGATCAAGTGATGAAACGATGCATACTTTAGGTGGAGATGGAATCGATAATAGATCACAGTCATGTATTTTGGAGCCAACTAAAATGTAGAAAAAAAATCCTATAAGCAGCTTTGTATTGGCTAAGTATTTTAAAATATGCCCATAAGTACATACATTTTTATGATAAGTGTCAGCCAGCAGATAACATATCTCATAAACATGAAATACCTCTCATAAATATTTTATTTTAAAAATTATTTAACATATGAGGAATTGATTTTATAGGTCCTATTTTGAATTCTTTTAGAAATTAGTACATTCTAGTTAAGTTTTTAAAAAAGATATTTGCTCGATTCGGCAAACCTAAGATGATCACTAACAATAGGATAACACTCGTTTGGGAAGTATAATTTCATAGATTATTGGACAAATATAATGTCATGTATAAAATTACAACTTACCACCCTTAATCCAGTGACTAAGTAGAAGCATAAAATAGGGAAGATTTGTAGAGGAAAATATAGAGTATTCTAAAAAAATTAGATAATAAAATTAAATGATGCATTATGAGTTTATAGGACTATATATAAAGCACCTATTTGGATGACTTCATATAGCTCAGTTTTTGAGAAAACATGTCACTTGTTGAACTAGAACATAAAGTATATTAGATGACTAAATTCTTGAACTTTGATATAAAAAATGCCTACCAAAATAAGACATGTCAGTTGAATTAGCTTAAAGGAATAAGATTATCTATATATGTGAATGCAAGAATCTACAAAAAGCATACTAAACAATGGCATAACCAACTTAAAGTATTAAAAGAGTTTATAAAAGGAAATCAAGTAGTATTGTATAATTCTTGCCTCAAATTATTTCTAAAAGAACCAAAATCTCGATGGTCTGTCCCGTTTAAAATATTTGAAGTATTCCCTGATGGGATGTTTGAGGTGTCACATCTAAAAAAGGAACTTTTAAAGTGAATGGCCATAAGTTGAAGTGATATCTAAGAAGAAACAAAAGAGACACTTATCCATAAAAAGTTGAACAAAGGAAGTGATGTGAACCCATATAAGAGTCAAACCTAAGAAAGCCAAAACAAATGTACAAGGAATTGACACATTGATTATCAATAATCAAGAACCAAAATCATAAAGTATTTGAATGTTATAAAGAAAGAATTTGATAAGTTCAAAGTTCTATAAAGAATAAGGAAACAAGCATTGACAATTATCAATTAATAAATATCTCAGAACTTGTTTTAACTAAAAAAGAAACATATCTTAAATGCTAAATAACAAAAGCATAAGGTTTCGATTGGATATGGTATGAGACACGGTTGCGAGCTAAATTGTGTTATTTATGGACATTTTTACATCAGTGGGTTCAGTTTAGGACATTCCCATAGTTGAGATTATTTATTCCTTTATGCAACTTTGCAATATTGCTTTGGACAAGCTCATGGCTGAGAACTTGGATCCTCCTATAATTTTGTAAAATTAGGCAGCAATATATTAGAGTTTGTGTTCTTTTTAGAGCTTAAACTCTTGTATTTAGGGAGGGGGACAGGCTGGGATGCCTATGTGCGAGCTTATGTCATCCAAAGATGAGTATTTTTCTTTTAAACTCTTTAGCTCCAGCTTTTGTAATTGACCTAAGCATATGTTCATTGTATCTCTTGTAATTGACCTAAGCATATGTTCATTATATTCCCTATTATGGCTAATTGTGTATAAAAAGTCTAACTATTATACTTTTAAAGAAGTGTTTGTTGAGAGGCAATCCAACCAATTATTTTATCTCTTATATTTATATTTTAGTCATTTTCATTGATAAATTTAGGTTGAATTCTTTTTGTAATAAGTTTATTTTAAGAAAAGGGTTCAATTGTTTATATTTCTTTATAGTTATTTATATATTTTTATTTTGATTTGATAGTTAGGAAGCAAGGGCAGATAAATTTATCCTTAAGGAGGAAACTAAAAATGGAATTCGATTAAAATTTTCAAGAAATATACAAAAACACACCTAAAAAAATAGGTATATATTGAATCTAGATTATGAACACATTTGGGACACTTCTGGTTCTTAGGTTATATCTATTTGCACACTTGAGTAATTCAAAACAAATATATCTAGTTAGGGACACGTTCATATCCCAAATCGTGTTTATTTATGAAACTAGAACTTTTTATGCAGAAAGATTTGTAAGTTGGTAAATGCTCATATTCTAAACTATGTCTACATTTGCAATTTTGTGGGTAAGAAATAGATAAATCCACAACTTAAGATACATATGTATCCCAAACCATGTTTATAACACATTTTTAATAGAAAGATCCACAACTTGAGATTCATGCTATATCTATATGCAAATTTTATAAAGAAAAATTCAAAGTTTAATACACAATCTTGTCTCAGGCCATATCCTATAGAATTTAAACAACTTACTTTGTGACATAACTAATTCTTCATATAACCTTTCAATTCTTACCCATATTTCTCTCAAATTTGCACTACCAACTACTTGAAAGTTATTGTACAAATTTTATAAATTTTAAGGAATTTTCAATTTTCAACACTTTCAATATAATCACTCCCTCTAAAGCTACAAATTAAGTAAGAGAATAAGTTCTAAGCCATCTTCAAGTAAAAGGAAGGTTAGAACACATGGAAGCATAAGATGTCACTTTTGTAATTAATTCCCTAACCTAATACAAACAAATATTTATGAAATTCTTTAATTCTAACATCTTGAATCAAATAGGAGCGTGGATTAGTTGGAGTCATTAAGCTAAGTAAAAAAAAGTTACCATCTATGATCATAATATGGGTTTGACATTATTTTCGAGTAATAAAGCATGCCTATAAGGAATTAATGTTAGAAATCTTCACTACTTCTAATGTGACTTGGCATGTTAGATTGGATAAGAAGGATGACATTTGATTTAGGCATGGACAAAGGTGTAGGAGATGTTATTAAATGAATTTTGGAGTACACTGTGATTTTTATACGCTCGAACAAGTACAAGCAAAAGAATATAAAAACTCTATAATAGAATTTCCTATTGATTAACCTTATATAGATTGAGAGTACCCATATAGTTTCTCATATCATTTGGTACTTATAGAAGGTAATAACTCATTTGATCTTAGGGAAAAAAGAGAATACTAATTTGTATACACTTAAAGATATATTTACCTTTTGTAAATAGTAAGGAAAAGACCATGTAATCTAATTTATTACTTTGGCTTATATTTGGAGTTGATGGGTAATGAGGATAAATTATAGAAAAAAAGGTTTCAAACTTTACTAAATTTTTCAATAACTAACTTGAAATTTCAAAAATTACAATAAAATGCTTTAAATTTCATTTTTTATAAAATAGTTCGTTATTAGCCCCCTAGTTAACGTGCTATTGTGGATTACTATATGGAACACAAATGGCTAAATGTCACATTTCATATTTAATGTTTAAAAATTTAAAAGAAAATTTTAGAAGGTAAAACCCTAAAATCCTTAAATCATCTCCCTCTCTCAATCAAATGATGACAAATAGATTTCGTCGAAAATAGTGACCAGTAGCTCATGATACATATTCTGTAAAAATGCTTACTATGTTTTCCTCACAAACTTCTTCATACATTTGATACTCTAATGTTAATATCAAGTCCCACAGCACATCATATATATTAGGCCTATCAGCCCTTCTTGGCCTCAAGTATTTTTTGCTATTTTGCTAAATTTTTACAGGGGATATGCATTTATTTTACTTGTTAAAAAAGGGTCAACAATTTTCTTAAGCTTACCTTTTCTTTGCCAAAGCTTTCCTTATTAAGCTAAGTCAATCTCGTGTTTTTTTTTTAAGATTTGATATTAATAGTCTAACATAAACCACCTCAAGAAGTAACTCTTTAAATGAGTAAACATCAAACTTCTCTGTCAATTATGAGTCAACAAATATTTAGGATCAATATAAAAAATGCTCCTTTTTGATAGTGTTGTTAATATCCAAGCTATGATCAAGAACACCTAATTTTGAAGTGTGGAAATCAAGAAATTTTGCTAGGTAACTTTTAATAAGAAAATGTTTGTTCACTTTGACTATGAGCTAGTGAGTAGGCAATCCATTCACTTTAACTAGAAAAGGAAATGATTTTAGGTACTTTAGGGTGTCTCTTTCTATGCCTTTTTTTAAAAAAATTTTGAGACATTAGATCTGAAGTGTAACACTTACACCATATGTGTTCCACATGGAAAATCGGTTTTGATATGGCTTACCATATCAACACCATTAATTGGAAGGCTAACAACTGATTATGTTTGTAAAGAAATGAATATAAATCATTTTATTGTCATTTTTAAAAGTTCAAGCTAGTATTACAAAATTTACCAAATTTTTAGATTTTTTCAATTTACCCTGAGAAGAATGAAGTTGTTTATGATTATTTACACTTAACTAGGTTAGCAAAGAAGTGTATTTTTATGTTCTCGAGGTTGACATTGGGATGTGATATAATAAGCATAGACCTTGATGTAATGAGATATATAGGATTAGTCGGGAAGGACAATAAAGCAAATATGTTGGCTAGGCTTAAAGGAGACCATATGGGGGGTGATGCCCCCATAGAGGAGGCGGAAGAGTTACTTGAGGGAGTGGAGCCAACACTCGTAATGGGTGAATGACATTAGACAGGACAACAAAAAAAGGCAGTGGCAGAGGAGTCCAAGGGTATGAAATTGATGCTATAATAACTACTATGGAAAAGAATTGAGAGGACAATTTATCAAGTGGAATGATATTAAGTCTCCTTATGCATGATATAATGGGAACATCAGGAGACTTTATAAGACCATCAAAAAAATGGATTGGATGAAAAGGAACCTAACTACTTATTTTCACTATGCAAATTTAATACGACACTTAGAACCTTTCCACCACCTCCACTTTGTGTAGTGTATAATATGGATAGTGATCGTGATAACACAACTAACAATTGATTTGTGTTTATTCTTATTTTGTCCTTTGTATTTCTCTTATCTTTTATTTTTCCCTAATACTTTTTGGACTATATTTTGCATTTTGATTATGTTATTTTACCTTTTATTCAGTATTATTTTGGTTTCCATTTGTTTTTAGCACCATTTACAATTTATAGTTTTTGTTTTTGATAGTTTGTATATAAGGTATTGATAAATTTTAGATGTCCATCACATTGACATTAAACAGAAGGCAAAAAAAGGCTCAAAGAAATCTCTTTCATATTTTAACTTTCCTTCATTAATATAAACTTTTGTTTGCTATATTTCTTGCGTTATGTTTATTCTTGGTCTATCAAAGACAATTTATAATTTAAATGTGGGGAAGGATTACTTTGAGACAATTTTGAACTAAAGTAAAAGATATAGACCTCCCTTATAGTTTAATTTTTTTTTTGGAAAAACTCAAAATCTTTAAAATTCTTGAAAAAAAACTCCCTTTAGTTTTTATTTTTTAGAAAAACCCTTTCTTTTAGACTTCAGTTAAAAAAATGACAAAACACACGTAATATAAATATCAAACATGAACTAATCAAATGTCAATAAAATGATAACTCAACTCAGCTTTTAAACTTGACCTGAACGAATTAAATTCAACTTATATTAATAATTAAAGATAATTATAATAAATTATTTATTTGTGTTGTATTTAATTATTTAAGTTCAAGTTTAAGAGTTATGTTGAATCTTCATATAAATACCATTTGATTACTTCATATATGATATTCATACTAAATGTGTTTCTTCGTTATTTTCTATCTGAAGTCTAAAAGAAGGGGGTTTTCTTGAAAAACTAAAAAGCATAAGGAGTTTTATTCAATAATTTTAAAGATCATGGGTCTTTCCAAATATTTCTTAAACTATAGGGGAGGTTTATGTCCTTTACCCTTTGAACTATACATGACTTAAACTCAATTGATCTAATTTTAATTTGTTTAATAAGTGACAATTTTGGGAAAATAAATAATGAAAGAAAGATGATTAAGATGACTTTTAGGAGCTAGATATTGTTGTGATTAAACTAAATTAGGTTAATAAATACAACCATTAATGAGTAATTTAATTCAATGGTCTTGAGACTAATGCTTGATTTGAATAATAAATTTGTGTATATGTTTTTAACATAAATGATGTTATAGTTGAGCTTATCAAATAGCTTAGTGTTTTATTATGTGAAGAAAAAAAAGTAATTTAGCATAAATAAATTCACTTAACAGAATTTAAAGTAAGTAAAAAGTCAAAGTTAAGAGTGATGCTCGTCGGTATTTTTTATGGTGAAATAATTAACTAGAGGTATTCATAATAAGATGTTTACTTATGTCAATAGGTTAGGATGGCATTTAAATAAAAGTTGTCGATGTTCCACAAAAATACCAAAACAAATGTTTTTTAAGTGCTTCAGAATGAAAGATTTTTACTAATTTATTTGATTTTGTATATATAGTCAAATGATTTAAATTGAAGTGATTTATAATGGATTACTTTTTAGGTTGAACTAAATTGTAATTTGTGAAAGTATTTAAAGACTTAAATAGTTGATGAACATTCTAGTAAGCCAACAGATGAAGACTTTTAATTGCTTTAATTGATTTGTTGAACTTTCCTAAAACCTAAACTTATTTAAATTGAGAATGAATGAGATTAATTTGCTTGAGGACAAGTTAAAAACTTAATTATAGGGATATTTTGTGTATGTTAAACTTACATATATTTCATTAGTGTTTTACTTTCTTTTTATGCTTAAATTACCTCAATTTACTCAATGTATATTACATCTTTAGATAATTGAGAAGATGTTGCCTTAGGTTGAAAAATCTAAAAAAACTAAAGAGGATTACAATCATAAACATGAAGAAAATAATTTTTAATTAAATACAACTTAGCACATGAGTCTATGTAAACTCCTGTCCTTTTGGATACCCAAATATGAAGACATAGTCAGATAATCGTGTGTGAGAAATTTTTTGAAGAATAACATGGACTGAAACATGACCATGTTTAGTTCGGATACCTCTGAAGTAAAGTTACAAAGACATACATAAGATACAAGCATGTTAGAACTTGTATCCTCCTCCAAGAAAGAAGCATTAAATACATGATTTGGGACATGATCGGGTCTCAAACCATGTTTGAGATAGACAAAATATATATAAGTGACAAAAAAATCCTAATTTTAGGAGGCCCTATCATTCTTTCCCACTTTCTTGTATTATAAACTTAAGGTTAGCTGTATGAGGTGGAACAATACTCTAGAAACCAACTTTGAAGTTGTTTTTGATAAATAAATTAAAAGAAAGAATATTGAAGATCATCCCAATATACCAAAATTGATTGAAATACAAATATTTCATCTAGAAGTCTTTCTACCTTGATGTCTTTTATTTCATCATTTATGTTTCTTGATGTGAGCACAATTTGTGACTAGTTTCTTTGTATGTTTTGACTATAAAAATCCTAGTATTGATATTATTTATAAAGTGCAATTTGTTTTAAAATATCTTTGAATGTTCTTAAAGCAGATTTAATTAAAGTTACCAATTAGATCTTATGTTAATTCGAATATGGACGATTTGAGAGAGTCTACATATGGGTGGACCTTGACTTAAATATTAGAAGTTACATAAGGTGTTATAATGTTAGGTCACACTTTTCGTGAAAATTCATAAAAATTAGTACATTCGTAGGTTTTAATTGGGTAGAAATATCGAATAATCAACTTGAAAATAAGTAATTGTGACTCGAAAGATAGCAAGTTCATAATTTATGAATTTATACCAATCCAAATATTAAAACCTTTATAAGTTTGTTAAATTGTAATTATAAAAATGTTGTTTAAGAGGAATCTTTATTTAGACAATACCTTATTGGAATTCTTGATTCGACTATTTGTTTTATATTGTTATTAATATTGTATTCTTATTGAGATTTTATTTTATTTTGTTGTTCAATTTTATCAACAATTAATATATTTTAATTATTTTGTTAGTTACTGACATGGAACGTGTTGCAGATGATTTCCAAGAATGGGTTGCGCCCCAGAAGTCCAAACGAAAGAGTTCGCAGATTTGATGGGCTTCAAATAGTCAACAGTTTTTTTTAGGTCAAACTCTATTGTTTTAATTATTTGTGTTTTAGGGTTTGAGACCTATTTAAACTCTTTTCTACACT
>JAOSBM010000003.1:9797587-9807796 GCA_027568955.1 Erythroxylum tenue
ATCCTTCCCGATTAGTCCTCCTCCGTCGTCTATGCAACTTTGTTTCTCCTAATGAATTTATCAAGTTTTCTTCAATCGAACTAATGGAAAAAAATAAAACTTTCTCTTCTTTTCTTTTCAAAACGATCAAAACAAACTACAACAATATCAAAATTTCGATCTTTTCTCCCTTTAAGGTCTTAAAAATCCAATCTTTAAACCCTGCAAATGATCGAAGCACTATCTAACAGAAACCAAAAGAAGACCTTGAAGGAACAAAAAAGAGGAATCCAAGAAATGGAGAGAAACCCAGAATCGAAAAGATCAAAACCCTACAACCGAAACCTATATCGAAGAAAGAGACCAGAAATTGTGTTTCAGAGAACAAAAAATTACAAATTTTCGGAGTGAAATCGTGAGAGAGAACAATGTCCCTTTATCAAAATTTGGTAAAATCCAAAATATCCCCAAGAATTTCTCTAATCTTCAACTTTTTTTAAGAAGCCTCTATATTTTTTGCTCTTATTATCGTTCATTCTTCTTCTTCATCTCGCATGTATTTGCTCCATACATGCAACGCGAGCACAAATGTTCTGTTATTTCTAACTGTGGTTTTCCTTTTGTTTTATTTTTTTAATATAGTCCTTGACTTCCGGATTGCCGCCAAATTTAGACAAAGTTGGTTCAGTTTCGGGTGAAAAGTGAAAACCCGTTCCGGATCTAATATTGCCTACTTAACATTTTGAATTTCTGTTAACCGTCGCCGTTTTTCTTTTTCTTTTTTCATGGGACAGACAAATTAACATCGTACTGGACTCATTCTGTTAATAACAGATGCCATTTCAGATTACTTTTTAAAATTATAAAATAATCCCTATATTCTATAAATTTACAAAATAACTCCTTTAAATGTTGTGCTATATATTTTTTAATTTTATATCAATTATGTCTCAAAAATCATAATAATATAAATGTAAAATAATAACTATCTCTTTATTTCTATTAATATTATACCATATAAAACAATAACTATAATTACTATAAGAAAAAGATGATTTAATTATTATAAAGATATAAAATTAAGAATAATAAAAGGCAATTAAAATGTTATAATTTATATCATGTAATAAAGAATAATTACAACAAAACATCACATGTTAAGAATAATATAGGCTCATAAGCATTACAACAAGAAGTTGTGTCAAGAAACATAATAAATTATAAGTGAAACTCAAAACAAAAACATTTGCGGTTAAAAGTGTATATATATATAAGTGAAATTAAAAGAGGAGAAAAATAAAAAACCTAAAACTTTATTTAATAACATATCTGCTTAAATCACACTGGCTTCAATTTTTATTTAATACAAAATATTTATCATTAAGAGGAATCTTTTTATTACTATCATTCAAATTTATTGTAACAAATAACATGTCAATAGTTTTTCACTTAAGATTATTTTCTAAGTCATTTTCATGTAAAAAACTTAGTTCTTTGGACACTCAATCAACTAAAAGATCGATATAATCAAGGTAAATTAAATCTATATTCTAGTAAGAGTCCTAATAAATAAACAGAAAAAATTACTAAGAAATTATATTTAACTTAATAATGATAATAGCATATTTTTCTCAAAGCTTTAAGTTGTCTTGAACAAAAACCAAATATTTCAATCTTATGTGTTCTAATCATTTTCTATTTTTTAGAATGGATGAATTCAAGTGTTCTCTATTTTCTTTCACACCTTGTTGCACTCACATATTAACTCAAAATTTGAATTGCAAACCTATACAGTTATGGAACACAACTTTCGAATTAGTCCCACCAAGAAACTTTAAAACAACAAAAGTAACCTTATAAATAAAATAAAGTGATAATTAATTTCATACAAGAAACAAAAAGAAAGAAATATTTATGTGGCTTAAGTTTTTCTCTTTGATGAATTGTAATGGGCATCCTAAAATCACTGCATGTGTCCATGTATGCTTCTATTTGTAAGCTAAAAAAATCTTGCATCATCTCATACAAAATAATTATTGTGACAATTAACAACATTCCCCCATTAACTTTTAACTTTCTTTTTAAAACTTAGTCTAAAATAAACATTAGGATTGAAAAATATCTCAGCAATAAAAAACACACAGTAAAGTTGTATTTTTCATCTTTTATTAATGATTGCAATATAAGGTGTATACAAGGAAGGCCTATTTTTTAGACTAGTCTTGATTGCTACTTTCTCCCTCTCCATGGTATCATAAAAAAAACTCATTATTGCTTTCTTATCATTATCAGCCAAACGTAGAGATCTCTCACCAAAAGCTCACAAACTTAGATGACAAATTGACATTGAGGTTAAAATTCAAGATCTTCAAATATAATTTTGGAAGCCTCCGTTCTAGCATTAGACCTAACATACTGAGATGCAACTCGCTTATCATTTTTTAAACATTTGTCTTAGCTCCTTCTTTATCAGAACAAAATACGAAAGTGATAAGAAATTAGTCGTAAATCTTGTAATATCAGTACGACACAAGTTCCTACCATTAGTGAAACTCTTTTTCATTAAATTCAAAAAGCAGGCATAATTATAAATGAACTTATTCACCTTTCTTGCATTATTCACAGTTCCATCAATAATAGGAAAGTATATAGCATCTCTTATATTTTTTAACGTCACTTTATTGCAATGTGTAGCACAAAGAGTCTAATAAAAAGAATTATACCTATTATGCAAACTTTTCTTAACTACTTTATAAGCAAAATCATTATTACTGATGAATTGTACAATTTTTCAGGCCCAACTTTATTCACAACGTCTTCAAATACCTTAGAGTATAAGGTTAAATGCATCAATGGACTTTAAAAACATCATCCCCATATTAGAATAAATAAAAAATTGATAATAAGCTTACATGTTTTATTTGTCCAACTATCACACATTATTGAATTCTCATAAGTTACCCTAGTTATTCTTCTTTCATCCAAATAACTTTTTGTTTCACAAATAGAGCTACTCAGAAGATTATGTCTGTAGTCATCTATTCAATGTGCTTCATATCCTAGACCATAAGAGACAATAACATCCACCATAAGTCTTTTATTCAATGTGCTTCCTTTATATAGTTTTTCCAATTAGGGTAACCTTAGGGTCTTTCCAAGCTCGAAAAGTCCAAAAATGTTCTCGAAAACTTAAAAATGAAAGCATTCCCGCATCTGTCAGCGCGCAGGCCACGATCGTGGCTTAGAGTTTAGCAGACAAGGCCATGATCGTGGCTCCCTCTATTTTGGTTTGGGTCTCCTCCAAAATTCCTTTGTTCTTCAATATTAGCCCTGAAAGAATAGTAAACACATCAAGCACCTCAAAAAATAAAATTGAAACTCAAAAGTGTTCTCTAACCCTCAAAACACAAATATCTAACTAAGTAACTGAAACCTAATCTAAACATACATTAATAATTTAATTTAACTACTAAACACGTACTAAACTACCCACTAAAACATTATATAGTCTACGACTATCACAAGGCACTACAAATTAAAGGTTGAGCTCCAAGAATTATTTGTAAAGAAAAAAATTTAGACACTTGTCTTCTCTTCCTTACATCAGGTGTAGCAATCCCTTCTTATTAGGTAGGAGTACCATCTTTAACATCTCCAATATTATCTTAACCACCATAAAAATAACTTCCACTACTAATTTTATACTTCAGTATTTTCCTTCTTCCTTTCTAACTTTGATACTCTTTAAGCAAAATTTTGAGATGATATTTCACATCATAGATTGCTTTCTTACAAGGCTCCACATCTCTTTGATCCCAACTAAGTATTTCTTTAATCAGGTGATTCCCTTACCTTTCAATTATTTGTTACTATACAAACAAATTGTATGATTCTTCATTCTAAACACTAATCAAGGATGAGTCTAAGTTAGATCAATAAATCTTCTTAAAGAAGCAAAATTATCAGGAGTAGTTAACTTCCCTCCAGTTATCTATAAAATAAATAAAGAAATATATTAAAATTAAATTAATAACTTCATATTAAAATAATTTTTTTGTATGCAACGTCATTACTTAGCTATAAAAATTTAAAGGCCAATTATGAGAATATTGATCATACACAAATACTTGAAAAAATAAAATTCATAAATCTAATGTGATAGAAAATCTTGCAAAATGCTGATGGAGACATCAATGCCTAACTCAACTGTGTCACCTTCATATTAGCAGCTTCAAGTACAAACATAGAATCAATAATATGAATATAAAGGACCCAGATAGATTGAATGAGCATAAAAGATTATGTATTCATAAATCATACCACTTAAAGTAGAAGCATAGAATAGATGAATACAACATTTCAACTTGCTTTTCCCACTCTCCCTACATCAATCTACCTCTAAGAAAGTCTCAACCAAAATCGCTAGATTATGATTAGTCTTATTATATATTACCTGAGAAAGAGACTACCTACTTGTTTATTCTTTTAAACTTCTCGTGGAACCAATCCTAATCATATTTGATAAAGTGTAAAAGTAATTATAAAGCTCTTCAAGGTTGTTAAGTTGTTTATCTAATTTAACCATCTCTACCACTTTCTTAAAATTGAATGATTATCAAATAAGGAGATTTTGTTTTGAAAAATCGAATAATTCATTCTCTAGAAAAACTATTCTTATAACAACTTACATGATCTTAAAAGACAACAAATATGTGGCCTCATCTTGTTCTCACTTACTCATTCCCTAAACAAAACACAATACTTCTTCTCACTTTAATTCCACAGTGATTAATCCCTAGAAGAAATTATTACCCACTCCTTAATTAAGGATGACTTTTGAAGTGGCTAGCTCACAGATGTTAATCAATTAATGATACTAGTTTTCTTCAATCTCGTCTACGGCTTGCCCCTATAGTGCTTAATTGTAATTGGAAGGAAAACCCATAACCCTATTATCTCCTATCTCCTGTAATTTTTTATTAAACTTTTATAATATTTCAATTCCATCTACCCCATAATCTGAACTAACCAAAAAAACAAGTCTAACTTAATTGTATTCTTCACTTTAATGTATCCACATATGTGTTTGCTTTCTATGATTGCATGTTATGCATTCTGTGAGATCCTTCAAATGCATACTATTTCTAGACTAAAAATGGCATTCATCTGATGAATTGCTAGTTGTTCCTAATTGCTAGTTGTTCCCTTAAGGAATTGATTATTGTGATGGTTAGATTTGGTGTTTCCAGTCACTCCTTTGTGAAAATTCTCATGTTCCTCTTAAGCCAAATATTTTAAATCGTGTTGCTTAAAGTTATTTAAGCCACTGTTCACTCCACAACTCCCTTTCTATGATTCCTGCAACACCATTGTCATTTGTAAGAAGGAAATATTACATTCAAGATTTAACATTTGAAAAACAAGTGAGTTGTATTTTCCTCATCTTGACTGCATGGTACACAACCTCTTGATACCTTAAGAAATTTTTTAGCCTCAAAAGTGTACTCAATTTATCATTAATTACAAGTCATAAAACCATTGTATCCCTAGGAACAACAATTATGTGCCAGAATAATTTTTGCCATGATACTCTATTATTTTTGGCTTTTAATAGTCTCATCCATGATTAGTTTGTGAATATACCCTATTTGTTGTTTTTCCAAATAATATGATCCCCATTTTCTGAGTTTAAATGGATTAAAATATTTTCATCACGGTTTAAATATGTTATAACATTTCTGTGAGTAATAAGAGCCTATTGAACTGTGAAGGTTTCTGGTACATAGCTTCTTAGATTATGTAGTTTTTAAACCTTATAAGGAGGTATATGATTAGACCAATTAACATATCAAAAAGAAGTTTTATTTCATTGCCTTTATAGTATTGAAATTCACCTTTAAACTTATCTTCAAGTTTGAATATACTGAGTAGTGTCTACGAGCAGTCATCTTTTAGTTACAAGTATAATAGGTTATGATCTTCTATAAAATATTAAATGATCCACCTCACCTCTAATGAGTTTTTATCAACCAGTAATCTCTGTACTCTCTTCAACATCAGTATCTGGTTCATGGGTTTGACTAGTATTATGCCAAGTCCTCCCTCTATTTGACCCTTATAAACCTTACTTTACCCAACCTTGTCTACGTATTTCCCCCTTCCCACTTCCTTTTCATGAGAACCCTCCCATCGATATATATGTGAACATAAGTAAAAATGTAAATTATTGAGAATTAGTTTTATCAGCTACATTCTTCCGACTATTATGAGGGTTTAAACCTTAATCCTTTCTAAGAGTGGCTTGAATTGATTGCTTGTAGGTCTTTTAGTTATGATAATGACTCCTAAATATCATAAAGGATGTTTAAAGATCTTTATAAAAATTAGGCTAGCGAACCAGCTTGCAATGTTGCTTGCACTAACTAATACAAATAATGTGCTCTTCTGTTTGTTTATTCCAACCCCAAACAAGGATTTAAAATTATATAAGGTTGTCCTTAATAAAATTATAAAGATGCGATCTGCTTTTGAAAATACCATTAGATCATCAATAAAAAAAGATGGAGATTTGCATAGAAGGATATTTGTGAGATCTCACATCGGTTGGAGAGGGGAACGAAGTACGCCTTATAAGGTTATGGATACCTCTCCCTTATAGGCGCGTTTTCTATGGCCTAATACACCAGATCCCATCAGAACTCTGAAGTTAAACGTGCTTGGGTGAGAGTAATTCTAGGATGGGTGACCTCTTGAGAAGGCCTCAGGAAAATCAAAATCGTGAGGGAGCAGACAATATTTGTAGGCAGGTGATCTGGGATGTTACAAGCTTTTCCCAAGGCCTTCCTAGAAGGTCACCCATCCTAGAACTACTCTCACCCAAGAACATTTAACCTCGGAGTTCTGATGGGATCTGGTGCATTAAGCCATGGAAATGCGTCTATAAGGGAGAGTTATCCGTACCCTTATAAGGCATACTTCGGTTCCCTTTCCAACCGATGTGGGATCTCACATTATTAGTCCCCTTTTAATAAAGTGAAGTAAGTTATTTTATGAAATTGGTTGTTTGTCTGAAAAATATTAATGGAGGTCCTTTTGAAAAAATATATTTGTATGAGAAATTAGTTAGCAAATTTGTGATTGGTGACCTATCAGATTAAAATTAAAATGCAAAAAAAGCAAACTTAAAATGTTTTAAAAAAGCAATTGATTTGATTTTAAACTTTATAAGATGAATAACCAAACCAATAAAATCATTAAAGCTCAATATGTATGTACTTAAAATTAAATTCTTAATAAAAGATGAAGGCTTTTAAATTAGTTTAATTTTTTACAAAAAAAAGAAATCTATACAATTTCCAATAATATGTAGTTCACTTCCACACTAATTCTTCATCTTTCCTTAAATCCAATTTCAAACCTAAGTTTAATGTGAACATTCTACAATATGCTAATAATAGTAAATAAAATATGAGTAATAAGTAGAAAATAAGTTTTACTTTTACTTTCAGGCATAAATACTGAAGAAAGACAATGTTCTCCTTATACATAGTTGTAAAAGTGCAAAAGGAGCTCCAACACTTTTTTTTTACAATCAACAGTTAGCTTTTGCATAGCTTTTTTTACAAATGGCGTATGTAAGGAAGGAATAAGTGGTTAAGTACCTCTCTCAAGCAATTAATATGAGTATTTTTCTTTTAAAGATAAAAGAATTCATTAAATCCATAAAAGGCATCGAAGAGTCCTTACAATATGAGTACTTTTCTATTGCACTTAGAGTTATATGTTGAGAATAAGCACGGTACTCTAGACACAACCCGAGGGTAGTAGAGGAGAGGATGAGGAGATGATAGAGTGACAAATTGGTACTGGTAGAGATGAGGACTATTTTGCAAATTTAAAAAAAAATAGGGACTATTTAATAAATTTAAAAATTACTCGAAACGATACCTAATATTGACCGATACTGGTATAGTACCATATCAGAACCAAATCTAGTACTGGTGCCAATACGGTATTCATAACATTAGTTGTCATTAGAAAACTACAGTGACCTCCCGGAGTTACATAGATCACCCCTCTTTATAGTTTATTATTATCACTTTTGAAACACAATGAAAACGAGTGGCAGAGGAGAGGAAGACATATTTAAGTGGAGCATAAGTTGCGATAAAGATCTACAGATCTGAAGTAGAGGAGAGGGACAGCCAGAGGCTAGAGCTAGTGACATGCAACGAGTAAGAGAAGTACGCAACATTTATAGTTTTGTAACATATACCGGCCAAAAAATAGTACAAAATGGCCTCATTGGCACCGATCATCGGTACCGGTAGATATTTTCTGTAAGTTTCATAAAGTTTAAGGACAATTTTGCAAAAAAAAAAAACTTAACAACCCCCCCCCCCAACTTTTCTACAACTCTCTCTTTTCATTTCTCTCTCACTCTCTCTCTCTTGGCTCTCCTCTCTGGCGTCTCTCTTCTTCGACTACTCTCCACCACGCACTTGGCACTACCCCATGTCCTCACCATTGTCTCTTCCTCAAGGTCACAACTCACACACACAGAGCATACATCGTCTCTTCCTCAATTCTGTCTCCTGTGCACACCATTAGCCACCCACTGCCTATCCGCTCTCCAGCCACCGCTTCTAAGTTCCAACCATCCACTCTCCACTACCTAGTGCATCTATAGAATGTAACGTGTAGAATCTATAGATCTGGAATTTCAATTTTCTAGATCCAGATCCAAACTCGACTTGACCTCAACTGAACAAAACAGACTTGACTCTTAATTGCATTTTCTGATTTTTTTGGGAGTGTTTTTTCTCTAAATTGCAATTGCATTATATTTGGTTATATATGTGTGTTTTGTGATGGTTGGAGTTGTTGGAATCGTTGGAATTATTGGAATTGTTTGTGTGAGTTGGGAAATCTGAGCTTGAAAGTTAGATTTGTTTGTGTGAGTTGGTTCAATTTCAATGTAATTTAGGCATTGCCAATTTATGAAGAAAATAATGCATTGGAAAATTTGGATTTGAAACTTGGAATTGTTTGTGTGAGTTGGTTTAATTTAATATAATTTAGACATTGTCAATTTATCAAGAAAATTAATGCATTGGAAAATTTGGATTTGAAACATGGAATTGTTTATGTGATTTGGTTCAATTCAATAAAATTTGGGCATTGTCAATTTATCAAGAAAATTAATGCATTGGAAAATTTAGGTAAGAAACTAAGAATATTGATTAAAATTAGTGAATGAAAATTGTTAAATTAAAATTGGGAATTAGGATTTTAGTAACAATGTTTATTAAAATTAGTTAAGAAAACAAACTAATTATAAGCATTATAAAATAAATTGTATAAGTAAACAAAATATATTAGTTTATCGTTGAATTATGAGATTATATAAAGTAAGTTATAAACTTATAGTTGCGAGTTATAGTTAATTTGAATATGTTATAGTTGTGAGTGTATGTCTTTAATTTATGGTTAAATGATGTAATTATATAAAATGAGTAATATTATATAAGATATATACATGTACTATGTAATTGTATATGTTGAATACTTGAATTGTTGTTTTTAACTTAATTGTGAATTATATTGAATGAAATTGAATTGTGTATGATGTAATCATGTAAATGAGTTATATTATATAAGATGTATATGTGTATTGTGTAATTGTGTTAGTTTGAACTTTTGAGTTAAAAAATAAATATGTTGTGATACTAGTTGACATTGAAATTATGTGTTCTTCATTTTGATATATGTCTTCATTTGTTTTTTCAAATAAATAGAAGGAAGTTCAAGTATTCTTGATAATTCAACCGCTTTAAGAAGATACAATGATCCAGCTTGGGCTCATACTACATTGGTCCTCAGTATGAATATAAAGTTCATTTTAGGGGTAGGAGAGCCCTCTGGGTATGCACTACTTTCCTTTGAGCACGAGGCACTTTTTCACTGGTTGAGCTTGTAGCTCTAATCGGTGGCTACTCCGGTCACAACTGATATTATCTGATCATGCATTCGTGTATGAAATGCATATGTCCCAATTAACAGTTACTGTATCACAATTTAATCCACATGTCACAATTAAGCAGTACTGTATCACAATCAGTAAACGTGCCACAATTTGTCACATCAAAAACAAGTAATTCACAGAGTGCACAGATTCACAACCAGATAACACTTCTATGTCATATCTCCCAATACATTGGACCTTCTGTC
>JAOSBM010000003.1:9816516-9830984 GCA_027568955.1 Erythroxylum tenue
GTCACGTTAACCTTCTGAGTGAGAGTCTGTTGTTGTTCCGGCTGAGGCTGTAGGATTTGGCGAATCAGCAGGTCAGCCGCTTCCTCTATCTGCCTTCGGTTGAAGGATGGTTGTAGCGGTGCAGGCAGATTCGCATCCAGAGGGTGTTGGAGATTAGGGTGTGAATCAGTCTCGGCGTTATCCTCCAGGGCTACGCTTTGTTCTTTGTGATCCTGGTTTTGAAGCGGTGGCTGATCATTCGGGTGTGAAAACTGTGTATGGGACTCGAGATGTACCGGTGGGAGGACGGCAGGTAATTGCGAGCCCATCCGTTGTAGCGCAAGTGCGGTGACGGCGGTGATATAAGGATTGGCTACTGTCGCCTGACTGATCTGCATTTTTCTGGACGTGGTGCCCGAATGCCGGGCCCCACGGTGGGTGCCAAATGGTTCAGCCGGATTCTGTCCGAGTTGGATGCTGTTGCTTGAATCCATGATCTCAGCGGTTTCGGTGTGATGAATACCTGCAAAACAAATAAGGCACGCCGGGGGTTGGTTCCCGGAAGGCCCCTCCGACGCTCAAGTTAGTTTTCTGGTGAAGATGAAGGGCAACTAAAAGCAGAGAAAAACGGTGTATGAGTCTCGTACCTCTTTTATGTGAAACAATACCTTATATACGGGATGATTCCTAGGTTTAGGGTTTTACGTAGGTGTTTATGCATGCATGAGAGTAGTCTCCTACGACTGGGTTTGTTGACTATTGGACTTGAGCTTGGGCCTAGAATTGCCGACCCAACCAAAGTTAAAGTTTTATATAATCTAATTTGACTTAAATGAAAACGTAGATAACCGCATGTGATAGATAAATGGCCGATTAAGCATTCTCCTTTTTTAATTTGGTCAAAACGTTTGTAAGAAGAGACTGTTTGTCAAGACTTGAGTAGCTTGTCTCTTGATAATTTGGTGAGAGGCTAGATCAAGGTCAACTTCGCGCATGTGCGCTGCTTGCTCACACTGTCTCATCCCAACTTCGACTTAGCTAATTCCCGTTCTCTGTTAGCCAGATTTATTTATTTTGCCAGTAGAGAGTAATTTTTTTAACTGAGTTTGCACATTTTTATTTCTTTTACATTGTTTCAAACGTTATAATTTTTGGCGAAGTTACAAACACTCTTCAAATTTGTAATACTCATATACGGAACTACAAACACCCACATACATGACAATCATATTTCTTTATATACATTCACGACATATATTTCCATTCATTTATAGAGATTGTCATCACACATTTGTCTATTCAATGCTACACATATACATATACATATTATAAAATTTCATATCATTTAACATTGTCATTAATAGTAGTATTACATCTTTACATTTATATGATAATCCAAAAGAAATATTACATATAACTTAAACTATTAGTTACAAAATTGTTGAGAAGGTACAATTTCCTTGATTACATATACAATAATCTTTAACTAAAAAGATGCATTCCAAAAGTACATTTACCTTTAGCGGTTGACCTTGGTCCTTACAAATGATCTATATGCTTTACTCTTATTACTTGGACCTACATTTATTAACACTCGTGCTAAGCTTGAAAGTTTAGTGGGGAAACACTTAGTTTGGATGACCACTCGTAGTAGTCATATGCCAAGCACACATATATTCATGAATATCATAAGCTCATATAAATAGTGATGGAATAATTAATCAAGGTACATAATGCAAATAGCTTCAATATGCTATTCATATACCATAAATTCACATTTATAAGCCAAAATATGGATATTCAATGCTCATCAATGGAAATTATTCAAGTTGTCATGCTACATCTCTTACTTAAAACTGTTTAGTTTACTTTCTATGTTAGGCTGTACATTCCTATGGGTGTAGATAACGAGAGCGGTAGATATTCGATGATATCAAACTATAGATACCTAAAAATTTTGAACTATAGATACCAAAGGCATCAAACTATAGAGATACTATAATCTCGAAATGAAGACACCATTGGTGTGAAACTGTAGCATCTACATTGTAACCTTATAGGCATGCCTATCTATCCACCACCATGATAATAAAGCAAACACTGTAACATTTTCATTTAATCATTTACCAATTTCATAATTAATATATTGACAAATCACATGATATTCATTTGAAATCATAAGATATGTATTTAAGTTCATACATGCAATTCGTAACTTACTACCATTAGAATAACATATAAAACACATGTACTCGTATGATTTATTTCATATATGTTTTGTTCAATCGTGTTTCTATATGTACAATCTAATTCTAGTATATAAATTCTTATCCCTCATTTAAGTGTAAAACATGTTAACTTGTACTTAATTATCTTCACAAAATTAGTATGTAAACTTGTATAGTCGTACTATATACATATAAGCAATAAATATACATATACATAATCTATATACATGTAAATTTCCTTTAGCATGCATTATGTTCAATATTAAATTTCAATGTTTAATCACCCAATTCATATATGGTAAGTCATATTTCATTTATTTCTAGGTGTTGGCAAAGTTTCATAAACATCGGAAAAGGTTCGAGTGGAATTCAAAATTGAAAGCAAAAACAAACTCAAAATAGTGCAATTTGGGGCTAGGCACACGGTGAGTTTAAAAATGGGCAAACAAATCAGTCCAGAAGCAAATCACACGATGGTCTCCTCTTGTTCAATAATTTTTATATAGCAAATGTCCAAATTAGGCTTTGAGGTCTTCTAAACATTTTTCCCCTATGTCTATAGTTTCCATATCATAAAAAATCAGGCCATTTGGATTTCTAAATCATGAGATATGCCCCAAACATCACAAGCTGCTCCAAAATAAGGGCAACATTTTGTCATCATTTTCGATCTCAATTTCTAATATCATGTAGCTAGAATTAGGTTCGAGTCTCTTCTAGATATTTTTAGTGCTATGTTTTTTCATCTCCAATTGGAATCATCCAATTTGGAGGTCTGTAGGTCGAGTTATGGCCAAAACAATAAGACTGGTTCAAATGAACCCTAGATAGAATTCTACTTAACGTTACTATCTTGTCATATTCATCTAATTCCATGCAAAGTAACACCAAGACACCATTCTAGTTGTCTAAATTAATCTTTGTACACATTCAAACATGCACAATTAGAAATTAAACTAAGAGTAGTCCCAAACCTTGAAATTAGCCAACTAGCTCTTCTAATGCTTTTCCTTCTCTTCCCCTTTAGCTTTGCTTGATTCACCAACTAGAAACACCATAAATACATATCTCAATCCTAATTTCAACCTTATAATTCCAATTCTTTATGAGAAAAGCAAGAAAAGACGAAGATGAGAAGAAAAACCATTAACTTTTACCTTGATTTCTAATTAGGATTAGCTTGATTCCTTATGAAAAATGATGTGATTAAGAAGATGAAATGGAGAAGAAATGAGAAGAGAAAAATATGGAGTTAAAACTCTACATGCATCGTCCCTCTCTTCTCTCTTCTACTTCCATTTCATGAAATTTCTAGAATTATGAGTAAATGCCCAAATTGGGGCCAAACTTTTTTGGGATTAATCAATTTAGGGCTAAAATTTTTAAGTTTCTCAATAATGGTCTAAATGTTCTCGTGTCTACTCAATGTTAGGTTATTTTGGACAGAAATTAGGAAATGTCATACACATGTCGTTATGGATGGTCCAGTTGGTCTTTAGATGCCATGTTAAAAACACACGTGACTTACGTAGATATTTAGAAAAGAACAAACAAGAAAATCATTTATGTTTATGATAGAAACCCTAAATTAACTTTTAATCCCCAAATTTTCAACCTGTTTTTCTCGAAAACTTGACAAGCTTTCACACTACCATTTTGAATTGTTAACATTTTGCAAGACCTTTAAGGTCTTACATATTACGAGTCATTTGAGATTTGGTGTTTCATTACACTTTTGTAGTTTTCATAAATATGTAGATTGAGAAGACTTTTGTAGTTTGCATGTGCAGTAGTGAATAAACCTAGCAAAATCTATGCTTCTAGTCCATATGCATGTGGTTCAATTAGCACCTTTGGTGACTTGTCTTTCTACATGAACCCCTAAAGTTCCCATGGATCTTTGTTTTTGGATGATTTCTATTTACTTTTTTGCAGTCATTTTACTGACAACTCTTCATAATTGTGGGTCATGGTGTGATATCCCTTCTCTTTGCTCTCTGTCTATCTAAGGCTTACAGCGGATTTATTGTTAATTTTTCAGGCTCGTATAAAAAAGATAATGCAAGCTGACGAGGATGTTGGGAAGATAACTTTGGTGATTTTTGTTATAGTTTGTGAGTTGCTCTTTTGATCTTTGTTATAAGCATGCAGTTTATGAAAACTTAAGTGTGAAAATTTTCAAAACTTTGAATATGACAAATGAGTTAACATTTTGCAAGATTATGAGTACAAATTTTGGAAATTTTTAAATATGTCATCTTATCAATGTTTTACTAGTCCTTTGAGATTTGATGTTTCATTAGACTTTTTTAGTTTTCATCAATATGTATATTGGGTAGACATGAAATCAAACTATGTTTTAACTTATAACTATAACACTTGCAACTTCAATAATATTAAAGCATGATACATTGATCATATGTTATTAGTTCGATGATGATCCTTAATTTGTATGTGAAGTTTTTTACTTGTGCAAAATTTAAGTCTCTGTCTGAATATAATGGGGTATATTTTTTTGGTAATTTCTCTAAAGAAAATTATGCTTCTTCCATGTCCACATATTTGTATACCCTTATATAATTATCTTTAAAAGTATAAGTTTTATCCATTTGAAGGTATTATCTATTAGTTGGTGTCTCTTCAGTCTCTTATCAAAAGTAATGGTTGCTATAAATGCATTAGGACTGAGGCTTTATGTAAACTCAAAGTTTCTTGAAATGGTTCTTCAACTATTTAAAACTTGTTACTAAGCCTACAAGAAGGGTTTAGTATGAATTTCTAGCTAGACCTATTAAAATAGACAAAAAGGTATGAAATTTAATCATTCTGTGCAGATCTTTCATTTCTTCAAATCACATCATGTGATCACTTAGATTTGTCATCTTATTTGCTCCTTTAGCAAGACTGGCATACTTTAAGAATGAACTATTTGCTTGCAATCTTTATATTCGAATTTGTTATTCTGGCCTTTTGTTTGATTGTTTGATTTAAGGTTTTTTATTTTTAGAAATAGTTTCATTTTTAGTATGAATATTTGAGATGGTACTCATCAATTTTCAACGACCTTTCTCTTTCTTACATAAGCTCAATGTTATTGATTGTTGATAAGGCTTTGATGAGTACATGAATTTGGTTATGGATGATGCTGAGGAAGTTAGAGATTGTTAGTTCTTTTTTCTAGTGATAAATGCACTAGTATATTTTTGTATTAACACTATGCCTTATTATTTCTTCGATATCTAAAGTTGTATATGACACACTATTGTTGTTTCATTTAGGAGTGGGCTAGCAACAGTTAGTTCATTAGGGTGATGCCAAATAATCCTACTAAAGTAGGCAAGGAAACTACAAGCATTTACTAAGGTCATTATAGTTTGGCAGAATGGATTTGATGAGGTAATTATGAGGTTTCACCATACAGGATGTTTGGTTAATGTGGTTGATAATCTTAGGTATGAGGGTGGTTTAGTGGATGAAATAGGATTTGATCCTAACTTACTCAGCTACTTTGAGCTAGTTGATGTATGTGAGAATAATGAGTATAACAATGTGAAAAAGATTTTTTTTAAAATCTTAGGCCTATTTTGAACTGCCTAATGGTTTGGGGGTTATACAAGATGATGCTAATATGTTAGATATGGTTAGTAAGATGATGGTTATTGGTGCTATTGATATTTATATTGAACCTGGTGTAGATACCCTGTTGAAGTGATTGAGGATGAACCAAATGAGCTTAATTAGGATAATGTACTTGAAGATAATGGTTAGGATGATAATAATGTAGGGTTTAGAGGTAATGTAGATAATACTGATGAAAATGCAGAGAATGTAGAAAATTTAGATGATGTCTCAAATGTTTATGATGGATATGCTGGAGATGATGCAAATGTGGACAATGAAGAAGATGAAGAGGGGAGATGAAGATGATGAAGAGGATTTATAGGATGGAGATGAAGATGATCAAAACGATGGAGATGATGGAGACCATGTAGATGATGCAGGTGATGAAGATGATGCAGATGATGAAATGATGAAGATAAGGTAGTTTTTCTGAATATTATGATAGTGATGACTATGGGGAATTTATTAATGATATAGATGATACAGTAGATGATGCGAATAGGAGGAAAAGAAATACCTTATTTATGATGAAAATGTTGTCGAGCCTTACATTGAATTAAGGATGCTTTTTAAGTGTGTAGTTAGTTTGTTGTCCATCAAAACAAAGAGGGCTGTCATGTTTACCAAAAATAAGCCCAAATTTATCCAAGGTAAATGTAGGATAGGGAATTTCCCTTGCCATATATATGGAGCATTTGATTCATCCTTTATATGCTGTGGCTTTTTACTAAGACTAGAGTATTGCGTTCTGTGGCTTTTCTTGGCTGCTATTGCTACGTCTATGTTTTAGCTCTTTCCTCTAATGCTGTCATTTTAAACTTGTTACTCTCTTGTGCTGATGGCATTTTGGTGGGCTGCTAGCTTCTTATTTTTCTGGCCTTCCTTCTACGTTGTGTTTTGCTTGACTGATTTTTGCTCTGGCTATTTTTCTCCTTATGTTGGAGTGCTGCATTTTCGTACTATATCGTTTTGGTGGCTTCTTTTGGGGTTGCTTTAAGGTATCCTTTTGGGTCCATCAAACCTATAAAAATATTTAATACAAATTAGATTTCTTTTAGAAATAAAATATGGACTAAACAACTTAGGTTAATAATAGTAAAATGTAACACTTTTAACTCAAATGTGTTATGTAAATGATTTAAACAATATTAAATATGGATGTAAAATACGTTATATTTCTACTTATAAAATTCCTCCACACTTAGCTTTTGATCATCCTCGATCAAAATAGTACTATAATGCAAAATATAAATTTATTTTACCACCATACCTTATATAAAAGAAATTAGATTAAGAAAAACTGAACAATAAATCAAAAAAATTATTTACAAAAATCATAATGTTTTAGCATATTTGTAATCAGTTTAATCATCAACATAACATCTTTAAAACATCTTTATAATTTCAACTGTAACCTTAATCTTTAGAGACATCCACACCTCATCTTAATAAAGTTAGTCTATAAGCAATGTCATTATATTAGTCCTACATATAAAGCATCTTGGTTTGAGTTGAATTATATTTTTTATCATCACTAGCTCCTAACACAATAGGCATTTTACCCTTTGTGCTTAGTTCATCTTCTCACCTTACTTATGATTTCAAAGAAGTACTTGGTCCCTTGTAAGTGTTTCCCTAGTAACCTTTTTTTTTTGGTCTCAAAGGTGCACTTGATTATTAAAAATAACTTGTTCATAAAGTGTTTCCCTAGTAAATATCTTTTTTGTCTCAAAGGGGCACTAGATTAATAACATTTTTATAAAAAAATAAATCTTCAAAGTCACATCAAGTATTTCTCCAGTAATAAAAAATGAAAATCACCAAAGATACTAAATATTTTTTTAAATTGAGTAAAAGTCTTATCTTAATGTCATGTATGTAAAATTAAAATAAGACTTTCAATTGTTTATAAACTAAACTTAGTAAGATGAGGATTAATTCTCTTAAGTGTGAACCTAAAATTAAACAAAAGAGTTTTAAAGCATGTTATGTTAAAGAAAATAACCTATGCAACTTGCTGATCCATAAACATAATGTTAAAATTTGTTTTTCCTTTTTTTTTGGTGATAAAAACTAAATGTATGCACAGAACATAATAAATGTCAAAGCCAACGCAAGCAATCCAAATTACTAAAAAAAATTCACCCTATTTTTAATTTTTGCGTATAAAACAACCAGGTCATGTCTTTATATTTCCCCCTCCCCCTAATATTAAAATTTACATTGTCCTCAATGTAACAGTTAAATGCAAAAAAAGGAATATCTAAGCAAAACAAACAAATAAAATAGCAAAAATATTTTGACTTTTTTAATGAAAATAAATAACTATATAATAAGTAAATAAATAAATAAACTAAAGGGAAAGAAATTCAAATCTAATTTTTGTCTTGGATTGCCTCCCAAGTAGTGTCTTTAGTTTATGTTGTTGGCTCGATGTCCTCCTTTGTTGTCAAGGTGTTTCTTTAGTACTTAGGATGGATTGAGTAGATTGAGTAGACAATTTCCTAGATACTTGGGTTTCTACATTGCTTAGACTGGTGTAAATTTGTCCTATTTGAGTTTCTAAGTATTATAGATGTGAATCTATCTTCTTTTGATATTCTACCCCTGTGTGTGTACTTGCCCAAACTGGTTAGCTAATTGTTTTACTGTATTTTCTAAGGATTGACTAATGGGTTGGTTTTAAGGTGAGTTAGGCATATTAATAAAATTAGGTAGGTTCATCCTAGGTCCATATCTAAAGTTCGGATGATCTTTTCAACCCTTATTATAAGTGTTTGAGAAAGGGTCATATTTCCTTGGTGTTTGTCTTAGATAACTAGCACAACATTAACATCTTGAACCTGTAAAGAAGGACATGCATTAATTGTATGAGTAAAATCAATGCAAATTCCATAAGCGCGAGCTTGGATACTACCACCAGCTACAAGTTTGGACACTAAAGTGGTCAAATGAGCTACTTATTCAGAATTTTCCTTTAGTTGATCCTGAATGTCATTCACATTTATTGCGCTAACTCTCCTAACTTGATTAATCTCATTTTTGTTCCAAATTGTTGTGAATTTTTAGTCATGTTAGAGATTATTGTCTAGCTTGTGCAGGAGTTTTATCAACTAATGTCTGCCACTAGCTGCATTTGTTATGCTCCTATCATATGGTAAAAGCCCTCATAGAAATATTGGATTAATAATTGGTCACTAATCTAATGATTAGGGCAACTAGCACACAGTCTTTTAAATCTTTCCCAATATTTATATAATAACTCATTTATGTTTTGTCTAATTCTTCATATTTCTTTCCTAATATATCCATTTTATCAACAGAAAAATATTTTTCAAGAAAAGCTCTATGCAATTCCGCCCATATATTTATGGATCTAGGAGGCAAATAATATAACCAATCTTTGGCAAAATCATACAATGAAAACGGAAAAGCACTCAATTTTACTTATTCTTCATCAATTCCTTCTCGTCTCATAGTAGAACAAACAACCTAAAATTCTTTTAAATGTCTATAAGGATCCTCACATGTACGTCCATAGAATTTAGTCAATAAATTTAAGAAACTTGAATTCAGCTTGAAAGGTCTTTTAAATATTAGGAAGACGATGCATAAAGGTTGATCTTCTAAGTTGGACTCTGAAAGTTGCTTCAAGGTAGCTGCAACCATTTTTATGCTTTCGTCTTCCTTTTCCCATTTGATTTGTACATAAATTTCTTTTCCGTCTCTTAATTTCATAAAAATTGCCTACTTTCTTCTTCACCTATTTTTTCCAAAAACAAAAGAATTGTTAGTTATGATTCAAAAATAGATAAAATAATAAACAAACATACAAACTAGGCAAATAAAACTTTCCCTGAAAATGGTGTCAAAATTTGATACGTGTCGTTAGGCATACAAAATTAAATCCTTATTTGCTTTCAATTTATTAAACAATGTAGCATATGGCAAATAAGAGTCGATCTCACAAGAAAAGTTAATTTACTAAATTATTTCATTAATTTTAATACTTTAAAATAAACAATTACGTCATAATAATTTCGCTCATACGAAAAAAATCAAAACAAAATATAAACATTGTGAACTTATTATCACGTAATTAAGATACAACATCAAAACTTAAGAAAATAAACTTACAATACATCTTAGAACAAAAATAAAATCCAATTTTATAATACATTGTTATTTTTATTTTGAGTACAATACATTAAGTTATACTATTTTTCAATTTGAGAAAAGATTGAATATACATAATGAAACACATATAAAGATATCATCCAATTATAATCACAAAGAAAATTAACCTCATTAATTAGAAAAAAGTCAAAAACTAAAATAATTACAATAATGGAAACCCATGAATTACGCTAAACTAATACGTAAACAAAAGAGGGGGTTTCGATTTTGGTGTTTAGAACGAATCAAATTAAATCAAAGAAATAAAACATAAATCTAACATAATATTTTTAAGTGAACAACTAAGCTTTAAATTTTAATTTAGTCATATAATTTCGACATAATTGAGACAATCTAAGACATTTAACAAATTAATTATAGAAACCAACTAGTTAGTTTCTACTTATTTCGTTTTACTTTAAGAAATTGAACCAGCTTAACATGTCAAGCGTAAAGAAATGCAATTAACGTCCGAAATTTGACGTCGAAATTCTGGCAATTGTATGTGTTAAATTTATTTAGTAATTAATTGAATTAAATCAAAAATAATATCCCAGATAATCAAATCAACATAAATAAACTAGAATTCAACAATTAATCATAAATTAAGCATAAGGAAATCATAAATAAGGAAAGTAAGGGTTTTTGAAAACCTCATTGAATTTTTCTGCCTTCACAGACCTCCGATTAGCCCTAAAAAGTTGGTGATTTCTCTTCCACTAGTAACAAACCATCTCAATGTTGGGAAACCGGGTTGAGATTCGATCCCGACTACAACGGAATAATCACGAAACTATTTTGTGACTTTTGATTTCTTGAAAACTAAGGTCTATTTAATTCTATAAAATAATCAACACAATTTATAATAAAGCGAAAATTTAATTCGTACCTTATTTCGAAACTTGATCTTTGTCTTGTTGTATCCGTCGAACTGTTCCCGAAACTGATCCGTCTCAACCACCATAGCCGCACAAGTGTCTGGCCTCTAACGGATTCACAAAACAGGTTGAGAGAACTCTGTAACTCTTACATAGAGGGTTACGCAAGAAGTGTTAGCTCCATAGAGCTTAAAGCTATTTATAATAAGCTTTGGACGTTTTAGTAATTTAATTGAAATTAAATTCTAATTTCAATTAAACTTTAATTAAAATTACAAATAATTCTAATCAAATACCAGTTATGCCCATATAAGATTTAATATCTCATATTGATCCTTATTTATTAAATACCTCATATTTAATCATAAAGTTACTCAAACTTTACAATCAAGTCCAACTTGATTAAATTAACTTTGCTATCTTCAACCCATTCTATATGTGAGTCCCATTAGGTTCCCAAATATGTTTGCAATGATTATAAAATCATAATTAAAATTAAATAAATTAAAACTCTTTTTAATTTATTTGTAATTGTTCAATTAAACAGTTTATAATTATAGATCGAGATTGGCGTCTAACAGCGCATCATGACTACCCAAATATTTAAGAATGTCAAAGTGATTTTGATTAACCTTTCCGTGCATAATTTTTCCGTATAATTCAGTCCTTTCATCATACAATGTTCCGATTAGGCATAGAGCATGAAATTAATGTCTAATCTATTTTAAGTCTAATCACATTAGTTCTCCGTCATTAGCTATCGATTCAATTAATGACATTTGTAAACTATTTAGAAGGCATCATTTTACCCTGGCCAAGGATTTCTTAAATTAATACTAATCGAGAACAACGAAATATTCTCCCTAATTACTTTAGGGTGATGAATCGTATCTTGATCACTCAACTATTTCCATATAGTTCATGCTATATCCAATGACTATCGATTAAACGACCTATGATTAAATAGGTTAGAACTAGTATCAAAGCATAACAATCCTCATGTAAGATAACTTTGATGATCTCAAGTCAAATGATTACTTATATAATCATCACAATGAGAATTCCATAGACATACAAGTAATGTTCCAAATGGATTTCTTATATCGGGTCAATTCAGTGAAATTGTTCTCTAGCAAGTACCTACATGTTTGTTTAAGTATCTCTATACTTTATCTTATGAGATCGGTTACTTCCTTCATAAGGAAAAACAAAACGTATGCTAGT
Organism: Erythroxylum tenue; assembly: GCA_027568955.1. NCBI lineage: Eukaryota > Viridiplantae > Streptophyta > Magnoliopsida > Malpighiales > Erythroxylaceae > Erythroxylum > Erythroxylum tenue. Next base: position 9,828,623 of record JAOSBM010000003.1, read on the forward strand.
CTTTGTACGTTCTATTAATGTCCAATTTTAATAGAACAATGACTAGGAACATTTAGAAATAATACATAAATGGAATATGAATCTCATAATTATAATCTTATTATAATTTCATTTGCAATGTACAATTATTTAATGGAATTTACCATATATATCCAAACATGTACAAGATAAAGAATGTCTTTAAATAATTTGTCACTAAATTACAACCAAACGATTGACTGTAGGGCATAAACCAACACTCGAGTCTAGTGTGCATATGGTTCTCCAAACACTCACGACGCTACTTGCGATAATTCCCGATTTTAACCCACCTTGGAAGACATAACCTTTCGGAGAACTCTCTTGTCGCATGACTATTTGCTCACTGATTTTCTCCTCCCCTTAGCTCCCTTTTTATAACTTCCAAAATGTCTCCAAGAATTTCACGTTGCTAGATTTTTTTGATAAGCTTCGTCCATTTATCATACCATTTTGAAGATTTGGTGTAGAAGACGTAGGGGTTATCTTCTTATCTAGCGCTGATTATTCTATTGCTAGCGTTTGCATTTTTTTCGTTGCTTTCTTTTTTCTCTACTGTCATTTTACGTCTGCATTTGTTTCCTATTTGTTGTTGGCGTTTCGCTCCTCCTATTTCTCTGCTACGTCGTTTTCCCCTGGTGTTGTCTTATGCATTGTGTTTGTTTCTCTCTTTCTCTACGTTGGGTTACTGCTTCTGCGATGATGTCGTTTTGAACTTTTCTTCTGCGTTTGTCTTCTGCTATGTTGTCATTTTGTTGTTGCTTACTCTCTTGGTTTCTTTGTTGCCGTTTTGTCTCTACTGGTGGTGTTTTTGCTGGGACTGGAGGTGCTGCGTTATGTGGCTTTTCTTGGCAGCTACTACTACGTCTGCGTTTTAGCTCTTTCCTCTGGTGTTGTCGTTTTGAACTTGTTGCTCTCTTGTGTTGATGGCATTTTGGTGGGCTGCTAGCTTCTTATTTTTTTGGCCTTCCTTTTACACTGCGTTTCGCTTGTCTGATTTATGCTCTGGCTATTTTTCTCCTTATGCTGGCATGCTTTTTCCTACCGTGTCATTTTGGTGGCTTCTTCTGGGACTATTTGGGTTTTATTTAGATCATCAAATCTATAAAAATTATTTATGAAAATTAGATCTCTTTTAGCAATAAAATATGGAATTAAACGTCTTTGTTAAAAATAGTAAAATGTAACAATTTTAACTCAAATATGTTATGTAAATGATTTAAAACAATATTAAATATGGATGTAATATATGTTAAATTTCTACTTATCACATAGGAAGAGGTTGTGACTTCCACATAAGCTAGCTTTTGAAAATAAGCTATTGAAAATGAGCTTCATTCAATAATGACAAACCATAATTGGAACTTGATTTGCCTAAGGTTTGTAAACCAATTAGATGCAAATGGATCTTTAGAGAGAGAATCTTTAGAGAGAAAATGAGGCCTGATGGAACTATAGAAAAATTTAAAGCCAGATTGGTAGTTATTGGTTATAACCAAAAGAAAGGCATCGACTATTTTGATACCTATTCTCCTATGAACAAAATTGTTCCTATTAGAATTCTAGTTGCCCTTGTTGTCATTTATGACCTAGTAGTACATCAAATGAATGAAAAAATCACATTTCTTAATAGTGACTTGGGGGAAGAGATATATATGGAATAACTTGAGAGTCACGTGGTTCTTGGTCAGGAGAATATGGTGTGTAAGCATAGGTCTTAAACAAGCTCTTAAACAATAGTATGAGAAGTTTGACCGAACCTTAAGAAGTAATGGCTATATTATGAATTCATCTGACACCTATGTTTATTAAAAAATGATTAGATCGAATTTTGTGATTATATGCCTTTATGTTGATGATATACTCATTTTTTTAGTAATGTGGATGTTGTTAGCCCCGAAATTTTTTTTATGTTATTAAGCATGATTTGATTTATGTTGAGGGTCTAGCATGATTTAAGTGTGTTAAATTCATTAAGTATAATAGCATTTAATTAAGTTAGTAACATGAGTTAATGAATTAAATGTGTTAGTTAGCATTTAAAAGACAATTGGGCTTAGGTGGTGGTAGAGTTTTAATTGGGCCTTAATGGAAGAAGAAAGAAGGAGAGGTGAGTTGGAAACCAAATGGGCTTGGGCTTAAGTGATTAAGACGAGTATAAAAGAAAATTAAAAGAAGAGAAAAGAGTAGTTGTCTTGCAAAATAGAGGGAGTGTCACGAAAATTAGAGAGAGAGGGTGAGGAGTTCGTGGAAATGGAGAGAAGAGAAAGAAAAGAAGAGTTTTGCTAGGTCTTTGATTTCCAAGAGTTCAAGAAGTTGTTTGGAGAAACTTCAAGGAGGAAAA
>JAOSBM010000003.1:10024973-10037415 GCA_027568955.1 Erythroxylum tenue
TTGTACAAAACGCACTGAAGGCGAATGTCTTTAGGACACAAATCTAACATCCATACAGAACCGCACAACTCGAGTTACTTACGTACAAGTCGAGTTATGTCCTGCATAAGTCGACTTACAGGAGACACAAGTCGAGTTATGGTACTGTATCAGCATAAGTCGAGTTACATCATATGCACAAGTCGACTTACACTTTCACTTTTAACCATGGTCCATACGCAAAACGTTCTCTGGGAATTTGTGGGTGGTCATACAGAAGATGAAAAAACCGATCAGTGTGTCCAACAATGCCATAGAAGTAACAGAAAGTATTCAGTCTTTCATATTTAAATTCCAGACAGACTTTGTCCCCTTGTGGTCTCTTCACAAAAAGTTTCCGCTTTAGAGGCTTTCAGATATCAATTGTCACTCTAATTCGCATGAAGTCCCTCCAAATATTCTAGAAGTTTCGTGAGTCTGATTCCACTTGTTTTCCAATATAGTTGCCAGCATCCACTGCAATTCTTTCTGACATAAAGCCATTAGGAATATTATGAACTTGAACCCATAATTCTAGGTTTACCAGTTCTACTTGACGAGGGTTCTCATGAGGTTGTAGTCAATGTAGTAGAATGGGAATTTGCTGATAATTCCATGGGCCATCCCGCAGGATTCTATCCACATCGAGGTGATGGAAAAACTGGAAAATGAAGATATTATTCCCCAATTCTTTGATTAGTATCCCTTTGACAGGACGCCATACACTTGCCATAATCTGTTTGAATATCGGAAAGTTGATCATCTTCTCAATTACCAATCTCCCTATGACACAGTGTTGCCATTCAGTCCTTGTTACCCCTTGTTCTCCGTTAACTGTGCCATCAGTATATTCCAGTATACCTTCATCCTCCTCGACGTTCAGGCAGTGGTATATCTCATGCACCAGTCTATCCTCTTCAGATTCCATAGCCATAAGACATATATGTAATAGGTTGTGTAAAGGAAGAATAACGGTACAAAAAAACAATTAGAGAAGCTATAGTAGATTATAGTTGTGAAGATGAGGGAAAAGCTTGTTATCTAGAAACAAGAGGAAGAAGGTCTCAACGTAGCAAGCATAAAACGAATCTTAAAAAAATGACTTGATTAAGCGGTACAAAATATTGCCTTTTAGACGAAGTTATCCCCCCTATTATTCAATCTCAACGATATCAAATAATTATTTTAGGGTGAAACATATTTTATTAATTTGTTTAACTATATAGTTCATATTGTGTCACACAATAACAAAAAGTGACATTTAGCTACGTTTTATTTAGTGACGATTTAAAAATTGTCGCTAAAAGTTAGTTTTTGATGACGATTGAATAATGTTGCCAAAAGCTTACATTTTTGTAACGTTTGACAGAATCGTCACTAAATACAAGTCTTTGTGATGTTTTATTGGAATTGTCGTAAAAGGCTCGTTCTCTTACGACGGTTTAGCATTTTTATGGCTTTGTAAATCATTGCGAAAAAGCATGACTTTTGGTGACAAATTTTTTAAAACATTACCAAAAGTGTAAATAACAAAATCACTCTCTTATTTATAATTATGAATTCACTAACTTTGACTTGATCATTTTGTCACTAAACATCATAGTTGAGAAAATTCAAATTTAATATTATTGACAATGATTCTAGGTGTAAAAAGAAATTAGCCATTAAAATGTCAAATCATTTCAATAATTTATGAAACTATAAACTCAAAATTAATTAATGTTACATAGATTTATACTTTTTATTTTTATCTTTTAAATTATACGATTTTGACAATTTTATATGATGTCTCAAAATTTTCAAATAGTTTTAACGTTAAGTTTGTAATATAATGATATATGATTCTTATAGAAAAAACAATAAATATTGATTTGTGGTGAGTAATATAATATAATGATATATGGTAAGTAATATAATATTTTAATTAGAAGTTAAAAAATTCTTATAGACAAAACAATAAATAAAGTTTTACATCTATTCCTTTGAAAAGAAAAAAAATAATTTTTTTTTGAATTCTAAGTGACATAAGACTCCATAGATAAGGTGGAGTTCCTTATATTTAGATTTCCAAGAAAGCTCCTTGCATGTTCGAAAGACATCAATTGGAACAATCAAAGACTTCCCCTAAGAGTTGGTTCACTGCCACCCTCTTCCAGTAACTTCTTGGCTTTAATTAAACTAGCAAAAGATACAGTGAATGACTTCCCAAATACAGCATGGAACACTGAATTAGATGAACACGAACCATACATTTCACCTAAGGAACAAATAGTATATAACAATTAAAGCTAAATTAAGAGGTATAAGGAACCCAAATTTGAACACATGCATACCTGATTGAATGACTCCATCGTCACAATGAACATACATAGTTTTTTTTGCAATCGATGACTATTCCAAAACAACAGATTTTCCTAATCCTGTATGGACCATCGGGACATCCTTGTCACCTCCATTTCCATCTATGTTCTCTTGAAAATTCGAGGAAGTTTTACATAACACATAGTATATACAATCAGATGTTCATCTAATAGCTTCATAACAAAAAATGAGATACAAAAAGAAAGAGAGCCAATTTAGATGATACTAAAAACCTCAAAAAACAAGATCGAACATTAAAGGTAATGGGTGATTAGACTTTGATGATGAGATTTTTTGTGCATCGATTTGTTTTTCATCAGGGAGAATTTTGCCACATTCCTCCAATCGGAGCTCATTTTCGTCATCGAAAACTAGTCCCCACGTCAACATTTCGCGATGAATTTATGTTAATAGTTTTATTCTGAAAAGTGAATAGCAACAAAAGCAAGTTATAAATATAATCAATATAGAAGCAGAGTGTACAATTTAATAAGGAAATGAAAATTTATATGAAGTTATATACAATAAACAGAATATTCACATAATCAAAGATTATCATAACTTAATTTTTTAACCATCCAAAAATCCCATGCATAAGCACATTCTATGTTTTCCACTCACCGTTAAAGATAAATAAAACTCAGAGCACATGCCAAAGATTAATAAGTGATCTAACATCTTTAAGAATAGAAGACTTCTTATTTGAATGTTTTGTTCACATCTGGCACACTTCTAAGATTATTAATGGATATCAATAAGTCAATATAACTGGTTGAAGTTGAGTTTATAACCTATTGAAATAGGAAAAGAAAGTTTGTATTACACACAATATCAGTATTTTTATACATTGTCTGCTTCAAACATAAGTCTCATCCTACAAATTTGTTACAACATTCTAGCAATGTTATTTTGTGATATATTAACTAAGACAAGTTCATATGATAAGGTTGAGAATGTTAACTATGTGTGTACTATGTTTAGGGGATGTAGAATTAAGTGTGCTTTCCTCTAAAGCCACTATTACAACAAAAATAGGCCAACTATGTAGGAGTTAGATCCCCCAACTCCCTCATAAGATATGAAGAGAGCTACAATTATGGAATTCAAAATGGAACGAAGTACAGAAACAGGAAGGTAACTGTAGAAAATTAATAAGATGTAGAAATCACATAAAAAACACATGCAAGAAATCCAAGTAGATGAACAGACTTACCTGAAGCGCTCAATGAAGATTGGAGATCGAAGCTGTCTCTCCAAAACAAGACTCTATGATCTCTAACTATTAGTTGAAAATTTGGATTAAGCAAGAAGACACTAAATTAGTACAAAAGAATTAAGAAACTTCATACTTCGAGGTTAGCTTTTACCTATGATCATTGACTCCTCCATGAGAAAGCTAATTACTACCTATTGCAGAACAACGACCGAAGGTAAAAAGAAGAAGAAAAGGTGAGAAGTATGATTGAGGAACCCAAACCTGACAACTTGACCAGCTTAGAGAAGAAGATCATCTTCGATGATTTAGCCCTACTTAAGAAGCCTCTGGAGACTCTTTTGGAGAGGGAGGTTTTCAATTTGTGTCCTCTCTTTGGGTAATTAGGTTTTCAGTTTGATAAAACGACGTGGTTTTCACTTGACCTTTAACGACAAATACAAAAATCATCGCGAAAACTACAACAATTTTTATAATTCGTCACCATGCCCTATTCCTATAAATGACAGTCTATATTTTATAGAAATTATATATAATATATAAATTCTATATAAGAGTATAGAATTTATATATAATAAATAGGGAATTATCATTAAATAGACTAATATATTACATAAGTAAGATATGAAAAAATTTATCTACTATTTATACATTCATAAATCATTATACTAATTACAATTATTATCTATATATTCATATAACATTATATTAATTACCATATATAATTATATTTATTCCAATATAATTAATAAATAATTACAATATAGTAAAAAATGGAAATTAATATTAAATATTAATATCGTATTCTTAAAAATCAAATTTAATAGTATTGACAATGATTGTAAGTCTGAAAATAAATTTAACTAACAACAATGTCATTTAAAAAATTTATAAAACTAAAAACACAAAATTAATTTTTATTTTATAGAAAATATATATTACAAAAAAATTGTTATATATATATATATATAACAAATTTTTTGTAATGTATATTTTCTATAAAATAGTATAGAATATATATATATATATATAAGTGAAAGTCAACATACTCGGTTCATAAGATTCCTCACTTTGTGGGGGTTTGGGGAGGGTCAAGATGTAGCCAACCTTCCCTTTGTATTTTTACAAAGAACTTGTTTTTGTGACTTGAACTTATGACCTTATGGTTACAATATATACATAAGTAAATTATTGGTGACGATTTAATACTTCCTTTAGCAACATTTTTGCAAAAACGTTGCTTAAAGATTAGCACTTTGGTGACGGTTTTAGTAAATCGTAGCTAAAGGACAACCATTTGACAATATTTTTATTAATTCGTCGTCAATGTTCTACCTTTAGTGACAATTCCATGAGATCGTCACAAAAGGACTACCTTATCTACATTGGTAACATTTAAGGGAAATCATCGCCAATTGTTAACATTTGGTGACATTTTTCTGAATCGTCTCCAAATGTTGGATCATTTTTAAATATAATACGAAAATGACATCGTTTGTTCCATAATAGACCACGTCATTTTTGTGTTATTTTAAACACGAAAATGAGGTCCCTATCTTTTTTTCGTCGTTGTTTTCCTTCCTCTGCATTCATCTTCTTCTATTGTGTACTTCAGTCATCGTTTTCTTCGATTTCTTCATCTTCATTGTCATCTCTGGTTTATCATCTATCGAGATAAGTCATCCATCCTTTGCACTTAAGTTTTTATATTCTAGTTTCATTTTTGTATTTGGGTTTTATATTCTGCTAGGTTTTGTGTTTTGCACCGTGAGTGTTGTGGTTTGGCTGATGGTGAATGTGTGTTGTGATAATAATGAAGACGGTGAGATGGTGAATGCATCTAGAATGGGTTGATTAAATCTTAGATGGCTATAACATGTTCGATGAAAGTTATGTTAGAGTCTTTTTACTTTTGTTTGAATTGTTTATGATAAATTATTAGTATGTTATTTGATTTTAATTGGTTCTTCCTATAACATGTTATTTGTTCGGATTGTTTCTAAAAAAGTAGTAACATGTGGAAATGTTTCTAACATTTTCTTAATAATGTTAAGATGATTTAAAAGTTACTATGTTATTTGCTTTAACATAAAGAATCAACAATATAATTTATTATTGAGGAAGCTATTAATTTGAAGTTAGGTTATTTTTATTATCGATATTGGTTATTACTTACTAGTAAATTTAAAAAATCATATACTCCAAAATTGAGATTATATGGTTAGATAACATATGGAAAAACTATAACATGTTGTGGTCATGATGGATGGACAATCAACGAAGTCTCCTTGACAAGGACTTAAAGGTTTATAAAGGGATAGCCTATTTTTTAAAGTATAATAATTCATATTCCAAAATAGCTTCAATCAATGAAAGATGCATCACTAGTTTGATTGAAAGTTTGTAAGTTTCCCCATATATCTATAGGCTAGATATTTTATGTTCTAATATTCTCTTTAGTGTTTGAAAAGGCCATAGAAAGAAAAATTTAATGGATTCAATATGGATTGTTGATAATTGAATGTATGTTTGTAATGATGATTGGATGTATTGTAATATTAATAAATTTATGTTTGTTATTATAGATATCCAATGTTATGGCACCTGGTTGAAACAAAGGGAAGAAGGTGGCATATATCGAAATTGTTCCTACCCAATAGTAATCAGTTCCTAGCCGATAACAACAATCGACCTCATCCACCAATAAAGCAAGTCAGCAACAACCTCATTCTTCCTCAATTAGTACAAAGGGATCTGCTGGTTTGTTAATCTTTAACACCTACAAATAGACTTATGCTCAAATATATATTTATATATTTAATGTATATTTTCTCATCATTATTCATTTGTTGTCAAGTTCCAATGTTAACATTAGAAAAAGAGGTAGAGGTATACTAGAGGTTCTGAGTTGCAATGAATGAATGTTGTAACAAACAACAAGTTGTCAGTACACATGGATACTTCGCAAGGTTATGCTCCAGATAAGATTCAATCAGTAAAATTGTCTAGTGAGTTAGGGATAACTGCCAGAACATAATTACCTTGCCTAAAGCATGGTAAGGACTTGAAGGATGACAACTTGCTCGAGAATGCTTTGGAAAATTTTTTGATAAATTTTCAGTTTATTTAACTATATGCAATATTGTTTCACTTATTTTAAGATTAATTACAATGTTACTTATTGTTCACAGGTGAAATTGAATATCTTCGATATTGACAACCCTGATATTTCAAACTGTGTCACTTTATTGTTAAAACAAAAGACCAGGGGTCGTCGTTATAGGCTGTATTAGTATTACAAATCTAGGAGACATGTTCCGAAAAGAATCTCTTAAGAAAATTAGAACAATTTGTGTGATTATTGTGCGTCTCCCAACATTCAAATTTGTTTTCTTTCCCTTCACATTTGCTCCCATTAATCTTATTAGATGATTTAATGACTATGTTTTTTCTTTATTTAGGAAAAATGTGAGAAGGCCAAGATGAACAGTGGAGAAATGATAACTCCTCACAACCAAGGCTCTAAATCATTTGTTGTTTTTGCAAAATAAATATGTAAGATCTTTGTTTACAAGTTATAATTATATCAATAAACACTATATTATTTATTGTGCATTGTATTTTTTTTCATAAAATAGAACGAGAAGGAACTATATGGACAAAAGTGTAATAAGATCACACTCTAAAATCTCACTCATTATAAGTAAGGTCAAAGGTGGATGTCTGAAGAAGCAAAATAAATATGTAAGTATAAAATTTTGTTTAAAATTTAAGTTTATTTATTTATGTAGTATTAACTAATAATATTTGCATTGAATATTAGCTTTATCTTTTTAATTTTAGAATATGATTCAAGAGTTCAATGTCTTAGGGAAATGAGGCAAACGTAGAAGACATTTGCAATTCCGTGCTTAGTACACGATCCAAATATATAAAGCGTCCTGGGTTTGGCCCTAATCCAATTGTTTCATCCTCATTAATATCAACATACATTCAACGTCTTAAAGAGGCAAACAAGTCGCTTAAAGTTAAATTACAACATACGAAAAAAAATGTTAGCCAAGTATGAAAAGTACCTCAAAAAATTACTTGGCTCATATTATGAAAGTAGTAAAGATGAAAACGAGGTTGAGTGATTTGTATTATATCTTGTAAACAAATCCCTGTATTTATTATTTTATATATAAGTATTTTTGAAGCTGTAATTAAAATCTTGTACACGAACAAATTTAATGATATTTTATTTTTATATACAATGCTTCAAATTATCAAATATTTTTGTATAATTTTTATAGCAAATTAACAAAAATATAAATATTATATACAATAATATGGATTAAAAATGTAACAAATAAGTATAATTCAACATGATATAACATTTCGTTAAAATGTATATTAAAAATTGGACTGCATTTTACAAAACGTAGCTAAAAACTTTTGGCTATATTTATGAAAACGTAGCTAATAATTTTTACCTACAAAAACTAAGCGTAACTAAAAGGTATTAGGGACAATTTCTCGAAATGTCGCTAATAGTTTTACGCTACGAAAATAAAATATAGGCAAAAACTATTAGTGATAATCAGTGAGAAACGTTCCTATAGTTTTCAGCTATAAGAATTTGACGACAAATATAAATCATCACTAATTACTATTAGCAATGATTTTGTGACTTTTAGTGATGATTTTTTTGTAGTCAAATGTCCTTTTTTATTGTAGAGTCAAAAATAATGTTTATTGAGTTACCTTAAAGTAAAATAGATTCAAAATAACATAAAACACATTTATTCTGATTTCATATTTATTTATTACATATGTAGCTATTAGATAAAGAATTTCTACAAATACATAAATAACCTACTATTCACAATTATTATAATGGGTTAATTCATCAAATGTATTATTAAATTTTTTACTATTGATTATATTATACAATTACTTTTTAAAACAATTAAAATATTAAAAATAGACATGATTAAATAAGTTCTATGTAAAAACATTTGGTCATTAAAAATCATGTTGACTGCCTAACCCTATTTTGAGACTTTCAATGATTATAGATGACTTTATGGTTTATGTTTTGACTTACACGACCGTGTAGATCAACCGTATAAGTCTCTGTAAAGGTGAAAAGATACAAGACCGTGTGTGGAGACCGAGTACCAATGTGTTTGAAAGACTTGGGCTTGGATGACTCATCATCAGTGGATAGAGATCAAGAAGAGATCTTGGATGATGTGGCAAATATGATCATAATATATATAAATCATCTCTAAAAGATAAAGAAAATGTGCAAAGATCATCTAAAGATAGTAGAGTTCTTCATAAATATAGATGTATCACTCCTAGTTAAAAGTAATCTCTTATCTTGATAGTTAGGATGTGGATAAATCCTATCAGATAGAGTCCTATTTGGATGGTAGTGTCGTCCAATTAGTTAGTGTGATGTAATCTGATAAGGATAGATGTGATCTAGTTAGTTCAGTTTAATTAGGATTCTAAATTGTTAAGCCAAGAGATGCCTATAAATAACTTATTTGAGCCTTACTCCAGGAGAAAAGAGATAGAGAGTGCGGCCACGACATCCAAAAGTGAGGAAAAATAGAAAGAGGGAAAAGAGGGTTATATTCCCATCCTTGTTTGATTATTTTAGGGATTGGTTTGAGTGATTGTTGATTTTGATATCAACTTAAGTTTTAATCTTAAAATTTTGTGAGAAAACTTGTTGTTGTGGGGGTGAGAGATCAACTTCTTCTTTTTTTTGTAAATCCTTATTGAGTTTAGTGGATTATTTGCTGGTTTGTGTCGTGGAGCTTGGTGTTTTTTTTGTCGTTAGTTTCTTATTCTCATTTTTTATGCTGTAATTTGAAGAGTTTTTTCTTGTCATTAATATTTGGTTGATCTTTTAGAGATTTGTGCATTTGTCTCCCAACAAGTGGTATTAGAGTCATCATAATAAAAGGTGAAGAAAGATCTAGGTCAAGTTAACGTCATCAAATTACTCGATATAGAGGCCTATGATAGAGGACCTTCTATATTGTAAGGATCTCTTTGATCCTGTTAATATGGATAGAGGTGTGAAGGATAATGTTCCTTCAAAAACTAAAAAGATGTCAAACAAAGAATGAGAAAAGATGAAGTGAAAAACTGTGGTTACTATTAGACAATGGATTGATTTCACCATATTCAACCATGTGTCCCAAGAAACGTATCCTTTTGGGTTATGCAAGAAGTGAAAAGGTCTATATGAAAGGAATAATGCTCATAATAAGGCCTCTCTGATTAAGAGACTTGTGAATTTGAAATTGAAGGCTGGAATCAGTTTTGGAGCATCTAAGTGATTTCTAGGACATAATTAACAAGTTTGCAATAATGAAGATCATTTTTTTATAATGAGCTTAAAAAAACGATCTTCAAGGTCTATTCCTGTTAAGTTCATTATTAAATATTTGGGAAGCACTGGTGGTGAAAATTAGCAACTCAGCTCCTGAAGGTCTGCTCTCTTTAGATGTAATCAAAAAGAGTGTGTTTAATGAAAAAAACAAAAGAAAGTATATTGGAGTTGACAACTTGCAGGCTTTCGTAATAAAAAGTAGGGGGAGGAACAAGAGTAGGGGTCCCAAAGGTTGTGGAAAGCCTAATAACCATTCAAAGTATAAAAGTGACAACGATGTGAAGACATGTCATTATTACGATAAGCCAGGACATATTAAGATGTTTTGCTATAAGTGGAAGAGGGATCAGAAAAAGCAAGATCATCAAAATAATGATGATGATAAGGGTACAACTATAACTTCTTCAAGTAAGGATAATGAGATGTCCTTAGTTTATGTAACTAGTGAATACTTCCATATCAGCAATGTTGGTTTTGAATGGTTTATTGACACCGAAGTATCTTATCATTATGTTCAAAAGAAGGAGTACTTCTCAAGTTACAAAAGTGGAGATTTCGGGAGTGTAAATATGAGAAACTAAAGCTTTGTCAAGATAGTCAGTATGGGTGATATCTAGGTTTAGAAAAACATTGGATGCTTACTGACCTTGCCCGTTCTAAGGCTAAATTTGTTATCGACAAATGTGTTAGATCAATAAGGATTCAAGAACACTTTCGGGGATAAGATGTGGAAACTATCCAAAAGGGCAATGACAGTTACCGAGGAGAGTTATGTTGCTCAATATACAAGACACACTTAAAGGTGTGTGGGGGTGGAGAAGTACACACAGTTGAAGAGGAAACTTTACTAAATATGTGGCATTGACAATTAGGATATATGAGTGAGAAAGGATCAAAGTTGCTAGCTAGGAAATCCCTTATCCCAGTTAAGAACTCGCAATCACTTAATCTTTGTGATCATTGTTTTGCTAAAAAGCAATATAAAGTCTCTTTCAAGAAAAGATTTGCAAGGAATTTAGAGTTATTGCAGTTGGCGTATTTAGATGTCTGTAGTCCTATTGGGAAGGAGATACTAGGTGGTAACGAATATTTTGTTACATTCATTGATGATGCTTCGAGGAAGACTTGGGTGTACATATTGAACTTTAAGAGTCAAGTGTTTAAAACTTTCAAGAAGTTTCATGTTATAGTAGAAAGGGAGGCTGAGAGGAAGCTAAGGTGCATATGAATAGACAATGGAGGGAGTATACTTCTAAGGTATTTAAAGAATACTGTACATCGTATGACATTAGACTTGAGAAAACTGAACCAGGGACTCCACAATATAATGAGGTTACTGAAAGGATGAACATAACCATTATGGAGAAGGTTCATTCCATACTTAGAATGTCTATGTTACCAAAGACATTTTGGGGAGAAGCAGTTTGAACAACGAACTAATTGATAAATCGAATTCCTTTAGTTTCGTTAGATTTTGAGATTGTTGAGAGGGAGAGGAATGACAAAGATCTCACATATCATTATTTGAGAGTTTTTAGCTGTAAGTTATTCAGACAAGTACCCAAGGGTCAAAGAAAGAAGCTCGACTCATAGTCGATACCTTGCATCTTTTTTTGGATATAGTGGTGATTAGTTTGGATTCAGACTTTATGAACTAGAGAAGAAAAAGTAGTCAGGAGTTGGGATGTAGTGTTCCAGGAGAATGAGAGAGGTGCTGATCTTCTGAGTGGAGATAAATCATCATACTACAGCTCATCAAATGGCATAGTTAATTCTTTTCCAATTTCCTAAACTATTGAGCAGTCTATAGGTGAAGAAGATGAAGTGTGTGACCAAGAACACATTGATGGTGTTAAAAAAATTGATATTGATGAGCTACATAAATCACATCTAGATAATACTAGAGATGAATCAATTGAGGATAAAGAGTAAGGGAAGCAATGGGATACAAAAGCTAATAAAACACAACTTCGAAGTTCAACAAGGGAGAAAAGGCCTTCTAGAAGGCATCCAAGTTTTGAGTGACTATTACTTATTACTAAAGAGAGCTTGAGGATGTGTAATTTGCATTTTGTGAAAAAGTCAGATATCATTGGTTGAGGTCAATGATAAAAATAATAATTAAGATGAAGAAGATTCATACAAATTTGAATGGTGTTGGTATGGTAACTAAAGTGGTTTCTAGAAATAAGCACGAGCTTTGCAGTAAGCTTGCCAGGATGAATATCAAGAGAGAATAATGTGTCTTCCCCATATTTGGGCTGAAGGGGGAGATTGTTGAGTATCCAACTCTATTTTGAGACTTTCGATGATCATAGACAACTTTATAGTTCATGCCTTAACTTACACAACCATGCAAATTGTTGGGCCCGTGTTTTGCGTACCGGGACAGAATCAAGCCCAATCCATCTGGCCGAGATGGATTGGGCTTGAGTCCGCCCCGGTACGCAAAACAC
>JAOSBM010000003.1:10045324-10057154 GCA_027568955.1 Erythroxylum tenue
CGTGGATTCCACCCATGACTAAAGAGGACAATACCAATTTGTGTTGGATGCCGCGGTATCACCCGCAAACACACGCTGGGGTATCACCCCCAAACACACGCCGCGGTATCACCCGTAAACACTGAAAGGTGGGGTGTGGGGTGTGGGGTCCAACACAAATCAACTGTGTAAGTCTCTATAAAGGTGTAAAGATGCACAACCATGTGTGGAGACTGTGTACCAATGTGCTATATAAGGCTTTGGGCTTGGATGACTCATGATTAATGGATAGAGATTAAGGAGAGATCTTGGATGATGTGGTAGATAAGATCACAATAAATATACATCACTTTTAAAAGATAAAGACTATATGGGAGGATCATATGAAGATAGTAGAGTTCTTCATGGATATGGATGTATCATTCCTAGTTAAAAGTAACATCTTATCTTATTAGTTGGAATGCAGCTAAATCCCATTAGATAGAGTCCTACTTGGATCAAAGTGTCATCTAATTAGTCGGCATGATGTAATATGATAAGAATAGATATGAGCTAATAATTTCAATTCAATTACAATTCTAAATTATAAAGCCAAGAGGTGTCTACAAATAGCTTTATTTGAGAGCCTTGCTCTAAGAGAAAAGAGATAGAGAGTGCGGCCATAACATCCAAAAGTGAGGAAAAACAAAGAGAGGGAAAAGAAGGTTGTATTCTCATCCTTGTTTGATTGTTTTGGGGATTGGTTTGAGTGATTGTTAATTGTGATATTAACTTATGTTTCAATCCTAAAATTTTATAACTTAATGTTGTGAGGGTGATAGATCAACTTTCTCTATAAATCTTTATTGAGTTTAGTGGATTTATTTGTCGGTTTGCTATGTAGTTTTTCCCTTTACACCGGAGGGTTTTCCGCATTAAATCTTGGTGATTGTTTTATCGTTAGTTTCTTAGTCTCATATTGTTTTTGCTACTACAACTTGAAGAGTTCTTTCTTATCATTAATATTTAATTGATCTTTTAGAGAGTTCCGTATTTGTTTCCTAACAAATCATAACATTCAATCTATTCGATCTAATGGTCTTTAACAATATCTTCAAAAATAATTATTTTAAAGTGACAAGTCATATATTTAATTGATTTAGTAAATTTATATAGTATAATTTTATTAAAATAATATTCTTTTAATTATTCTAATAAAAAAATATGTTCAAAGCAGTAGTAAAACATAGTAATGCTTATATAAGATATTTTAATAGTTTTTAATTTAAAATTATTTATATAATCGTTGCATTAAAAATTTTCAAAGACAAAATATTCCATCATAACTGGTAGATTAATACAATTATTATTTAATAAAAAATCACATCTTTAAATCTTTGTTTAAATATTTTAGTTCATAGAAGATCAACTGCCTCTGTAGTAATTATTATATCTTATCTAATTGAAGCAACTTATAACAATTTATCAATAATTTTTAAAGTGATGTGGATTATTTAGTTATAACTTTATCACGACACTTAAAAAATATATTTGATTTAAGATTTTAAGTTTAATGCCAATTATTGTATATAATTAAGAAAAAATTTACTATATAACATAGTTTTTATTCAAAATAATCTACATTTACAATCAATGAATCAATTGTTTATGTAGGCACAGTTACAACAAATTGGAGTATAAAAAAATATCCTTCTCAATTAATATAAAAAATATGATCATAATACTTTATATTACAAACTTATCAAGAATATGAATATTTTCAAAACTTTGGATATAAAAACAAGAGTATTACAAAAGTTTGGAGAAGGTAGATAAAATTTCTTTTTCATGTTTGAAAGAGTACATCTTAAATTTGAAGAATTCTTTAGCTGAAGGTGAGTTAGATGAGAGAGAATGTCTTTCTTCTCGCTTGCTCCCTAACTTATAGTTTGCTTTTTTGGGCATAGCGTATTGCTCCTTTAGTTTAACTTCACCTTGGCTTTTTGCTTAATTGCTTATCCAACTCAAGGCCTTGCTATTTTGTCTTGGTGTTGGCTTTCCTATTTTGTGTTGTTTGTTGGCTATCTTGCTCAAGCTCTTATCTTGACTGCTTCTTCACTTCCTAAGTACATTATCAAGCTCTACTGGTTGTTTTAAAGTCCAGTCTTCATTAGTTTTTTCTTATTCAATGTTCATTGGCTGCTGGGTCTTTTTTCCTTATTTTCTTATGTTAGCTTGTTGTTCACCTAAACTCTTAGGACTGGTTGAACTTTGACTACACTTAGTTAGTTCCAGATTTGTTATGCAAAGCTCTAGTTTCCTCTGACCTCTAAACTTGCCTTTTATAGTAACAATACTTGAGTAAACTATACAATCCCATTATTTGTTATTTTGCAATGATGGGCCATTATTCTATCTAAGTGAGTTTTACTAAATTTCCACCCTTTTGTCCCTTATCTAGTCCATCCACTCTCTTGTCAACTGTAACATCTCCTATGTTGGCTAACATACTTGTCTCAAATGTTGTTAAACATATTATTGTTGAGCCTATTGACCAATGTTTATGGAAGCAAATTTTGAATGATTCCTCTCGAGCTTCACTTCACCATTATCCACCATTATGTGAAGATCATTGAAAAGTTGTTTCTCCACTATTGCAAATTATTTGTGAAGGGCCATTTAAATGGAATTCCTCATTGATCATATTTTTTTCTTGATAAAAGGATAAAAATTTCCACCATTAAATTCATGAGCTCATAAACAGTGAAAAACTTGTTTGAGGGATTTTCTTTTTACTGTTGATGGATTGTTCCTCTTTAAATTTTTCTCCCTTCAAGAGCTCAAAAATTTCAGATCATGGAACTTTATTGGCATTATGATATTTCTTCAGTAATGGTGACCTAGTATATAGCTCAAAGACATCAATCTTGAATATGTCCTTATTTAAGTGAACTTACATAATATTCTTTAATGTATTGCATAACAATCGATCTCAGTTACTTAGCTAGCTACATTGGAAAATCAATGGGAATAGATGAAACAATGAAAACTATGAAAAAAGATAAGCTATGCTAAAGGTTGTGTTATTGTTGATATTAAAAAAGAGTTTCCTAATTCTATTCCATTAATGAGATTGGATGAAGTTTATAATATTTATCAAGATGAGGTACTGGCCACTTATTAATGGACTGTTTTAGCTCATCATATTAGAAAGACTTAGAAATCAAATAGGAAGAGATTTATTAAGGGAGACAATTTTGAGTTAATGATGCTTGATAAATTCGCTAGTGATCCAATAGATAATAAATATATAACCTAATCATTTGAATAATTCGGGTACTAATGGAGATTTTGTTACTATATCTTTAGGACATGATTTGGCTGGTCCTTCTGTAATTATTAATACTATTGTTAGTGGATATTTTGACTAGTTTAGTCTTATAAAGTAAGGCTTTAGGTGATAATGATATTTTGGTTATTATGGAAGCTACTCCATAGTTGGAATTGTCTTCTCGTATAGAATTAAGCAATAAAAATTTAATGGATAAAATAAATTCTCAAGTTGATAACAATTTAGCTTTGGATAACTTAGAGCATTTGGATAGGTTCATGGTTAAGACCAGAAGGAAATCAAAGAGGAAAAATTAGGTGATCTCTTCATCTTCTCCTAAATTTTAATATGAATATGTTATGTTAGAATGTGAAAGGAATAAACAACTTCTTCTTAGAGTTTATTTTGGAAACTAAGTTAAAGCAGGATTCAGTGAGTAAGCTTAATTTTCTCAATAACTTATGGCAAATTATCACTATTTATTGTGCTTATTATAGTGGTTGAATTGTTATTTATTTTTATTTTAGTAAATTGAAGCTTTTGAGCTCTATAATCATAGATCAAATCATATATTTGGACTTGGAATTATTGTAAGAAAAAACACATTTTTATATTTCATTTGTTTATGGCTCTAACTTTACTTTTTATAGAATTTCTTTATAGAATAAGGTTAAGGAGATTTTTTTCTAGAAGCAATGGTCATTAAAATGGTGTTTGGTGATTTTAGCAGTACATCATATCATTTAAATGTTAATGGTAATTCCTCTACAAGAAATCACTCAGATGACATGCATAACTACATATCCAACATAGGCATAATTGATCTAAACATGTATGGTCAATATTATATATAGAGTAATAAGAAATAAGGGAGGTGGTTTATGAGAAAGAAACTTAATAGTGCTATGGTGAGTAACCTATGGTTGAACAACTTTCTTAAGAGTGTTGCTATGTTTGGAAATCCATTATTCTTTGATCATTCTCCAATAATCGTCACTGGCTTTAACTTGAGAAGGATCAAGTACTTTCTATTTAGGTTAACCAATTATTTTGCTAATGATCTTGAGTTTAAGAATGTTATCTTAAAAAGAATAAGTTATCATTTTAAAGGGTATAAGGCTTTCATATGCATACAAAAATTGCAAAAATATTGAAGATGAATTTAAAGAATTGAAAAGGAGGAAAAATAATGATATGCAAACTATATTTCTAGCATCAAAAGATAAGCTAGAGAAGGTATAAAGAATGTTTTACCTTGATCCACTCAATTCCTTAATCTAACTAGAGGAAGAATAGATTTTATCTGATTATCTCCTAGCTACTAAGATTAATAGTTCAATCCTCTAACCAAGATCTAGGGTACAATGGCATAAGAATGGAGATAGGAACATTGCTTTTTTCCATTAAGTCTGTTCTTTCAAAAAGGAATCATAACAAAAAATTTTTACTTATAGGACATCATAGTGACATTATTCTTTCTTAGTATGAGCTTCTAAAGGAGACATGATTATTTGTATAAATGTCTTAATTCTTCCTCTACTTGCTCCTCCTTAGTGCAATTATTACAATCCTTTATCATCGATAGAATTTCTCTAGTTGATGTAGATCTGTTGATCATGCCTATTATAGATTCTGAAGTAGAGAAAGTTCTCTTTGCTTACACCCTAAAAAGGCCCCTGGTCTATATCACCTTAATAGCCTTTTCTTTAATAAATCTTAGCATATACTGAAGCCTCTAGTCATTAAAGCTATGCTCGAACTCTTCAATAATGGTAATATGTTGAAAGAAATTAACAAAACATACATCAACTTAAAAAAAAATTCTAATATGAGTAAATAGAGGGACTTCAGACCCATAACTTTTAGGCATACTATCTACATGATAATTGTGAAGATTCTTGTCTCTAGGCTTAAAGAAGTGTTTCAACCATTGATAATTCTTCTTAGAGTGCTTTTATATTAGGGAGGCAAATTGGTGATAATGTGTTTCTAGATTAAAAATCCTTCAAAAATTATAACATGAAGCTCTCTTTTAAGAGTTGTACTATTAAAATAGACTTTAATAAAGCCTTTGATTATATAGACTGGGTATTTATTATTAATGCTCTTTATGTTTTGGCTTTCCTCCAAGGTTTATTCCTTGGATCACTCAATGCATTACCACAGTATCCTACAGTGTATTGGTGAATGGTAAGCCTAGTAGATTTTTTAATTATGCTAGAGAGCTTAGGCGAGGAGACCCATTATCTCTTTACTTTTTCACTTTTAGGCATGAAAGTGCTATTTAGGCTTATAAATTATGTTATAAGTTAGAAAAAGAGCTTTAAGTATGACATCAAATGTAAGCAGTTTAAGATTCATAGCCTTTTATTTATGGATGGATTATTTCTCCTTTTTGGTGTAGATTTGAATTCTATTAGTGATCTAACGAATGCTCTAAGGTGATTTAAGGAGTTATCTAGATTGGAGATGGATAAGGATAAAAGTTTTCTTTTTATATCTTCATCTACTATAACTTACTCTCTTTAGATCACTTGTTTGACATGATTGTAAGAAAAGTAGCTTCTATGTACTTACCTTGGAGTTTTTGTATCTCATAAAAGGCCATCTTATAGGGAGTTTTCGTCACTGATAGATACAAATTAGAGGATAATTAATAATTAGTATAATAAGAGTCTTATTTATGCTAGTAGGGTTTAATTGATTAACTCAGTATTGAACTTTAGTACATATTTTATGGTCTTCACTTATTGTGTTTCCTAAAATCTTGATAAAGGTTATTGAAAAGTTGTAAGACCTTTTTATGATCTTGTCAAACAAAAGAAAGCCACAAGTAATAAGGTTTGATAAAAGGTTATGTGTTTGCCTAGAGATGAAGGTGGGCTCAGTATAGTTTTGATCAAAACAAGTAATAAGGTTTAAATAGCTAGGACATTATAGAGGATCCTTATATATAAGGAATCACTTTGGTGAAGTGGTTGCATACACATTATTTAAAATGAGCTAATTTTTGGTTAGCTTCTCCCAAAAGTGACTCATCCTGGACTATGATGAATATATTCAAACTTAGGTAGCAGTTGAAAACTCTCATTAAAACCAAGATAGGAAATTGAGATAATACCAACCTTGAATATGATAATTGGAGTTCTTTGGTCCTTTTTGATAATGATGCTCAATTTGTTAATATGAGATCCTTGGTACTAGAACTAGCTACTACTAGAGAAGTATTGTTTGGTGAATCATATAATCTTTTATAAGGTTTTAATCATGCATCACATACATAATATATATCAAATATACGCAGTGGAAAATAAACTGAAACCTTAAAAACTAGATCTACTTTTGCATATAGATATAGAAAACAAAAACATGAGATGTAATATGTTTACATACCTTTATGATATCTCCTTTGTTCTTTAATCTTCTTCACGTTAGGTTGTCGTAAACCACAACGATCAACGTAGACCGTCTCTAATGACAGTCCACACGAAGATAGAAGGATGAAACCTCACTAGGAGATGGCTAGAGGTCTTTCTTTCTGCTAGCAAAGACAAGAACTCTTGTGAGAGTTAGAGAGAAAAAGAATGTCTGTATGAGAAAGAACCTTTCATTAACTTGTGTCTTACAAGATGCACAAAAAATAATGATTATTTTTTGCCCTCTTTGACCTCCCATAATCCCCATCATTAATAGGAAGTAATGGGAAGTTAATGGTCATGAATAGTATGCATTAATGGAAATTATGGAAAGTTAATGACCATGAATAACATATATTAATGGAAGTTTTGGGAAGTTAATAACCAAATTGGTAGCCAAACACTTGTTTCTAATCCATTCCATGTAACGTTTTCTACCACAATCATATTGTGATACAATCTCAAAACACTCTTTCATATCTTGAATCACCATTCAAGATCATTTTACTCATCCTTCGGATCTCCTATGTGTGTGATCCATTAGGTTCCCCATTATATTGGCCACTTAAATTAACACTTAATTTAAGTAAGTCAAGAGCGTTATCTAGCAATACGTCATGACCCCCAATTGACCGAAAAGTCAGTGGTTTGATTACGAACCCTTTCATACGCAATGTTGCCATCCAATTTGTTCTTTTAACATCTATACCCATTTGGTTTAGAGTATGATCAAAGTGTTAACTCCCACTAGACTGACTACGTCACATTTAGTTCAAGAGATACCATTGAAGACTCTCTTTATGACATATATTTGCTTTGGCTAGAGACTCTCAAGTAATGACCTCGATAAGAGGCCATGGGTATCATCTCCTTCTATCAGCAGTGGTGAATCCTTTATTGGCTACTCAATTACCTCCTTATACCTCAAGTTGTACCCAATCACCACCTTATGATTAACACCTGAAAGGCATCGATGAATGGAGTCAAAGCATAGGATTAGTATCCGAGATATCCGTGAGCACCTTAAGTTAAAGGATACTTGCACAATTTCTATGATGAGACTATCATTAACACTGGAATATAATATCCATATGATTGTCTCATAGTAAGTCAATTCAATGTACTTACTACCCTTAGTAAGCATCCACATGTTAATTCTAAACAACTCATGTATACAGCTTATGAGATTTACTGCTTGATCTAATCAAGGAGTATAACATGTGCTAGTCTATCCGAATTAATGATATTCTATCTCATTAATCCTACGACTAGGGAAAGTTTAGATGCTAACATAATTACACATGATAGGAATCTCATGATCATGATCTCGTCATGATTTCCTCTATGTTATGTTTTGTATAAAGCACTTCATTAAATCAATTTAAGATTAACATCAAATCCATAACTGTGATTGCCTATAAAGAAATTCTCTAACAAATTTCCACTTGCACTAAGGCCAATCGCCTTGATATCTAATACCATAAGGGTGTAAATATGACACAAAACTCTTTTGGGAAATAGGCTTAGCCAATGGATCAACTATATTATGATTGGTGGGAACTCTCTCTATCTTGACATTTTCTACCAATGATTTCTCTAATCAAATGGTAGCTCCTGAGTATATGTTTAGACTTCTAATGAGACCTCAGTTCCTTGCCTGTGCTATATCCCCGTTGTTGTCACAATACAACTGTACTAGGTTAGTGATGCTCGAAACCACACCAAGTTTCGTGATGAACTTCTTGATCCAAACCGCTTCCTTTGCCACTTCTGAAGATGCAATGTACTTTGCCTTTGTCATCAAATCTGCAGTCGTCTCTTATTTGAAACTTTTCCAACTGACTGCTCCATCATTTAGTGTGAATACATATCTGGACTGGGATCTGGAGTCATCCCTATCGGATTGAAAATTGGCATTAGTATACCTGCTTACCACAAGATCACCTTCTCCATATACTAAGAATACATCCTTAGTTCTTCTCAAGTACTTAAGGATATTCTTGACAGCCACCCAATGGCCCTCACCAGGGTCCGACTGGTATCTGCTCGTAACACTTAGAGCATGCAATACATCGAGTCTAGTACATAACATAGCATACGTGATTGATATTATAAATGAAGCATAAGGAATCAAACTCATGCGAGTCCTCTCATCTTGTGTCTTTGGACAGATAGATTTAGAGAGTGTAATCTCATGTACCATGAGAAGATAACCTCTCTTGGATTGCTCCATGGTAAACCTCTTTAACATCTTGTCTATGCATGTAGACTGAGAAAGACTAAACAACCTTTTAGATCTACCTCTATAGATCCTTATCCCCAAAATATAAGTTGCTTCTCCAAGGTCTTTCATAGGAAAGTTCTTAGTTAACCAAATTTTGACTAATTGAAAGCTGAGACATTGTTTCCTATTAGCAATATGTCATCTACATATAGTATAAGGAACACGATTGCACTCCCACTAACCTTCTTATACACACACGGCTCGTCCGGATTTTGTGAGAAATCAAACTCTTTGATTGTCTCATCAAATTGGATATTCCAACTCCTGGATGCTTCCTTCAATCCATAAATAGATTTCTGTAACTTACATACCTTTACTCCATTCATGGATACGAAACCATCGGGTTGTGTCATATACATCCTCAGTTAGGTTTCCATTAAGGAAAGTCATCTTCACATCCAATTGTCATATCTCATAATGATAATGAGTGGAAATGGCTAGGAGTGTCCTAATGGATTTAAGCATAGATACTGGGCTAAACGTTTCATCATAGCCAACACCTTGCCTTTGACGATAACCTTTAGCTACAAGCCTAGCTTTATGGGTAACTACATTACCTTCCATGTCAGTTTTCTTCTTAAAAACCCATTTGCACCCTATAGGTTTTATCCTTTCAGGTGGGTCAACCAAAGTCCATACTTGGTTTTCATACATGGAATCCATTTAGGATTTTATAGCTTGAAGCCATTTTTTAGATTATGAACTCTTCAGAACCTCTTCATAAGTAGTAGGCTCATCATCTTCTATGAGCTATATATCGTTATATTCACTTATGAGAAATCTGTATCTCTCGTAAACATGACGTATCCTACCTTACGTAGGAACTTATTGTGTGTCCGAAGGTTGAACTATTGTTTCATCTTCATGAATAATAGTCTCGGGTCTAGGCAGTTGATATGCGCCTGTTTGAGCAACTTGAACTTCCACAAGTTCAATTTTACTCCCATTGTCTTCTCTTAGAAGAAACTCTTTCTCTAAAAAGACAACATGCTTTGAAACAAACACTTTTTGTTCCGAAACATGGTAGAACTGATATCCTATAGTTTCCTTAGGATATCCTACAAACAGAAACTTGTCAAATTTAGCTTCAAGCTTATCTGACTGAATCTGCTTCACATAAGCAGGACAACCCCAAACTTTCAAATGAGAAATATAGGGTTTCTTATTAGTCCATATCTTATATGGAGTAACATCAATTGACTTATATGGGGCTTTGTTTAATACATAAACAGAAGTTTCTAGTGCATACCCTTAAAAGGATTTTGGTAAATTCGCTAAACCCATCATAGACCTCACCATGTCTAACAAGGTTTGGCTTCTCCTCTCAGCCACACCATTATATTGTGGTGTGTAAGGTGGAGTCCACTAGGACAATATTCCATTATCCCTGAGATAATCCAAAAACTCTTAGCTTAAGTATTCACCACCTCGATTTGATCGAAGTGATTTAATACTTCTCCTAAGTTGTTTCTCAACTTTATTTTTGTATTCTTTGAACCTTTCAAAGGCTTCAGACTTGTATCTCTTAAGATACACATACCCATATCAAGAATGATCATCGATAAATGTAATGAAGTATACGAAACCACCTTTGGCATATATGGAAATCAGACCATATACATCAATATTTATTAGGTCTAAAAGTCGTCAGATGCCTTCTTATGCTTCAAAGACTCGAGCTAGGCCTTACCATATCTCTTCCAGTGGCCATCCTTGTGACAGTGGAAGCAAGTTCCCTTCGAGGTAGTCTTCTTTGCTTTCTTGAAATCTCCCTTAGGCCCTGTGAACTTCTTCTCCTTTTGGCTCTTTTTTTTCGAACCAGAAGAGTCACCAACATCACAACATTATCCTTGCGGACAGATGACTCAACTGCCTTGAACATGATGACCAGCTCAGAAATTGTGCTGGATATATTGTTCATCCAATAGTTAAGCACAAATTGTTAGTAACTATCAGTTAGACTCGTCAGAATTAAGTCAATACTTAATTCATGATCCAAAAGAAAACCCAAGGAGCTCAACCGCTCGATGTAAGCATTCATCTTCAGACATTATGTCACCGCAGCTACAAAAGCAACATGAGGCTACAAATGCTCATACCATAGTCTATCATCTTAAGAAGCTCTGTGATGAACAAGCAAGGTTTGAAAGGCTCGCTGAACGCGTCGAGTCAATATCCAATATCCCTAAGAATGACCTTGGGTTTGCCCAACAAGTCACCTTAATTCAACTGGTAGGTATCAATCATACCAATTGCATCTCCAATGCAACTATAGAATCTAGTGCTACCAACTGTTGATGTGTGCACACTCATTGGGCTATTAACTCTTGACACGTGTACATCTAATGTACATTACCCAACTTCACCTCTGTCCATGTTGATCTTGGGTTTGCCCAACAAAGCGCTTCAAGTTAAAATCGACCCATTAATCCAAAAATCCTATTTCTATGGTTCGAACAAAACCGTGTAAAGCGGCTTGGGTTTTGCCCAAAAATTCTAACTTTAAAGGACTCTAAGGTCTCATACATATAACTCGTATATATATATATATATATATATATATATATATACTTGGATTGGGCCTAGATCCAAGTGTTGGATTGGGCTTAGATCCAAGTGTTAGAATGGGATCCATAAGATATCGTAACCAAAATGATGTGTTTACATATATGCATTAGAGAATCCATGGTAGGAGAATGTGTAGGCCTGCTGATGGATGGTTATGGGCTTAGGCTCAATTTGATTGGGTAGTCCATATCATACCTGTTAAGTCAAAATAGACTTTACGTACTTAATAATTTTGATGACAAACAACGAGAAATATAAAAGCGAAAAGTAAGT
>JAOSBM010000003.1:10134642-10147619 GCA_027568955.1 Erythroxylum tenue
TATGGTTGAGAATGGACTAAGCAGATTTTAGAGTGAAATTATCCCAAAGACAAGTGAGATGAGCGCAAACACCTTAACTTGAGAGAAATCTCTTGAAGTGTTTATTTTGTTAGCGCTCTTTCAGTCTACTTTGGTTGATTTCTGAGAAAGTGGACGGTATTTTCTTTTGCACTTGTATCTCTTTGACTTTTATAAGCTTTGTCTAGGAGTACAAACGTCTAAGTGTGGGGGAATTTTATTGAACCCAAGTTTGATATATTATTTATTGACATTTTCATAGTTTTTTTATACTTTTCGGCTCCTTTTGTTGGATATTGTGCTTAATTTGACCCAAAAGTACTTGTTTTGAATTAATGTGATTTTAGGGTCAAATTGTCATAATTTTAACAATTGCACTCCCTTAATATCCATGTATTACTTGGTACACTTAGAAGATCAGTCTAAAATTCGTCCAACAATTCACCAATCTAACTATCACATTCCTTTTTGACAAGAATTCACATGCAATCAAAATCCAACTATTTTCAATCAAATGTTCACTAAAATATTTCTATACTTCAACATGAAGCCAATTTCAACAAAAAAAATGTACAAAAGCTAAATGCTCTTAGAATTCTTAGAGGAAGTAGGAGAAAGCTTGAAAAATTCTAAGTGGAACTTAGTAGTATGAAGGAGGCCTCAAATATGGTCAAAGTTAAAAACTTTAACCTTATTTTCTAGCCACTAAAGCCTAACGATGTAATAGATCAAATTGAAAGAACCATTAATCCTGGTGCCTATCTAAAGACTGCAATTACATATATGTAGATGATAGAATCACTAGCACTGCAAAGATGAAGAATACAATAACATATATGCAAATGAATTTTCAAGCCAGCTAGTTATAAAATTTCAAGCTTTTGACCTTCAATTTTCTTGCCCTAAAAAATTTCACCAGGTCCAAATAGACCCATAATGATACAAATACTAACATATATTGGAGATGAATTCAAAAGCAAGCAGAAACTAGAGGAACATAATTAATGTAAGATCAAAGCACAAAAGATCTCACAAATTTGCTATGAGAGTTATAGGGTAAAGTAGCCACTAAAGCCAAATAAACCTCCTTCACTACAGAATATATTTTACTAACTAACTATAGGCTAAAAGTAAGATTACGCAAACCCCATGAATAGAAATAGCCTTAGCTGCTTCTCATACAAACTTCACATACACTCCACTTTCCTTTAAGTAGATAAACCTCAAAATTTTGAGATTTGCATGAAAGAAAATAAGCCAAAGATGGCAACAGAAGTGGTGATGTGGGGCTCTTCCTGAATAGAAGTGGTTAAAATCGAAGAGAAGGATAGAAATTATTGGGAAAGAACAATTTTAATTTACCCAGAAGAGAGGGACAGATGATCGAAGGTTGGGTTGGAATAGGCGCTTGAAGAGATAGTGAAAATGAAGTTTTTATAGAAGAGAGTCAGTTGAAGCTTGGAGATGGACGAGCCTCTCTTTCGCAGTAGAGAAGGATATTTTTGTACTAAACAAATGACATTTATTCTCAACCTGCTCGGAATACATAAAGATAGGGGGAGATGACTTAAGTTGTTCCCCAAAGTTAAGGAATAACTAAACCTAGGATTAGTTATTCTATGTGTTCTTTTCTAATCAAACAAAGGAATAACTAATTATCAAGAATAGATTAGTAATAAAATAGTTAGTCCAGTTAACCAAACAGGCCATAAGGGTGATAATGGATAGTGTCAAACTTAGACCCACCTAGGCCCAAGCCCTACTTGAAATTTTGTATTTGAGCTCATGCCCAACATAAGGCTTCTGGTCTAAGCCAAAGCACAATCGAACCCAAACCAAACTCAATTAAATATGTCATTTATTTTTAAAAATAACATCATTTTCTTTTTAAAAATTCAAATTTTGGATCAGGTTGGACTAGATAGTCCGAGCTCGATTTAAAACCTAAAAATATTTTTAAAAAACGAAGAAGACCTAAAATTCGGTCAGTTAAAGTCAAATCGGGCTACATCATACTTGAATAGGCAAACTTTGTCATAATTAACATCAATTAAAGTATTAATATTTTAACTTATATATCATATTATATATATATATATATAAAGAAATAGTTTTATGCATATATTATATACCCTTTGTAGTATTTTAGGGAGAGAAAATGTTTTATATGGAAAAAATATCTTTTGTTTGCGAGATCATAATTAATCATAAGAAATAAAACTACAATATGTTAAGCTAAGGTATAATTATTAAGTGAATATATTATTGTCTGTATTATTTATTTTTAAAAAATTATTTTTTCAATTCAACAATTAAAGTTAACTAAAAATAAAAGCCTATGCAGTCAACATATAGGGTCAATCTAAACGCCACCGTATGAATTCTCATCTCTTATCTTATAAATAAGGTTGTCTCTATTTCACAGGCTTTGCTTCTAATAAAATTTCTGTTCCTTTTCAAACATATCCAATGGAAGGAGTGTTGAAAACAATTAGCATCAAATTACTCATACAAATTTTCTAGATCCAAATCTCTAGTCCAACCTAAGCTTTGTAGGGAAAAAGAGAGATTCACGAAATGAAATCTCATACTAGATTTTTTTATTTTACCAAGAAAGAAACTAGAAGATAAGTTTGTAAATGGGAAAACCAGATTAGTGTTAAGTTTTAAACATGATCTGCCTGTTAAAAATATAATTTGAACTTTGGAGTTCGTAGAACTCCCTTGAAAACAGGCAGAATATAATTTGAACTTTAGAGTTTCTAGAATTCTCTTAAAATATATCTTTTTATTCTAGAATTACAATGTCTGGATAGGATTTATTTCTAGAATAGTCTTATAAGTAGATAATGTCTAGAGCACTAATTTTTTTTCAAAAAACATTTAATAGGTTAGTAGGATAGAAAGTTGTTAGGTATTTAATAAGTTAGTTGGGTAGAAAATTGTTGGCCATTTAAGTAGTAATTATAGAGTAATCCTAAGTTCCTTGTAAATACCTCTAATACTAAGCATTTTAAGCAAGCTAAAAATTTGAGTAATACATTCTTTTCTCTAATTCACTCTTCCACCTTCAAACACTGCCTTTGGTACCGTCATCATTAAACGAGGAATTTTCAAGATTTCGTTACTTAAATCTCTCGCTTCATCGTCAGAATTTCGTCTTAGGTGCACTCTTTTCTTACCTTTTTTTATTTATAGTCTGAAATATGTAAAGAAACACCTTATCAACTTCAATTAACATGCGATTACAAGTTCCTGCTATTTTCTTTCTAATTCTCCACTGTGTTAAAAAAATAAAAGGATTATCTATTGTTCTTCGAACTTAACTAAAGCAATTCCATTATTCTTTTATCTTAAAAGCTTCTACATGTTAATTTCTGATTACATGATTGGTTACTTCGACACCGTTGTTCTTATATAGACTATGAGTCTTTATTTCTGTTGCTTTCTCCATATGGAATTTTTGGTTAATTGCTTTCTGTTATGGCATCATTAACCCTAAACTAGATATTGTTTATGCAATTTAGATTAGTAGATTGAAGATTTTGTAACTAATTTTTTGTTTACTGGAAAATTTTTAACAAGTTTGTGAATAATGTGTTTAGTGCTATTTATTTAATATATCTGCAAGTAATTCTTCTTCTTCTTAGTGTGTGAGAGTCGAGTGGTTTAAAAAATTATAAATCAGCTCTGTGAAGCTGTTACTGCAGTTCTTGAGGTAGTTAGTGCAACCCAGGGTTTCAGAACTTGGTGTTATTGAAACTTCCATTAGGAACATTCATTTTGATGTTTTAACTTCTATTTTGTATAAAGAAACGACCACTATTTACAGAATATTTAGTTACTAACTACAACTTGTGTAAACTTACTTCACTGTTGTCACGTCCTTATTCCTTACGTAGTTATCTCTTTTTTCTTACTTCAATCTCTTTTGCAACTTGCAATGATCATTTGCTGTTTCTTAA
The DNA here is from genome assembly GCA_027568955.1 of Erythroxylum tenue. Lineage (NCBI taxonomy): Eukaryota > Viridiplantae > Streptophyta > Magnoliopsida > Malpighiales > Erythroxylaceae > Erythroxylum > Erythroxylum tenue. Next base: position 10,138,626 of record JAOSBM010000003.1, read on the forward strand.
TTCTTATATTTGAAATTAGTAGATTTTGGCAATTGGAATCTAATGTGGTGCCATTTATATTGGTTTGAAATATTCTAAATCCTCCAAAGGTGCACGCCAAAAGTTTGGCGATTATGTTAAGGATAAAATGCTTACCTTACAAAGAATGACTCAGTGTCATCCATGCTTTTAATTAGTATCACAGTTGTCTTATTGGTATCTTAGGAAAAAATAGAGTTAATTTATACAACTAGAGAATGTAGTGTTTTTTATTCATTCATTTATTAGGATGCTATTAAATTTTTGGCTGAAGGCGTCTAATAATTAGTATCGTAGTCGTCTTGTTTTTGGCTTAATGCTTTTAGTTAGCATCATAGTGCTCTTTTTTCAGCCCTAAAAAAAGGGAATTTGTCTTGAACATCGTTCTTCATTCAAGTAACCACTCTTATAAACATTGTCTTCTTTCTTTCTTTTGATATGCATAAAACCTATTGTTTATGTTATTGGACCCTGAACTTTTCTTGGAAGCTAGGACTGTTAAATGATAAATTATTGGCAATTATTCATGTGCAAAGAAAAGGAGAATTCGTGAATTTGAAATGAAGTAGAAAAGATGGTTTAGGTACAAGATGGGTTATATATGAAAGGTTGGTAGTTAAAAGTTGGAAAATGTAATTGAAACATGTTCATTGAGTATGCTTCGATGTTTTAGCCATAACTTTTTTTCTAGTTATCCAAATGAGATGATTTTTGATTTGGATTAAACTAGAAAAATAGGGTTACAAATTGTCTCATCAAATCGAGTTTTGATTCAGTCTCTAAGAATTTCAATTTTCAGATGGTAGTTGAGTACATAATATTGTTTTAGTATAAGAACAGTCTAAAAGTGTTTGGGGTATAACTTTTAGACTATAGAACCAAATTGAATGATTTTTGATGTCATTAGAAAAATAAGACAATGAGTAACATTTTTCTATAAGGAAATCAAGGTAGGTTTCGTGTTTATAATTTGAGTATCGAGCCATTAATGTGTTTTCAAAATCAAGAAGATAAAATGATTTCAATTACTTCATAAATGTTGCTTTTATTGCTTTTAAATGATTTGAAAAATTGCTAAATGTTTGATGTATCAATTTTGATGATGAATTGTGAATTGCTAAATGAAAGGGTTTTTTGTAAAATTGCATGTTCATAAAAAACAAGTTTCCGAAATGTTGCCATTTGGGCAATATATTTTCAAGTCATGAATTGCATGTCATGTGGGTTTGTGGTGGTCTGTTCTGTCAGTCAAGTGCACTTGTCTAAAGACTTCTCCTACCTGCCCACTAGTTGCATGGAGCTCCTTCACGGACTCCCTTAAGTTCACGGCTACGCAAAACCATTGTATGGGATTGCGATAGTACATTTTGTTCACGACTACACAAGACCATTCTATGGAATTGTGTTAGTACGTTCTGTTTACGAACCTACCCAAGCCATTTCTGATGTGCTTATGTGTTTATGATTGTGACAAGTTTGATGAATGCATGATTCATGATGTTTGTGAATTTCTTGATAAGTTGTGAATTTGGGAAATATTTGTTACATGGATTTTGCAATGTGAAATTTTACAATAGAAATAAATATTTCAATGGTTTTTGCTTGTTATCGATTATAAAATCTTACCCATGAGCTTTCAACCCCCACTCTCCTTCCCCTATTCAGGTGATGAGCAAGAGACCGAGTGAAAGAAAGTCAAGACATTACTCCGAATTTGCATGTTTTGTCTTTTTTGGAGTAGTTTATGTAAAACAAGACTTCAGATGTATTTTGAGAATTATTGGGTTTTGTATCTTTTATATATTAGATTTTGATATTGATGATGTAATGTGGCTTGGAAATTCCATTAAAGCTTTGTAAACTCTTGTTTTATGATGTTAACGAAATAAGAATTATGTATGGATGATGTGAGTTGAAATTAGATATAATTGAGGAAGCTATCCACTTGAGTTGATGAAACTTTGAACATGGCAAAAATCTGGAATAATTTAGGTAGAACTGGTCAAAATTGTCTGCTTGGATGTTGTAGATGATCTTTCTAGCTTTCTAACGATATAAAGTTTGCAATTTTTAGATAACGGAGTGAAACGATATGATTGTTACAAGATGTGATGCTGCATGGAATGTATGCATCGGATAACTATGGTATAATGATGAGAATGTGTGGTTTTGATGAAACAAATGGGTTGAGAATTGAGAGTTTTATGAGATAAATTTACTTTTTGAATTTATATGAAGTGAATTGGCACTAGAAGAGTTGAATTTGGGAAGATTATGAGTGAATATGATGTTAGGATGGATGTAGGAAGCATTGGAGAGGCTTTGGAGGGGTTTGGGGAACCCCTATGTCCGTTAGACAGACTTTAGGTCCATTAAACGGACCTTCTCAGGTGAAAATTGACCCCCCAGGCCTGATATTGTCTGTAAAACGGACATACACAGGACAACTTCAGTAAATCATGATTTATCTCTTTTAGAGTCAGAATCTCGCTTTGTAGTCTTCACAACAACTAACCTATCTTTATATTTGTTTACAAAACCATCTGAATTAAGCTTGGTTCTGTAAACCCACTTGACTTTGATGATTTCTTTTGTTTTAAGGCTTTTCCACTAGAAGTCTTCTTTCAAATCATCCAAGAACAAACACACTGTAACATTCCCATTAAAAGTTATAGCAATTGTGCCAAGATAGGTACAATGTGATTGAGGGTATAAACATGTTGGATTCTTTCGGACATAAATTCCTCATCCGACCTCCAAATGAAGAGATTCTTGATCCAATAGATTTATAAGACGCTTTTCTATCTCTCCATAAAAATTAGAAGCTTTTAGAGTTGATTTGAAAAGGTTTGCATTAGAGAAAGTGAGGGTCGGTTGGGAGAGCATGATTGGGGTATGACCACACTTTGGATTTTTAATTATATATTGATCTATACAGCTCCGATTAAGATGGTTCTTGCTTCAAAACAAATTATAGACTTAGAGATACAATTTCTTTGAAGAAGTCAAATTGAAATTCTAGTTTGAAGATTTCCAAATTCTGTTCACAAATAGGAGAAATGACTTTGAGTATGGTGACTGATTTGTGTGGGCACACCATTGAACATATTGTGAGAAAATTTTTGGGATGTAATGAGAATGAAGATAAACCAATGGTGGTTAAAGAGATTGCAAGGAACTACGCTCAAGTATCATGGTATTCTGAAGAGTTGGGTTCCGAAAACAAGCGGGATCCAACATAAGTGGTATCAGAGCTCCAGAATTACTATCTTACATGGGTGTTTTTTGCATTATGTCTCAAGGTACATGCATTGTGAACATGTCTTAGCATGAAGCAAAGACTAATCCTTAGTTTGAGTCGCATTTGTATGAGTCACACGCAAGAGCAATTGTTAAGAGTTAGAGCTGATCGAATTAGTGAGCAAAATGATACTCTTTCATGATATGAGAAAATGAAAGTTGTGGATAAATGGAAATGAGAAATAGTATTTGGGTAAATATGATAGATAATGATTCAATCTATTTGTAATAGGGGATGCATTGTATGTCATTATGGTGATATATCCCCGAATGTGATATAGATGTAAATGTATGATCATGGAATGTTTGAGGAAGATAAGGATATAAGTAGAAATGATGAGATTAAAGTGTACAAGCGGAATGTAATGAAAATAGAAATTGTTATGATCTTAAGAAAATGAAATTAGAACCAAAGTGGTTGTTTGATTAAGGTGACAAGAGTTATGATCGACCATAAGAATGTGATAGTGGAATTGAGATCGGAATTTCATAATGATTATACTTCTATAATTTTGAATTTGATTTTGAATATACTTAAGTAAGATTCAATAAAGGATAATTGAAAGATGAGATGAATGATAGAGACATATGTAGAAGTTCAAAAGTTGAGTTGAATTGTTTATGGACCAAGTTGTTAAAAATTGGACCATTGACTTATGAGTTAATACTACTATCAAAGATGTCACAAATCCATAATGTGTTATATGTGATTACACTAAGAAATATCAGTATGATCTGGTATTGGTGTTATCGACATAGGATGTGGAAAATTATGAGTAATATGACATATATATATTGAGGAATTAGTTAAGAAAGTGAATGACTAAATAAGTGACTAAAAGACCTAGTGAGTCTATTGACTATGGTCATTTGGAAGAAATTATTTGAGTGAATAAGTTATTTGGGAGACGGAGGAAAACATAAGACAATATTACCTCCATATGTTTGATCACTCGGGTAAGAATTTCGAGGATGAAAGTCTTTAAGGGGGAGAATTGTTGGACCTTGAACTTTTCTTGGAAGCTAGGACTTTTAAATGAGAAATTATTGGAAATTATTCATGTGTAAAGAAAAGGAGAATTCGTGAATTTGAAATGAAGTAGAAAAGATGGTTTAGGTACAAGATGGGTTATATATGAAAGGTTGGTAGTTAAAAGTTGGAAAATGTAATTAAAACCTGTTCATTGAGTATGCTTCGGTGTATTAGCCATAAATTTTGCTCTAGTTACCCAAATGAGATGATTCTTGATTTGGATTAAACTAAAGAAATAGGGTTATAAATTTTCTAATGAAATCGAGTTTTGATTCAGTCTCTAAAAATTTCAATTTTCGGATGGAATTTGAGCACATAATATTGTTTTAGTATAAGAACAGTCTGAAAGTGTTTGGGGTATAACTTTTAGACTATGGAACTAAATTGAATGATTTTGATGTCATTATAAAATTGAGACAATGAGGAACATTTTGCTAGAAGCAAGTGCTAGCAAATTCCTTCAATTACATGATCAAAAAAAGGTCTTGATTTTGGAAGGAGTTAAGCATGATTTAAATAAATTTTAAAGTCTTGAGAGATTAATTATTTTATTTTATGGAGTTAATTAGCATGTTAATGTGAGTAAGATTATATGACATAGGTTAATTGAATTATAGTGTTAAGGTGGTAAGATTGCATGAGGGGCAAAATTGGCAAGTCACTTAAGCATTTAAGTTGCAAGGCATATAAGTAAGGGTAAAATGGACATTGTTCAATCATTAACGATATAAAAGGAAGAAGAAAATTTGTGACTTGCAATAGAAGAAGAAAAAAACGTGAATGAAAGGAGAGAAAGAGAGAGAAGCAAGAAAAAGAGAGAAATAAGAGAAAAGGAAGAAGTGAGCTAGGTTTTGATTTTTCTAAGCCTTCAAGAGTGATTTTGAAGTTTATTCAAGAAGAAAAAAGGAAGAGGAGGATGAGAGCTTCAGAGCCAACAAACTCTTCATTTGGTAAAGGATCAAGGCAAGGGAATTTTTTATTTATTGGATTTTTGAAAGGGTTTTGGTTCATATAGCTTAAGAAAAGTATGAGTTTAATAATTCTAAGATCAATTTTAGTGAATATGTCTTATGATTTTCTCAATTGGAATCCCTATTGAATGGGAATCTTTTATAAAGGAAATCAAGAAAGGCAAGAGGAGAAAGAGTAGACGCTTTTTGAGCAACGTTTCAAGCAAGGAAATCAAGGTAGGTTTGATGTTTATAATTTAAGTAATGAACCATTAATGTGTTTTCAAAATCAAGAAGATAAAATGATTTCAGTTGCTTCGTAAATATTGCTTTTATTGCTTTTAAATGATTTGCAAAATTGCTACATGTTTGGTGTATGAATTTAGATGATGAATTGTGAATTCCTAAATGAAAGGGTTTTTCATAAAATTGCATGTTCATGAAAAACAAGTTTCTGAAATGTTGCCATTTGGGAAGATTATGAGTGAACATGATGTTAGAATGGATGTAACAAGCATTGGAGAGGCTTTGGAGAGGTTTGGAGAACCCCTACGTCTGTTAGACGGACTTTAGGTCCATTAAACAGACCTTCTCGAGTAAAAAATGACCCCCAGCATCGTCCATGTCCATTTAACGGACTTTATGTTCGTTAAACTGACTTTCTCGGGTGAAAAAGAGCCTTTAGGCCTGACAATGTCCGTTAAACAGACATACATGGGACAACTTCAATAAATCACAATTTGTGACTCTTTTAGAGGCCGAATCTCTCTTTGTAGTCTTCATAAAAGTTGTATATCTAGAAGTCTTCTTTCACAGAGTCCAAGAATGAACTCATTCCGACATTCCTATTAAAAGTTATAGCAATTGTGCCACGATAGGTACAATGTGATTAAGGGTATAAACATGATGGATTCTTTCGGGCATAACTTCCTCATCCGACCTCCAAATGAAGTGATTCTTGAACCAATAGATTTATAAAACGTTTTATATCTCTCGATAAAAATTGGAAGCTTTTGGAGTTGATTTGAAAAGGTTTGCATTAGAGAAAGTGAGGGGTCGGTTAGGAGAGCATGATTGTGGTATGAACACACTTTGGTTTTTTAAGCATATCTTGATCTATAAAGCTCCGATTAAGATGGTTCTTGCTTCAAAACAAACTAGAGACCTAGAGATACAATTTATTTGAAGAATTCAAATTGAAATTTTGGTTTGAAGATTTCCAAATTCTGTTCACAATTAGGATAAATGAGTTCAAGTATGGTGACAGATTTGTGTGGGCACACCATTGAACATATTGTGAGGAAATTTTTGGGATGTGATGAGAATGAAGATGAACCGATGATGGTTAAAGAGATTACAAGGAACCATGCTCAAGTATTATGGTATCCTGAAGAGTTGGGTTCTGGAAACAAGCGGGATCCAACACATGTGTTTTTGTTTGGGTTATAATTGATAAAGCAAACACATGAAAGAAAGGGGTGAATTGTGTGTAACTAAAAAAAAATTGAAGTTACTTTCACTTCAAAAGGAAATGACAGGAGCCTACTAAACAGAAGGACCTATTAAGCGATAAAAAAGCTCGTTAAACTACAAGACCCTACTAAATGAAGACTTATGTCAAAAACAATTTAAAACAAAAGGCCTCTATTAAAATTGAAAAGAAACTCTTGCAAGTTGAAAACATAAAGATACTATTATAAAGTGAAGAAGTCTCTTGCCAAAATAAACACATAAACAATATAATGCGAAAATTTAAAAGTGAATAGATGAGAGAGAAGGATGTAGTCAATTTATACTAGTTCGGTTTACAACCTCAGCCTACGTCCAGTCCCCAAGTATCCAACTTGAGTGTTTCACTATAAAATCAAGTAGTAATTTGATGAGCCTCTCCAAGCTCACAAGTTAATATTTTTCAAGGTTCTTCAAACTTCCACACTAGTAGTGTTTCATTAGCCTCTACAAGCTTTCAAATAAAAATGAGGTTTGCTAGATATGAGCTTGTAGTAATCTCTATCAATAGAATTTCATTTTCTAATGCACAAGATAATTTTTACAAAGATATCACTTTCAAGAATGTATATGCTTTTGATGAATTTTGACAATATAGCTTCGCAAGCTTCTAAATCATTCAGTTATGCTTGTTCACAGTTGCATTGGCCTTCCTTAATTAGGCATTTTCTTCAACTAGTCGTTGCTTCACTTACATCCATAGTTAACTAAATTGACTTGAAACTGAATAATTTCAATGTTTTTCTTTGCTAAAATTTTTCCAATGATCACGAAGCTAATATGCAACCTTTATAATTAGTAGGATCCTTTTGGAAACCATTTCTATTAAGGATGTGCATAAAGAAAATTCCGACAAGAAAGGATGCGTATTTTTTATTATTTTATCTCCTTTTGAGAAGTAGCCTGTTAACAATAAAAGGAAATAAATCCAACTTGAATTTTGAAATATTATGTCGTTATCATCAAAATCGTTTAATAATAAACCTTGGGCTAACAATATCTCCTTTTTTGATGATGACAAGCAATAATAGATATATTTTGAAAATTCAAAGAGATAATAAATGATTTTGAAAGATACCTATGACTTTTATATGTTCAAACATAATCAGAAGGAACTTGCCTCTTAAGAATGGAACCTAATACGGACACCCCAAGAAAACAAGGTTCTTGAAACCCCCTAATCATATTGAATCAAAATTCCAATCTTTCTAGTTTAGGAGTTTATAGCCCAATAATGCAATCTGATCCTAATCCACTTAGGATTGGGCTAAACTAACTTAAATAAGACCAAAATAACTTAAATAAACCTAAGGGGGTGAATGGGCCTAATGGAGCACTCTACTTAAGCCCACACTCTTAGTTGTCCAAAACTAGCTTAAAATATACTAATGCAAGTGACTTTTAATGAGTGCACATGCTTACAAATAAATATCCAACCCATAACAAGTCTTTTGGCCCTAATAAATAAAGGATAAATAATAAGCCCAATGTATTAAATTAAGCCCATAAGAATAATTGAACTTGTCTTGAAATTTGGCTAAGTATTAGGCCCTCCACACGTCCTCTCTAGTAGAATCACAAGCTTGACTACTCCATTTGAATTCTCCATGGATGGTTTGGCTTTGTCATCAAGGTGAGATGCAATGTGGCTTTGAACAAACCCTTGAATTGTTTGTTTAAGCGTTGCTGCACGTTGCCTTCACTACAAGAAAAAGAAAAATTAGCGACGGAAAATAAATCGTAGCCAATTAGCGACGGAATTCCTATTTCCGTAGCTAAAAACGACATAAAAAAGGTCATTTAGCAACGGTAATAATTTCCGTCGCTATCAATGATGGGAAAACATCCCGTCAAATTTAGGGACGGAATTTAGGGACGAAAACTTTTCCGTCGGTAATTATACTGAAATTAGCGACGGAAATCTTTTCCGTCAGTAATTATACTGAAAAAATATATAAGTAAATTTAAAATATAGTTTCAAAATATTAAAATAAAATTTTAAAAAATTAAAAAATATTTTTATTAATGCTTTTTTAATAAATATTATATAAAATATTTAAATAAAATTATTTTAATTTTTAATTTTTATTAATAAATATTATATAAAATATTTAAATAAAATTAATTTAATTTTTAAGTTTTATCTAATTTATTATTATTATTATTATTATTATTATTATTATT
>JAOSBM010000003.1:10157546-10168304 GCA_027568955.1 Erythroxylum tenue
AAATTTGAATAATAATAAAAACAAATTATATAATAATAATAATTAAACACAATAAACATCATAGTAAAAAATAGTGGTTGGAGACAGGGACGACTTGTCCTTGTCCTCTCTTTTTGGAGAAGACAGGGGACGCAAAGACAAGAAGCAAACACTCACGGAGACAGGATTTTTCTGTCTTGTCTATAGCCCGCGGGAACGAGGACACTATCCAAACGCTGTATAAAGAAAGCAAAACAATATGCTAATGTTTGCTCAGACAGGGGATTGTCATTCACGTGCTCACATCATGCACACTTCATATTCATGTCTATTGACTCATATACTGGAGGTAGTGCATAAGCTCATTCTAAACACTTGATACTGATTCCAATATCGTGTGTTTCAAAGTGAACTTTAAATGTCCAGTGCATAAGCTCGTTCTAAACACTTGATACTGATTCCAATATCGTGTGTTTCAAAGTGAACTTTAAGCCATTTACAACTTTGCATCTTTTCCGACAGAAACAGCAAGAAGTCCAATCTTGGGATGGATCACATACGAAAGAGTGAGAACTCCTCTGCCTTCTAAATTATTAGGCCCAAGTCAAAACAATTAGAATGTTAGCATGCAAACGGTCAACCAACTTACAGAGTAACAGCATCCATGTCCTTATGAGTGAACAGTGAAACAAAAATCATACCCGACATATAAGACTGTAATCAGTTACAAGCTACATGAGATACTCACTCTTCATGTATGGGAATAAGAAGATACGCCTTCTGAAACCTCTCCACCACCTCCGGAATTTGGCAAAAGATGATTCCTTGTCTCTCCCCTAAATATGTGAGCAGGAAAAATCAATAATGAGTATGGATAGGAAAATTGAATGTGTGATTGAGCAATAAAAGATTAAAGCAAGAACACTAACATTTGAGCAATCACAATCAAAAGCTAAACAATAAGAGGAAATGAAAAAGAAGAGAGGAAGAATGTTCTCAAAGGTTCCAACACAACCCATACACTTGAGTTCTAAAATTTCCTGTCCTTCTGGACAATCATGGGCTAAAATCTGATGCTTAATGAAGCTAGGATGCCTCTAAGCAAATACAAAATGATTTCATAACAAAATTGTAAACATTCATATCATTCTGGAAAGCAATCAATGAAATGATTTTTGTCTACAATACTCAGAAGTTGCAATATCTAAACGAACTTGATTTCCACAAATTCACTCTAAAGTTGAGTAGAAGAGGGGAAAATGATCATCAAAAGCATTTAGAATAATGAGACTCTTCCTGTAAAATTGATAATTGGAGAAATATCCTACCTTGTCTGTCATAGCCTGTTTCAGCTTCTTGTAGACATGATAGTCACCTGTGGCCCTTTTTGCTGGAGACGCATTCAACCGTAAGTACCTAGGAAAAGGAATAAAAAAATGACTCTGCATCAAATTTTAAGCAAAGTTGCCACACATTACCCACACAGACAACAAACATGTATTAAATCTATTTCTACATATACAGCTATGTCCCGAGAATGAGACTAGAACATGCAATATGAAACTAGAAAACAACTTAAGAAAAAAAACTACATTAATTCTCCGACCTATTAGTTATAATTAGATGAGTCAATAAACCAGGATCCCTGACCCCCACTTATTGTGATTTTAACTGGAAGTAAAATCTAAATTTTGAACCTACTTTTTTCTAGTAGCTAAAAAATGAGGTAATCTAATTGACTATCATTAAGATAGCTCGCTCTGAACTTTGTCTCTAAGGGTTCCACTTTACCACCTCACAATCCATTCATTTACTAGTTGATCAACATGCATCACTCTCAACTCAAATCCGTCGTTCTCACATATATATACACCAAACAGCTAGCAAGCTTGGTATTATATTTATAGCACATGCATCAAGCTCATGCTCCTTGTAGCCTAAGCCAAACAATCTAATAGATCAATAATCTTACGGTGGGCACTCTCTCTCCCCAAGACCAGGAGTCATGGATTCAAATCTTCACCTGGATGGGTGGAGCATAGGGAGGCGAGGGTTACGCCCTATTTGTAACCCAATTTAAATCGGGGAGACCTAAAAGAACTAAATAGATACCTATTGTTATCACTCAAATCACTTATCAATAGGAATAGGGCTTAGCAATGCAACTATCACCATCAAAAGATGGAAGTAGTACTATGAAATCCAGGAATCCAATCAGAACACTGACATTCTTGATAAAATATGACATTCTTGCTTAATTGGTTATGGACATAGAGAAGGAATTCAAATATGAGATCAAGAAAATATAAATAGTAATCAAGTTATGATTAGGACTCCTAATCCTACTTGAAATTAACATTACATGTATTTTGAGTAGAATTATTCAAATTCAAAACCTCCCATTTAAGTGTTATAAATATACGCACCTATGTGATCCCTTGAACCAAATAATTCTCGGACTTGCTTTCTCAGAGATGACGATGGACTTCAACAGCTTGGCATTACTAGACAGACATCTTGATAAATTATGGGACATCATGCAAAACTACAAACTTGAAGTAAAAGAAGAGTGGGAAATCGATACTAAAAATCTTCTCCTTAGCCATGTCGTTGCTCGAGGTACCTACGCCACCGTTCATCGAGCTGTCTACAATGGCCGGGACGTCGTCGGTAAAAATCTTCTATTTACACATGTATTTTACATGTATATCGTGGAGCTACTTTGCTTTTTACGTTGACCATGCATGCGTGGCTTCAGGTTTTTTCTTAAGATAAACCTAAAAATCCTCATGCGTTAACTCTTTTTTCTCTTTCAACTTGCTGGATATTTGTTTGCTTTTTCTCGTTGTTTGTCTACTACTAAATAAGAACTTAGAAATTAGATTCTAATTTTGTTCTCTGCTCCATGAATTTTTCAGTGAAAGTGCTTGACAGAGGACAAGAGATTCTAAGAACATCTGAAGTAGCAACACTGAGGAAAGTTTTTAGGCAAGAGGTCTCTACTTGGGCCAAGCTTGATCATCCCAATGTTTCCAAGGTAACTAGCTTTTCTATTTTGAAATACGTGATGCATGTTAAAATTAGGGGATGCTTAATTAGTTGCAAGTTTCGAAAATTGATCAAGCAAAGAATGGGAGGAATTTTGATAGTTTTTATATGTTTTTCTTGACGTTGTTGTTCGCTGTTTTGTCAGTTTATTGGTGCTTTTACGGATCCATCAGGCACAGCAATCAACATCTGTAACCGTCAACTGGCAGGCAATGTATGTGGGATTGTGAGCGAGTATTATCCCGGTGGTACTCTCAAATCTTACCTTTTCAAGAATCGAGAAAGGAAGCTGCCTTTCAAGACTGTGATGCATTTAGCCCTAGACCTTGCAAGAGGGTAATCTCCTCCCGGCTTCTATGTGCCTTTTATTTTCAGTTCATTGTTTTACACATGTGCTTTGTTGTATGGTCGTCTTTTAGCTTTTAGCAATTACGACGGCATATACTCTTACAGGTTGGCCTACCTTCATTCCAAGAACGTTGTGCACAGAGACATAAAGGCTGAGAACATGCTTCTTGACGAGGATCAAACACTAAAAATAGCTGACTTTGGAGTCTCTAGAATTCAAGCTTCAGTTACTAGCGAGATGACAGGCCTTACTGGAACACTTGGTTATATGGCTCCAGAGGTATACAATTAAATTACTCTTTATCAAGTGACCCCACAAACGTTCTTTTGCTTAATCTTATAATTTCTACATCAGAAGCTGTCCAGCTTCCACATATACCAATGCGGGAATGTTCTTTTGATGTAGGTTTTTGAAAATAAACCATATACCTGCAAGTGCGACGTGTACAGCTTTGGAATTTGTTTGTGGGAGATATACTGCTGTGATCTACCATATCCAAATCTTAACTTCTCTGAACTGACTTCAGCTGTTACTTATAAGGTGAATATTCTTTAACATTACTATGTTCCTTGTTTATATCTTATCAAGGAAAATATTGGCCTCTGCAAATTCTGGAAAGTATTTGAAAAGGTTCATGAAATGCCACTGCATCATTGCAGAACACGAGGCCACAAATACCCAGATGTTGTCCGAAGTCTCTAGCAAACGTGATGAGGAGATGTTGGGACTCGGACCCCAACAAGAGACCAGAGATGAACGCGGTAATTGCAACGCTGGAAGCCATTGATCCATCAAAAGGCAAGGGAATGATCCCTGTTGACCAGTGTCTAGGTTGTTATTGTTTCTTTAGGAGAGCATCGAGGCCTTAAAAACTTTTTAGATGCCAGAAAGTTGATGTTATTGTAATAGGTGGTGATGTGAATTGTTAAGTAGAGAGTAGGCATATATTCAAACCCTTTGTCATCTTCTCATTCTTTCTTTACGTCTATAAATTACGTGCTGGCTAATAAGGCAAGACATGTTTTGTTTACCGCCGATTCAAAATCTTCTATAATTCCATAGCTACCCGTCTAAATTGTACCATTTATAGTGTTTCCTTATTAAACTTAGCGTCCGATAGATTTAGAATGATTAAATATCAAGAACAGGTGTTGGATTTTAGCGTCAAAATGCTTATAAAGCTAGAGAGAGAATTTGTAAGTTCCATCATGAAAAAGCTTCATCCTGGATCAAAAATTTTCCCACATTCGTTCTTTAACATTTGGTTTGCGTATTGAAACTACTCACATGAGTGAGCAAGTTGATTTGGAATGAAAAAATGAGTAATGACAAGTGCAATTTGCTTTGTACACCAACCCAGTAATACACCCATACTGTTTCAATTCCCATGTGTACATTAGAACTGTAATTTAAAGAGGCAAGTCATTAACTGGTAGGGAAACAACAGGAGCGTTCATTTGCAGCCAAACTCCTATTCACATGTTCCCTGACCACGTCAATGGCATATGAACCGATGTCATCGTTGGCTATACAAAAGATGTGACACTCTTTTTACACATCTACAGTGTTATTCAAGTGTGTTATGTTGTCAGTGAACCACAAGTATGGATTACGTTCTGGATTCAGGGTCAACCGGGACTGAGGAACTTTCTCTTGCATTTTGAAACTTCTCCAAAAGTAGCTTCCGGATTTTCACCCTCAAACTAGATGCCTCTTCGGGTCTGAACCACTTCTTACCAAACTGAAAATCAAACTATATATTAAGAAAATCACTGCCACTTCAAGAATGTGTACCTGAATGCAGCTAGGTAGAAATACCATGGCCAAATCTTTCTTTTTCAGCCTCTCTGGCGCCTCCTCAATAAAACGCTCCATGAAGAAAAGAACAAAGAGACCACAATCATAATCATTCGTCTGTTGGGGAACCTGGTAGCATTTACAGACACCAAATGCAGTTTGAGATGATGATTTAAATTGTTTACTTAAAGATAAAAGCAGTGTTAATCATATCAACAGCACACGTAGATTTGCATATTTTCAAACTTTAATGAACTGACAGAAGGAAAATGGAAACAAACTGCAAGAATAATGGCACAAATTTGAGAAAAACAATCATCAGAAACCCTTGACGTGAACAAGATAAAGGTGAAACTTTGTTTGCAAAAATTATGAATATGCACAATGGCCAGAAGCATAATTGAAAACAGGACATGCATTTGCTAAATAGTAAGCAACACTTACATCGATTTTTCTTTCATCAATCCTCCTTGGCAGATGCTTCCATATCTTGTCTGCAATTGGAAGATCATAAGTAGAGCGTCCTTGATTTAGATAGTTCCATTCGTCTTTCAGATAACTGTAGCACAAAAGGGATTCATACTTTATGATAAAACATTGTATGTTGGTATGGAATGAGGATAACTAGGAGATGCCAAAAAATATATGCCTTAAGTAGAATAATTGGTATGAAATGTTTTGCAAATATTTTAACCAAAGAAGACTCTTAGCTCACAATAGAACAGCAGAACATCCAAGTCCCAAGAACAATCCAGGTTATTAACATGCAACAATTGCATGACATTTCCTTCCAACTAAAGAATATTAATTTATTCTCAAACTCTGTCGAACAATATAACTTTCCCATTCAATTGAAAAATTTTAAGAATAGTGTAAGGTGCAAGTGTAAGTAGTAATCTAATTGCTATTAATCTAACTATTAAGGCATGAGTTTTCTCATAGCACATGTCCTTAAAAACTATGGTCATTGCAGTTAGGAGGACCGAAGGAGTCACAAAATCAAGAATGGAACAGAGGATTTATAAATTCAATGACGCAATGTGTCTCTATTGTTCTGAAAGACTCCTTATCATGCCAAACCTTTTTATGTTGTCAAAAACTGATCTTTTAGCATGAAGTCCCAATGAATCCAAATGAAGTATTATTGGTCCAGATTCATCTTCCTTATCCGGGATGCAAATAATCACCAAACTCCAATGAAGACTGAATGCACAAGAACCTCAAATAAGCCAAACAATAAAGATAGTTTTGACCAAATGAGATGAATGCAATGAGGTGGAAAGCATACAACAGTACTAATTCAAAATTAGCACGATGGAGACCAAACAAGAAATACTATCAGGGCAACAGGCAAAGTCAGACTTTGCCTTAAACAATCGAAAAGCTAAATTATGCAGCCCTAAAGAAAACAAAACAACAAGCTAATGGTTGCTCAGAGAAGAGAATGTCAGTCACATGCTTACATCATGCACAACTATGCTCATCTTCATGCATATTGACTCATATAGTGGAGGTAGTGCATAAGCTCATTCTAAACACTTGGTACTGATTCCAAAATCATGTGTTTCAAAGTGAACTTAAAACCATTCACAACTGTGCATCTTTTCTGAGAGAAAAACAACAAGAAGTCCAATCTTGGGATGGATCACATATGAAATAGTGAGAATTCTTCTTGACTTCTAAATTATTATAAAGTCCAAGTCAAAAACAATTAGAATGCTAGCATGAAAAAAGGTCAACCAACTTAAAGAATAACAGCATCCAAATTCACAAGTGTAAACAGTAAACCAAAAATAGCACCCGACCAAAAATCGCACCCGACATATGAGGTTGTAATCATTTACAAGCTACATGAGATACTCACTCTTCATGTATGGGAATAAGAAGATATGCTTTCTGAAACAAGTTGACACCTCTCCACCACCTCCGGAATTTGGCAAAAGATGATTCCTTGTCGCTCCCCTAAATATGTGAGCAGGAAAAACCCATAATGAGTATGGATAGGAAAATTGAATGTATGATTGAGCATTAAAAGATTAAAGCAAGAACACTAACATGTGTGCATCCACAATCAAAAGCTAACCAACAAGATGAAATGAACAAGAAGAGGAAGAATGTTCTCAAAGATATACGCTATTACCAATACAACCCAACTTGTGTTCTAAAATTTCCTGTCCTTCTGGTCAATCATGGGCTAAAGTCTGATGCTTAATGAAGCTATGACGCCTCTAAGCAAATACAAAATGATTTCATAACAAAATTGTAAAACATTCATATCATTCTGGAAAGCAATCAATGAAATGATTTTTGTCTAAACTACTTAGAAGTTGCGATATCAAAAAGAACTTGATTTTCACAAATTCACTCTAAAGTTGAGTAGAAGAAGGAAAAATGATCATCAAAAGCATTTATAATAATGAAACTCCTCCTGTAAAATTGGTAATTCGAGAAATGTCCTACCTTGTATGTCATAGCCTGTTTCAGCTTCTTGTAGAAGAATGTATTGAAGACGTGATAGTCACCTGTGGCCCTTTTTGCTGGAGACACAGTCAACCATAAGTACCTAGGAAAAGGAATAAAAAACGAGTATGCATCAAATTTTAAGTGAAGTTGCCACACACTACCCACACAGACAACAAACATGTATTAAATCTATTAAATAGACAACTAAATCCCGAGTTATAATATGCATTATGAAACTAGAAAACAGCATAAGAAAACTGCATTCTCCAACCTATTGATTATAATTAGATGAGCCAATAAACCAGGATCTCTGACCCCCATTTATTGTGATTTTAACTGGACTAACTCAGCACAAGTAAAATCTAAATTTTGAACCTGGTTCAGTTAGACACTTTTACTAGTAGTTAAAAAAATTTGGTAATCGAAATGACTAGCATTCTAAGATAGCTCGCTCTGAACTTTTTCTCTAAGGGTTCCAACTTTACCACCCCACAATCCATTCATTTTCTAATTGATCAACATGCATCACTCTCAACTCAAATCCGTCGTTCTCACATATCTATACACCAAACAGCTTGTCACATATCTATACACCAAACAGCTAGCAAGCTTGGTATTATAACCCATGCATCAAGCTCATGCTCCTTGTATCCTTGTAAAAGCCAAGCCAAACAATCTAATCGATCAATAGTCTAACCAAGACCAGGAATCATGAATTCAAATCTTCACCTGGATGGGTGCAGCATAGAGAGGCGAGGGTTACGCCCTATTTGTAACCCAGTTTAAATCGGAGAAACAAATAACTAATTAGATACCTATTGTTACCACTCATATCACTTACCAATAGGGCTTAGCAATGCAACTATCACTATCAAAAGATGGAATTAGTACTATGAAATCCAGGAATCCAAGTAGAACACTGACATTCTTGACCCAAAAAAAAAAAGAAAAAAAAGGGCATTTCTAGCAAACTTGTCAGGCAATCTGAATTTGTGACTCTTCATCAGAAGATACCCGAGTCGAAACATCAGAAGAGAAGTTTATCTTTTGTTATTTCACATCATGCAATTACCTGACGTAAAAATTCATGATAGGCGATGTTAAATAACCTTCAGGGTCAAGGCAATTTATGTCTGTGTAAGAAATTTCAACTGATTCCGGATCATCACTGGGCAGCATAAAACAAGAAATAATGAGGAGTTAGTTCTATTCAAATTATGATATCAAAATGAATAATTTACATGTTCAAGGAAGATCTAGCGTACCGTGATGGGTAGTAAATTTTAGCATCCTTCCTACTTATGAAACAAAAAATTCAAGTAAGTGTTTGACAACGTAATGGCGAGTTGGAACAAAAAATATGAAAGACAGAATGTGAAGGTGGTTCCAGTTACCATTCAGCAAGTTTGCTTTGTTGCTCTTTTCTCTCCACATCTTGACACTCATCTTCATCTACAAGTACAACTGTTTTTCCCTACAAAATAATTTATGCCAGATCTAGCTCTTTTAGAAAATAAAGCACAGCACAGGATAGAACAAATTCCTACTGCATGTATGACTCAGCAGTGTCGATGCTGGAGAAATTTCATGCAGGAAGACATCTTGATCTCATATTTGAAATTTTCCTTCTATATGTCCATGACCAAGCACTCCTAGTATTCATTCTCTATGGTCTACAGGTATATTTGAATTCTAACATCAACCTCTAAGATTGTTCAGTAGACAAAGAGGTTTATATTCATCAGCTAAAATGAAACAAGTAACTATGCTGCAGAAAAAAACAAACATACAATTGGCACTATGCACTTCTGGGCACTCTATATAGATGGCCTCTTAAAGATTAACACTATTCTTTCTTCATTTCATGCCAGAAACTTTTCAGGACCAGATAGCTCCATTGCCAATGTGAGGCGCAAAACATGAGAGAGAGAGAGAGAGAGAGATATTAAAAGGGCCTACCTTTCTATGCCTGAAGCCATAGGCAGGCGCAAATTGGGAAGCTTCATCCCTGTAAAAGTAAAAATATAAAACATATAATTGTGCCATTCAAATAAACTAAAATCAAGCAACCAACTCGAGAAATCATGTATGAGGATGATAGAACCTGCACAAACACCTCACCCACAGCCAGAACACTCACACCAGCAACACAGAATATAGCAAGGCAACAATGGCAGAAATATACTCTATATTGATTGATCTTCAAAACCAGTAAAAGAACAAGATATATGTGCTAGGATTCGAGGTCCTAACTCCTCCAGCCTTAGGCTCACTCTACCTAAATGACAGATAACAAATCGCATGCCCCATTCCCCCTCACTCCAGTACTGTTTCATTCCCATGTCAGAGTAACTAACCTATGACAACTTTACCCACCCTTGTTTTCCCCAAATGACAAGGTCTACCCCTCTAAGGCATTGGTCTTTTTTCCTATGATAAGTGAGCCTAATTTCTGGCCTCCTATGGGTCGTATCAGAGGACCATCAAACTGAAAAGTCAAACCAATATGAAATAATGTTAATCTGTCAAACCATGGTCGCCTTAGTTAAACCTTGCGCATCAGAAGAAGAGAAAATAGGTCTATGCAAGGTGTTAGGAAGCGAAGTATAATACTATCCCAAAATATATGATATGTGTTCTTGCGTAAGATCTAATCACGGGGGGACTCAGAGGGAAATCCTCTTTTCTCTTGCTAGAGTTCTTCCCCTTCTAGGCACTGTGATTGTTGTTCAGAAAACTTGTCCTTGACAAGCTTTCTATCAACTATTTTTACGTAAAAGTCTGACTGCTTTCTTGTTCATGTAATGTCCTTTAAATAGGCTCAATATATAGAGTTTTTTTGGAAGTAAAATAAAATAAAAATCTGCTAACTTATTCTCTACTAAAAATAGACTTATAAAAATAAAATAATAGACTTCATAGATAAGATGACTACTGCCTAAATAAGATAAACAATGCAATAACTTCCTAATCAAGAAAATCTTCTTTTATATTTCTTTCCTAAGAATGCATCTCACATATCAATGTAGCTCTGAATGACTTGATCCATACACACTACTTCATACTCCAAGTCCTAAACATAGCCCCATCCTTATACCACAATAAAATAAGAACAAGAAAAA
>JAOSBM010000003.1:10197034-10209489 GCA_027568955.1 Erythroxylum tenue
TGTAAACAGTAAACTAGTAAAGTGTACAGTACAACTGTATAATATACTAATATGGACTATTTTGTAATTTTTAAAAAATTTAAGGACTATTTCATAATTTTAAAAAATTCCCTAAAATGATACCCGGTACCGACCGGTACCGGTACAGTTCTGTTCCAGAGCTCAATTCGGTACCGAGCCCGGTACGGTATTCATAACTTTGATCTTTTTCCTCTAAAAATATTGTAACTTCGTCTAGACTTCTAGAACTGTTACATATAGATCTGTTTGGTCCAACCAGAACACTAAGTCTTGGTGGAAAGAAGTATGGTCTCGTAATTATTGATGACTTCACTAGATTTTGTTGGATATTATTTTTGTCACATAAATATGAATCTCTTAAGTGCTTTAAGGTCTTATCCAAAAGGTTACAAAATGAAAAAGGAATTTCTATTGATGAAATTAGGAGTGACCGTGTTGGAGAATTTGAAAATGAAAAATTCATAATGTTTTGTGAAAATAGAATTTTCCATAACTCCTCTGCTTCTAGAACTCCACAACAAAATGGAGTTGCAGAAAGAAAAAACAGGACGATTCAGGAAATGGCAAGGACTATGCTATGTGAAATGAATCTTCTTAAATATTTCTGGGCAGAAGCTATAAATACAGCTTGTTATATTCAAAATAGAGTATTTTACGACCTATTTTAAATAAAACTCCATATGAGTTATAAAAAGGAAGAAAACCAAATATTTCTTACTTTCATCCTTTTGGTTGCAAATGTACTATATTGAATACAAAAGAAAAATTGGATAAATTTGATTCTAAGATCAATTCAGTAATTTTTCTAGGATATTCGATTACTTCTAAAGCTTATAGAGTTTATAATCTTGTTTCGAAATCTGTTGAAGAATCCATGCATGTTAAATTTGATGATGATTCTGATCTAGATAGAAGAGACGATTCTAATGATGAAACTCTATCCTCTCCTTTAGTCAATAATCTAGACATTTCACTACCAGAAGATCCACCTGATAAGGTAGAAGATATTTCTAAAAACCTTAGTCTTAGAAAAGACTAGAAGTATAAATCCTCTCACCCAGAAAACCTAAGCATAGGAGAAACATCAGAAGGAGTGAGAACTAGGTCTAAATTTAGAAGAGAGGCTAATGTAGCTTTTGTTTTTGAATTAGAACCTAAGAAAATTGATGAAGCTCTTCAAGATGAAGCTTGGATTTTAGCCATGCAGGAGGAGTTAAGTCAATTTACAAGGAACAAAGTTTGGTTTTTAGTTCCTAGACCATCCAATAATTCTATTATAGGAACCAGATGGGTGTTCAAAAATAAACTAGATGAATCAGGAAGAGTAAATTGTAACAAAGCTAGAGTAGTAGCTCAAGGCTATAATCAACAAGAAGGAATAGACTATAATGAAACCTATGCTCCTACAGCTAGACTAGAAACTATTAGGATTTTGCTTGCATATGTTGTTTGTCATGATATAAAACTGTTTCAAATGGATATGAAAGGTGTCTTTTTGAATGGTTTTATAGATGAAGAAGTTTATGTAAAGCAACCCCCTGGTTTTGAAGATACTGATAAATCAGACTATGTCTATAGACTTCATAAAGCTTTGTATAGATTAAAACAAGCACCTTGTGCTTGGTATGATTGTCTGTGTATGTTTTTGATGAAAAATGGTTTTATTAGAGGTCAAGTAGATAAGAACCTGTTTAGAAAATGTGTTAAAAGTGATTTTATAGTTGTAGAAATATATGTAAATGATATTATTTTTGGTGTAGCTTCTAAGAAGTTATGTTCGAGTTTTGAAAATCTTATGAAAGTGAATTTGAAATGAGTATGATGGATGAATTGAAATTCTTTCTTGAGTTACAAATTAAACAAACCGAAGAAAAAAAATTTATTCATCAACAAAAATATGTCAAAGAACTCTTAGTCAAATATAAAATGGAGAAGGTCAAACCTATGTCAACTCCTATGCATCCTTCAATCCACTTATCTAAGGATGAAGCTGGTAAGAAGATTGATTAAACCCTTTTTGGAGGTATTATTGTTTCTTTACTATACCTAACTACAGGCACATCGGATATACTGTTTAGTGTTTGTTTGTGTGTAAGATTTCAAGCAGATCCTAGAGAATCTCATTATATTGCTGTCAAAAGAATATTGAGATATTTGGCAGGTTCTACTGATCTTTGCTTAATGTATGAGAAAGGTAAATATTTCAGGTTAATTGGTTACTGTGTTGCTAATTATGCTGGAGATAGCATTGGTACAAGTGGAGGTTGTCACTTTCTTGGTCATAATCTAATTTCTTGGTCAAGCAAGAGGCAAAGGTCAATTGCTCTATATACTGCAGAAGCTGAATATATGTCAGCCGCAAGCTGTTGCTCACAGATGTTATGGAATAAGTATCAGCTAGAGGATTATTATATACAAGAAGATCAGATTCCAATCTTCTGTGACAACACAAGTGCTATCAATCTATCGAAGAATCCAATACAACACTCAAGGGCAAAGCATATTGAAGTTAGACATCATTTTATACGAGACTATGTACAGAGAGGAATCGTCAATCTACAATTTGTTAAGACGAATCATTAGTGGGCGAATATCTTTACTAAACCTTTAAGTGAAAATAGATTCAAGGAAATCAGACAAAACTTGAATATAGTAATGTTGAATGATCATTCGTCTAACACGTCATGACCCAGATGATTCATACTGGAAGAAGATAAAAATTCATAAGTTTTCAAGTAAATAGTAATGGTAAGTTACGAATGGTAATTTTTCAAGAGTACGTATAAGAAAGAAATCTTCTCAAGATTTTGAAATATATAATACTCTAGAATTTTCTTGAAAAACTTTGAAACTGACTTGTTTAGTGCTCTCAACAAAGACGATTCAATACTATGTTCTAAACATCAAGTTCTTCTCATTTGATATTTTCTTTAGATACTAACCTCGCTACGATAAGCGAAATATATTTATGTGTTTAGTGTTTATTTGTTACAGATCAAAATGGAGAAATCTCTTATCTATGGGAGACACGTTGATTTCACTTCCTTGAAGAAAAATCATATGGATATCGAACCAAAAATTGAAGCAATTGTCTGGAAAAAATTCTTCAACATTCTTGAAATGGTTCATTTAAATGAGATATATGAGTTCTGGAAGAATGCAAAGGTGGTGGACAACAACTTAATATCAATGGTAGATGGGTTATCGATTATAGTCACACAAGACTCTATTGAGAAGCCTATTGGGTGTCCAAGTATTGGAGCAAAGTTGTTTAACAATACAAAATGGATTGCTCAAGGTCGTGTAGATAATGCTCACATCAATCGGCAGTTATATGGAAGTAGTGACCTAGGCGTCAAGAAGGCTTCAACCCTTATTCCAAAGGCTAGGGTTTTACATTCACTACTTCTCCACCACATTCTACCAAGAACTGGCACAAAGGACGTGGTAACTATAAACAATGAACATTGTTTGTTTCATCTACTTACTCACCAACCCATTAATCTTCCATTCATGATTTTGAAATACATGATGAAGTCTAAGGGAGATTCTAGTTCTTTACCTTACGGTATGCTGTTGACAAGATTCTTTAGAGAATCTAGAATCTTACTTGACAGAGGTAACAAGGTAAAGATGGATGTGAAGAGTGTTATTAATGCCACTACTATTCATAGAATGGGAATAAAGTTTGAAGCTGAAGTGGATATACGTTTTACACCGAAAGCTAAGTCTGAGGGGGAGTTTATAGTGAAACTAAGTAGAAGTGAACATGTTACGTCTGAAAGACAAAAAAAATATCGATCGACAAGAAGAACATCCGCAGAAGAAAAGGTTGAGCAATCGTCTGATGTGTCAATACAAGCTAAGACGATTCTACAGAGAAAGGAAAGCCAGGTCCAACAATCAACACAACAAGTGTCTTTGAAAAGGAAGGCTGAGAAGCTCCAATCAGAAAAGTCCAAACAGTCAACAAGGTCTCACCAAGATTATTGACCTTACAACAACAAGAATAGAAGAAGCAGAAAGCTCTGATTCTTGGTGGAGATTCTAAAAAGCAAGAGCAAAGACAACAGCCTACCAGATCAATTGTCTCTATTTTGCAAAGTGAATTTGCAAAATCATCTAGAGAGGCAGAGATAAAAAGGAAGTTAGTATTTGAGAGAAAGAAGTCTCAACAACAACTCTCTTCCAAACCAGTAGAAGAACAAAAGAAGATGAAGCTTAATCAGAAAAAGGTTTCTTCATCTGATGTTCAACAGAAGGAACAAACAGTTCAACACCAACTAGTACTTTACAATTCTTCTCAACCAATCAAGAAAAAGGATTTGAAAATGAAGGTTACGGAAGAATCAGTACCTGTTCGAAATAGAAGTTCAATTATTATCAGAGAACCTTCTAAGAAGATAGTTAAGGTACATGTTAAGCCCCGAACTTTTCTTGAAAGCTAGGACTGTTAAATGAGAAATTATTGGCAATTATTCATGTGTAAAGAAAAGGATAATTCTTGAATTTGAGATGAAATGGAAAAGATGATTTAGATACAAGATGGGTTAGATGTGAAATGTTGGAAGCTAAAAGCTGGAAAATGTAATTGAAACATGTTCATTGAATATGTTTCAGTGTTTCAGCCATAACTTTTGCTCTAGTTATCCAATTGAGATGATTCTTGATTTGGATTAAAGTAGAGAAATAGGGTTACAAATTATCTGATGAAATTGAGTTTTGATTCAGTCTCTAAGAATTTCAATTTTGGGATGGAAGTTGAGCACAGAATAATATTTTAGTATAAGAACAGTCTGAAATATTTGGTGTATAACTTTTAGACTATAGAACCAAATTGAATGATTTTGATGTCATTAGAAAATTAAGACAATGAGAAACATTTTTCTAGAAGGAAGTGCTATCAAATTCCTTCAATTAAATTATTCGAAAATGTCTTGATTTTTGGAAGGAGTTAGGCAATGATTTAAATGAATTTTGAGGTCTTAATAGAGTATTTTGTGGAATTAATTAGCATGTTAATGTGAGTAATTAGCATGTTAATATGAATAATATTATATGACATGGGTAATTCATATTAAGGTGGTAAGTTTGAATGAGGGCTTTTTGGGAATATCACTAAGCCATTTTAGTTGCAAGGCTTATATGTAAGGGTAAATTGGACATTGTTCATTTATTAATGGCAAGATGGTAATAAGAAGGGTTGTTTGGCTTTTAAGGAAGAGAAGAAACGAAATTGTGAAGAAAAACCAAAGAAAGGAGAAAAGAGAGGAGAGAGTCGGTGGAGAAGAAGAAAAAGGAAAGAAGTGAGTTAAGGTTTTGATTTTTCTAAACTTTCAAGATGAATTTTGAAGTTGATTCAAGAAGGAAAAAGGAAGAGGAGGATGAGAGCTTCCATTAAAGTCAACAAACTCCTCATTTGGTGAAGGATTAAGGTAAGCGCATTTTTGATTTGTTAAATTTTTGAAAGGGTTTTGGTTTATATAGCTTAGGAAATGTATGGGTTTAAGCTTTCTAAGATCAATTTTGGTGATTATGTCTTATGGGTTATTCAATTTGAAATCACTATTTGATTTGGGAATTTTGTCATGGATGAAGGAGATTAAGAGAGGCAAGAGGAGCAAGAGGAGATGCATTTTGAACAAGTTTATATGCAAGGACTCAAGGTGGGTTTCATGTTTATAGTTGAGTAAAGAGCTATTACAGTTTCTTTCAAATCAAGAAAATAAAAAGGATTTCAATTGAATGTCGTTTTATTGTTTTTGATTGATTTGAGAACTTGCTAAATGTTATGATGTGAAAATTGCATGATGATGTATGACATTTGATAAAATTGAATTGTGAGTATGATTGTGCTATGCCTTGAAATTGTATCATGGCATTTTGATTAAATGGAAAGAAGAAAATTCATAAGCATATGAACTTATGAATGATTGAATGAAGCATGAGATTTGATTGTGTTTGGGAGAGAGAGGAACCATTTCGTAGTCACGTGCACGTCGACGTAAAGCCTTCTCCCGGCTGCCCGCTTGTGGCTCACGAGATCCGAAAAATGGACTCATTTCGTTCACGGGGTAAACTTTGGTTTCTCCGTTTTGTTCCACGGAACCCTCGAGCCAATTATGTGTGCATTTGCATTTCGATGTGTTAAGATATGATGCAAAATTTCATCAAATGTGTTAATGTGACGATGCATTTAATCATGATTTGTGATTTTTATGAATTGATTGATAAGCTATGAATTTGGGAAATATTTGTTACATAGATTTCAATGTGAATTTTTCAATGGAAATAAATATTTCAATGGTTTTTTCTTGTTTCTCGGTTATAAGCATGTTACCCACGAGCTGTAAGCTTACCCCCCTTTCATTTCCATTTCCAGGTGATGAGAAAGAGATTGAATGAAAGAAAGTCAAGGCATTCGTTTGATTATGCATGTTGTATTCTAAGTTAGAATGATGTAAAAACAAGACCTTGGACGTATGATGAGAATTATGAGATTTTGTATCTTTTGTTGTATTTTAGATTTTCGATACTGATGATGTAGTGTGGTTTAGAATACCATTAAAGTTTTGTAAACATTTATCATATGATGTTAATGAAATATGAATTGTGTATGGATGATGTGAGTGGAAATTGAGTTGATGAACTTTGTACAAGAATTGTTGTTATATATATTTATAAGTGAGATATTAGGGAAAAGAAAGATAGGAATGTTAAAAATCATGAGATGTCGTTGAATATGAAAAATCAAATGAATTGAGCTTAAGAGTTTGATGAATTCCAATTGGTAATTGAATTGTTAAGAATGATGTTGCATTAGTTAAGGAAGTGAATTTAGGACAAAATTTCAAGTTTTCATAAGGGGAAATTGTGGTTTTGAAGAACAAAAAGGGTTGAAAATTGAGAATTTTATGAAATTAATTTGGTGTTTGAGTTGTTATGAAGTGATTTGGCACTAGAAGAGTTGAATTTGGGAAGATATTGAGTGTATATGATGTTAGTTTGGATGTAGGAAGCATTGGAGGGGCTTTGGAGGGGTTTGGGAAACCCCCATGTCCGTTTAACGAACTTTAGGTCCATTTAACGGACCCTTTCGGGTCAAAAAGGACCCCTAGCATTGCCCATGTCCATTTAACGGACCTTCTCAGGTGAAAAAGGACCCTCAGCCCAGTGTATGTCCGTTAAACGGACATACCTTCTCGGGTGAAAAAGTGCTCTTTAGCCGATCAATGTCCGTTAAACGGACATCCTCGGGTCAGCTTCAGTAAATCACAATTTTGACCATTTTAGAGGCCGAATCTCGCTTCGAGGTCTTCATGAAAGTTGTAGATCTCGATGTCCTCTTTCAAATGAACAAAAAAAGAAAGCAATCTGACATTTGTAGGAAACGTTATGGCAATCGCGCCAAGACATGTACCATTCGAGTAGGGACATAAACATGTTGGATTCTTTCGACCATAACGTCTTCATCCAACCTCCAAATTAAGTGATTCTTGAAGCATTGGATTCCTAACACGTTTTACTGTCTCTCCAAAAAAATTGGTAGCTTTTGGTGTTGAATTTGAGAAGTTTGATTCAAAGCAAGTGAGGGTTTGTTGAAATAAACCTACAATGAAACTCGCTTACGCCTTTCGACTCCGGGATCGGATAGTTGGGCTCTGAGAACGAGATCCAACATCGATTGTTGGACTTCAGAAACGGGGTCCAACAATACAAGTCGAACCTATACCAGTAAACGATCAGACAATGCATCTTCTTAGTTATGAAGAACGAAGACTATATGGTATTCTGCGAGATGAGAAGTCAAAACCATATCTAATGAAGATTTCAAAGGATCGTTATACCATCTATTCGATTACAAGCAGAAAAACAATAAAGATTGTTTCAGATACTCAACCAAAATGTTCAACCTCCGTAATAAATGAAGAAAAAGGGAAGAAGAAGATGCTTCCTGAAGGGCATGAAGATGATCTTACAGAAGAACAGATTCAAATGGTTATGAAGAACATAGTGAAGTAAATCACACATTAGTATAGACTTTATGTTCGATATAAAAATGCACAAGAAGGGGGGTTGAATTGTGTATTCCTTTTCTTGAAAAGCAATCCCCTTTTAAAAATTCTTTTGAAAACTTGCTTTCTCAAAAACTATTGAGTAATAGTATCACGAAGTATTGCAATTCGCTTCTAAGTACTTGTATAACACAATAGAAATTAAAGTTGAGAGTTGAGAGTAGAAGTTGACACAGCAGTTTTATCTTGGTTCACCCCAAACCGTGGGCTACGTTCAGTCCTCAGAATCCTTTCTGAGATTTCACTATACTTTTCAAAAATAAAAGTATTCTTTTCACCGAGCCTTTTCAGGTCTCTTACAGCAAGTATTGTTTTTCTCACTTAGCCTCTTCAGGCGCTCTCAACTTTTCTTTTTTCTTACAAAAAGATGTTGCGAGCTTTGTTACAGGCAATAATAGCTCTAGAGTTTAGCACAATGAATACAGTGTTTCTCAAAATATTTTTGAATTCACTAAAAATCACTAACTTTTTTCAGTCTTCGACTCCGACTCGTATTTATAGCCTTCGTCTTCAACTGCTTCTTAATAACCACTTCTTTCTTCTTGTTTCTTGATCTTTGAAAAAACAGTTATTCAGTTGAGTTCTGTAATTAACTCAACCTTATTAACCATCTAACGTGGTATCGGATCTTTGTCTTAGTTTTGCTTCCGCTTCGTCTTAGTTTCTATCTTCTCATTTTCACTTCCGTTTCGTCTTAGTTTCCACTTCGTCTTAGTTTCCGCTTCCGCTTTCGCTTCGTCTCACTTTCTTGTGTCTTATTTTCTACTCCGCTTTGTTTTACTTTCTTGCGTCTTATTTTCTACTCCGCTTCGTCTTACTTTCTTGCATCTTATTTTCTACCCCGCTTCGTCTTACTTTCTTGTGTCTTATTTTCTACTCCGCTTCATCTTAATTTCTTGCGTCTTATTTTTTGCTCCGCTTCGTCTTACTTTCTGCTTGCGTCTTACTTTTGTTTCTCCGCTTCCGTCTCTACTTCTTCTTACTTTCTAATATTATTATTATTTGATTTTCATCAAAATTATTAATTATGAAATCATTGTGACTTAACAATCTCCCCCTTTTTGATGATAACAAATAATCATATTTTTAGAAAAATAGTCAAGTATTATATATAAGAAGATATACAATTGAAAAAGTTGTAAACTTTATCTTCTGTACATTTCTCTTCTTCTTCTCCTCTCTTCTCTTCTTCTCTCTTGTTCTTCTTTTGTCTTTCTCTTGTCTTTTTCTTCTTCTCTTCTCTTCTCTGCTTCTCTCTTGTTCTTCTCTTGTCTTTCTCTTCTCCTTCTCCCCTTATCTTTCTCATTTTCTCCTTTCTCCCCCTATTTGTTATTGATCAAAAATCATGATCGAAGATGTTTCAACATTTCAGAAAATATTTCCTTCATTTCAGTGCGGAGTGACTTGAGGTCTTGTCATATATCTGCTACTTCCTTATGCAAGTCATCCACTGAAGCACGCAGATCATCAACCTTGTCATTAATTTCTCCAATTTTATCGACTAAGGGATCATCATGCTTCTGTTGTACCGCTTCAAAACCAATAGTAATACTATATGAGTCTGAGGGTATCACATCTGGTCCAATGATTATAAAAGCAGGAGGTTTGAAAGATAAGTTTTTTTCCGAGAGATCAAGGTCATCAAGGCTGGGTAGTCGTGGAACTTATTTTCCAAATAGGTGTAGTACATCTCCAATTGAAGATATAGAACTCAAGGGTCTAATGTGCATGATTAGGTGCACAAGAGTCTCTATATTGTAACTAATATCTCCAACTCTAATGGTTCTGTACTGCCCTTCTGTGATTCTTCCAACTACCTGAGACGTTTCATCAGTAGTTCGACGACCATACTTACTTCCTGATGCCTTTGAGATGTCGTGAGAGACATAAATTCCTTTGTGATGAGCCGCATAACACACCTCATCTATGTTTCTTACTTCATCTGCAATCTGATCTTCTGTCAGATCACTCGTCATCCCTTCAGGATACATTTTCTTCTTCCCCTTTTTTTCATTGCGAACAATGTAAGGTCTTAGCTGAACGTCAAGGACAATTTTTATAGCAGTTCTTTTTGTGAGAGGGAAAATAGTGTACCTCTGCTTGGTCATCTATGTTGGATATGGTTGTAATCTCTCATCCCCCAGAACACTATACAACCTTTTCTCTCCATCATTCAACAGATGTATAGAACGACTATTCACCGTAATTGATTCAATTTGTACCTTGACTAACCTTTTCAGGGGTTCTCTAATGATTATAGAGCTGCTGCTCCTGACAGGTTGAACTTCTTCAATAATCTTCATTTTTAAATCCTCTTTTCTCATTGGTTGAGAAGGATTGACCTGTGCTGGACTGTGTTCAACTGACCCTTTCTTCTGTTGAACAGCAGTAGGAGTTCTCTTCTTCTTGCTGGTTTTTTACTTCTTATTCTCTCCAATCAGCCTAGGAGTCTGTTGTTGAGGTTGAGTTTTCTTCTTCTCAAATTCCAACCTCCTCTTAATCTCAGTTTCTTTAGCCAATCTTGCTGAATCTTCCTTCAAAATTGAGACTAAAGACCTGGTTGCCTGTGGTGCTTTTGTTTCAAAGTCTCCACCATGAGTCAACTCTTTTCCCTTCTTTTCCTCTTATTGACGCAGGGTTCGTACTCTAGGCGACCTTTTTGCCTACTTGGGTTTCTCCAAAAGGAGTGTTTCTCCTTTTCTCTTCAAGGTCACTTAAGTCTCTGTCTGTCGCACCTGGCTGTCTTCTTTTTGAAAAATCGCCTTAACCTTCATTAAATCATCTGACGATTACTTCAAACACAAAAGTAAGTAAGCTGATTCTAAACAACCAATGGAAATGACCTTTCCATAAAAGTAGAGGAGTGGATATTATAATGAATAACTACCAAGCAACAAGGCAAGATGAAATCCTCTTGATGGTTTAATGGATCTAAGGCATTTAGCTCAAAAGAACGCAAGAATTTCCTCCAAAAGGAACCAGATAACAAAGTTAAGTAGAGTAGGTTGGTATGGGATAATGATACCCTCCCTCCCATGCTTTCATCTTACGGATGGGGATTATTAGGAGGCTCATATCCAAAGACATAATTAAAATCCTTATAGAATTAACAGGTTGTGAGCTATGCAACACTCATCCTAAAACACTAGATCACACTATGGCTAACTGCAGGTATACATGAAGTATCTAGAAAAAAAATGGAGGGAATGCTAAACATCAGGAAATCAGTCATAAACTGGGAAGAGCTAATTGAGTGGATAGCCACTGTAAGAATGAGAAACAAGACATATCATAAAGTAGTGAAATTATCCTTTCAACCATGGTGTACACAATCTGGCAAAAAAGAAACAAGAGAATCTTCAAATAGGAGAAAAGAGATGAGGAACAACTATCCCTAAAAATTACTTTGCAATGCAGACTGAACATGATAGCAAGGAAAATAAATGCAACAACTGACATATAAAGATGGCTATTACATTGAAAGAAAAGTAGCTTGTATCAGAACATATTGCTTCTTCTTTTTTACCTTTGTTCCTTTGATACTTTTGACCCTCATAAGGTTGTACTGACTTATTAATCAATAAATTTCATTACTTTTCGAAAAAAATAAATAAATAGACAACATCATTTGGAATGCTAGGCCTAGCTTGGCAATAGCATTTAAGAGTCTCATTTGTTCTTATTGATACTGCAACCTTACTAAAAGAGACGAGATCAGGAATGTAATGGTAAGAAACAAATTAAAGGTAACTAAGATTAATGAAAAATTACGAGAGAAAAGGCTTAGGTGGTTCAAACATATTAAAAGGAGACAACTCAACGCTTAAGTAAGAAAATGCGTGAAGATTTTACTTAGAAACTGTAAAAGGAGAAAAGAAAAGCCTAAGAAGAACCAAGGGGAGGTAATAAAAAATGATAAAGATGTGCTGAAACTTACCAAAAAAATAGCCCTTAATAAAAAATTTTGACATGCTAAGATATGGATAAAGGAGCTCATATAGAGAGGTTTTTCTCTTTCTCATAGGTCTTTTAAATATTTTATTTCGAGTCTTATTAAATATTCCTTAGCCTAAATATTTTATTTTAATGAAATATTTTATTTATTTATTTACTTTTTATTTGTCTATTTATTTATTTATTTAATCTTTTATTTGTTCTTTACCTTGTTTTGTATATACATTGTCTTATTTATTTTATTACTTATTTTTATTTATACATGTTTATTTATTATTTTACTATTATTTTTGTCTCTTTTATTTTATTTGTAATTATATATATATATGGCTTACCCTTAATTGGTAAATAAATTATGTCCAATATATTTAAATATATTGGACATAATTTATTTACCAATTAAGG